>CM024577.1:18132881-18633318 GCA_014182395.1 Eucalyptus sp. ANBG9806169 | reverse complement strand
TTTATGAATGGGAAAATGTCGTGGATGGTTCTCAAACTTTGGTGGATTGTGTAGTATTTTTTTTCTTTTGACTTATTCAATGAAGTCTATAAACTATTAGTAAATATTCAATTTAGTTCATAAACTATACAACAATGCCCAATGCTATCATTCCATTAATTTACATTAACATGATCTGTTGATGTGGCTCTCATCCCGTTTAATTTGAACAATGGACAATAAAAAAAAATTACATGTGGATTATTTAAGTAAGATATTAATCATGTCAACGTACTATTTTTTTTTCCTTTCTAAAATTGATGGATAAAATGATAGACATTTTGATTTATTATTTTTAAAAATCAAACTCAACATATAATAATCAACGCCATCAAAATAACGTCTGATTTGTTATTTGAGCAAACAAAATGACTACATTAAACTAATATCAATAGTTCTGAGACTACATTAAATAAAGTAAAAACTTAGGAATGACATTGTACTTAGGGCCAAAATTCAGGAGTCACTTGTCATTTTTCCTTTATGAAATAGATATATTACATAATAGTGACAAGGTGTTACAATTGATAAATCACTATTGACCATGTGATATGAAATTCACATTACTTGACACCAAGTGTATATGCATCTCACTTGTGACATGTTGCATCATGTGTAACCGTCATGTGATGCATTTGTCATATAAAATGCATTCCCGTTCAAGTGATAATGAATAGAGAATTCTATCCTCAGAAAAAATCCCAAAAAGGATCCTCACCTTTCATGTTTTGTCCTTTTTTTTTTTTTTTTTTTGCACTTTGCATCAAATCTAAATATATTCATTCACAATGCTACTCTTCGGAAAGAGATTTCATTTTTAGTCTCTCAATTAAAATAGCTTTGAACCAAATAATGATGATTAATTCAAATAATCTTATGTGAATCTATTGGCTATTTTGATCATTCGCCGCTTCCAATTAAAACCACTATAAAACACTACTCTCTGCTATCGAAATGTTGTTACTGATTCTCATATGAGAAAAATAATATGTTAGCATTTACAATTTACACAAAAAAAATGAGAAAAATGTTCAAAAAGTCTTACACCTATTGCACTTTGTCAATTCAATCTTAAATATTTTCACATTTTGTCAGTTGATTCCATCCAGCTAATTTTGATTAAAAATCGCTAATTTGAAAATCGAACGTCTTATACGTCATGACAACGCTAACATGGATTTTTTTAATAATATTTTAATAACTCTTTTATTTTTTATATATATTTTTTATCCTTTCCTTTCCTTTCTTTGGACTCAAGCTGGTGAGGGCATTACAGCCTTGTCCAAAAGGGGTGAGGGCATCGTGGCCCTTGCCTAGGGCTAGGGTCGACAAGGGTCACGATGCCCTCACCTTGCCCAGATCTAGCAAGGGCAACACGGCCGTTGCCAAACCCTCAACCCTTGCCCAATGGCCTATATGGACCGCAATGCCCTCTCCAACCTAAATCCAAAAAAAGGGTAAATAAAATAAAAGAAATGAAAAAAAATTATAAAAATTCACTAAAATGTTAAAATATCATTAAAAAAAACGTTTATATCAATGCCAACCATATCACATAAAATATTTGGCATCCACGCCATCCATTTTCAGTCAAAATTAGCCGAATGGACTCATTCGGTAAAATATAAAATTGTTTAGGACTCAAATAACATATTAAAAGGTTTAGGATTGAATTAGTAAAAATGCAATAGGTTTAGAACTTTTTGAATAATTTTGTCCACAAAAATTAATAATTAATGACCTATTTTCATTTGATATAATCAAGTAAATAGAAAATAATGCGTAATGCCAAGCAATAGTATCAAGAAACGCGTGCGGATGACTTAGCAACGGTACTTTTTTTTTGGTCGAAAGCAACGGTACTTGACCACTGGGTCTGCTCGTTGGCGCCCAAGGGAAAAACATTTATTTTTTTTTAAAAAATTTCTAGCTAGGAAAAAAATGAAAATGAAAAAAATGAAAAATAATTATAGGGTTTTGTGTTGTATTATTTTATTATTTTATCTGTGAGTTTTATACTATTTTTTCTCCTATATCGGAATTTTGTGCTTAATTTGTCCCACTAGTAGTTATTAATTCTAGATATCATAGTAAAATCACTAATAAAAGAAAAAAAAAAACCAAAAACATACATTAGCATTCACGAACGACCACATATATACCTCTACTTTTGAAGAAAAACAAAAACATACTTGAATATTACTTTTGGAAACAACCCTTTACATCAATTATCCATATGTTTCTATTTAATTTGTAAAATGCCCGTTCCAAATCCTAATTTCTCACACCCAACCAAATTAGCCAAAACAAACTAAAAACTAAACCCATTAAACCCTAAGCAGTTTAATAAAATGAATTTTGTAAGGAGGGATTATTTGCTCTTTTCAAGGTGGAGTTTTGCTTAGAGATTATGAGGATGGTTTGCAAAAATAAGGGCGCAATAGGCTGAGCCTAGACATATTTTTGTAATTTTTTAATAAATATAAGGGCGCAATAGGCCAGGCCTCAAGGCCCTTGCTCAGACCTTACCCACCCACCCCCGGGGCTGAGCAGACCTGTCCAAGCTCGCTCAGTAGTCTTAAAAAATTCAGCACAGTCCACTCGTGGATTAGGTTTACTAGCGCCATATAGGGGAAAGTTATTACTTTTGACCAATCATATCTTTGTATGTTCTCTTTTCGAAATCTATCAAATTAATGAGGAAGAAAATTATTTTCTATCATTATTTGCCAACATATATTATGGAGAATATAATATTGTCCTCCAAGACACACTTATATAAGAAAGTACAAAAGAAAAATGATATCCATGTAATATTCCCAATGAATCTGTGTAAAAATTACAAACTTCGATGAATATATAGCGTCAACCTTTCAAAGTTCAATTATTTTCTATAACACCTCTCACAAGACCCATAAACAGGGTTGCTCATTCAAAGCATAGAAAAACCCATTTAGAAAAAAATTCGAAAAGACATCTAGAGTTGTCCGCATGTAAAAGGAGTCTTAGATTTTGAAGAGCAAAAATCAACATCTCTGACCGTGAAATTAGTGCCGTGTCTTCGTCAACAAACAATGGAGTTTCATTGGAGCATCCTACTTGTTTTTTCTACCAAAGATACATGTACCCTTATTCCTTCGAGGCAAGTCTCATCAGGTATAATAGTCCTCCCGTCTCACACATTGAGAAATTTCTATGCTTCCAGATGACCCCGAGAGAATGCTCAGTTGTGGTGTTTCGAACCTCTGGCTTGAACGAGGAGGAGAAACACGCCTAGGATGATTAATAACCATTGCCGAGTCTTTGTTCGGCCTTTTGGGTTTGTATCCTAGGTTGATTTGTACCCATTGAAGGGTCCAAATCTACGGTTGATTTATTTAGAGAATGATTGCGTGACAGTCTTTAATATATTATGATAATAACAGTCTATTCTGGATAAAAAAAATTATAAATTCTTGTGGACCCACTTCTTTAAGAACTTGCGACTCATTATAAATTATTATTCTCACGTTACCCCAATGTGTTTTGCTAGTAAAGTCCATTTATTTATATTTGGTGCCGGTCTTTATTGAGGTCTTTTTGGGTTCCACCAGATATTTTCGTTGGTAAGGCAAGCCAGGAAAGGTCACCCTCATTTCTTTTGGAGAAAAGTAAGCCAATCGAGTGATCGTCCCTGTTGACAATGGAACGTGGAAATCGGACTAGTTCGTCTTTACCAACCCCGGAGTCGGAGAGCAGCTGCAAACCTTGGTTCTTGATCAATTTCTTCACCTCGCCTCCAGAAGTTGCTTATTATCTTACTCTTGAGTTGAAAGAAATTCCATGGCCGTCCTTGAATTACTCTTATTGTGCTTGCGTGCTTTCCAAGTTCAAGAAAAAGATATTCTCAATGCACCAAGAAATATTTCCTTCGCTTTCTGGATTTCATACCTGATCCTCGTCATCCCAGGCACTCCTGTCGGTGCACAGACATATGTTCACGAGCGGTGCGCAGATAGGGGCGACTACGCTGCTCCTAGCAAGTTTCAGGACAACCTCAGAAGCCTCTTCTCCAGGGGCGACTATGCTGCTTCCAACAAAGGACCCATTTACGGTTTCTACAACACGACGGAAGGTGAAGATCCGGACAAAGTTTATGGTCTCTTCCTCTGCAGGTAAATCACGTGCGAAAGATACCAAAAATTTCTACTTTTGAGTAATACGTTCCAAATCAATCATTATAATCTTTGGAATCGGCTCACTTGGAACTAGGATTTATAATGGACCTGATATATTGGTCTTAATTGAAATCCTCTACAAAGTACGGTGATCCAATGCCAACCGAAAAATTGCTATCTAGATTTAAGTGACTACTAATGCAACTTTACTATTCCTCTTTAGAGGGGATGTTGCCGCCAATCTCTGTCAGTCCTGCATCGGTTTAGCTACCAGCACCATCATAGAAAGATGTCCAGGACAGAAAGAGGCGATCATATGGTACGACGAGTGTCTCGTGCGCTACTCTAACAGATCGTTCTTCTCTATCATGGAGAAAACACCGGTTAAATCCATTGCCAACCCTCTGGACGATTCAGATACCATCAACAAGATTGTGGAGCAAACTTTTGATAACGAGGACTTTGCCGTGGAAGTGACAGATTTGGCTAGGAATGTCACGGACTTGGCAATTTCCTCAGAAAGCTTATATGCGACCATGAACGTTAATGTCACAAGTTCAGTGACCCTGTATGAGCTTGCACAGTGCACCCCCGACATATCAAAGTCAGCTTGTAAGATTTGCTTGCTTTCTGCTATCGAAGACTTTCCCACCGTTCTAAATATTAAAAGGGGAGGTGCGAGAATTCTTCGGCCAAGTTGTAATGTACGGTACCAAATGAATTTTGATGGGGAACCTATAGGACAAGCACCACCACCTTCAACAACTAACAAAACCAGCACTGAGTCCGGCAGTGAAGGTACGAGTTATCTAATTCTAAAAATGGGCACACAATTTGTCATGGTAAGCCTATAATGGTATCATTCCGTTGCTTCTAATTATCAATATAAGCTGCTTTATGTATCATATTGTACTTGATTTACTTTTACTGTACTCGCGTTCTTTCCTAGTTCAAGAAAAAAAGACTATTGATGCACCAAGAAATATTTCCTTTGCTTTCTGGCTTTCATGCCCGATCCTCTTCATCCCAGGCACTCCTGCCGGTGGACCGACATATCTTCAGGAGCGGTGCGCAGATAGGGGCGACTACGCTTCTCCTAGCAAGTTTCAGGACAACCTCAGCAAACTCCTCTCCAAGGGCAACTCCACTGATTACAGCAAAGGACCCATTCATGGTTTCTACAACACAACGGAAGGTGAAGATCCGGACAAAGTTTATGGTCTCTTCCTCTGCAGGTAAATCACATGCGAAAGATACCAAAAATTTCAACTTTTGAGTAATACCTTCCAAATCAATCATTATAATCTTTGGAATCGGCTCACTTGGAACTAGGATTTATAATGGACCTGATATATTGGTCTTAATTGGTATCCTCTACAAAGTACGGTGATCCAATGCCAACCAAAAAAATTACTATCCAGATTTAAGTGACTACTAATGTAACTTTTCTATTCCTCTTTAGAGGGGATGTTGCCACCAATCAATGTCAGTCTTGCATCCGTAATGCTAGCAGCACCATCATAGACAGATGTCCAGGACAGAAAGAGGCGACCATATGGTATGACGAGTGTCTCCTGCGCTACTCTAACAGATCGTTCTTCTCTGTCATGGAGACAACACCGATTATTTTTATTATCGACCCTGAGAGCAATTCAGTTACCTTCAACAAGATTGTGGAGCAAACTTTCGATAATGAGGACTTTGCGGCAAAAGTGACAGATTTGTTCATGAGAAATGTCACGGACAATGTCGATCTCCTCGGAAAGCTTATATGCGACCATAAACGTTAGTGTCTCAAGTTCAGTGACCCTGCATGAGCGTGCACAGTGCACCCCTGACATCTCAAAGTCAGCTTGTAAGAGTTGCTTGCTTTCTGCTATCAAAGGGTTTCCTACCGCTCTTAATCCTAAAAGGGGAGGTGCGAGAATTCTTCAGCCAAGTTGTTATGTACTGTACCGAATGGATGTTGCTGGGGAACCTGGAGGACAAGCACCAGCACCTTCTACAACAAAAAAACCCAGCACTGAGTCCGGCAGTGAAGGTACGAGTTATCCAATTCTCAAAATGGGCACACAATTTGTCATGTTAAGCGTATAATGGTATCATTCCGTTGCTTCTAATTCTCAATATATGCTGTTTTATGTATCATATTGCACTTGACTTGCTTTTACGATCTAAACTGTGATCATACTCTCTTGCTTTCAACGAGTTCTTGGTACTATTTACACTTGGTGAAAAAAGAGTGCGGATTTGTGGTATGTTTAGATGCAAGGAATTTCCCTTTCTTGACAGGGGTCAAACGAAATCCATGGATTGCAATAGTTAGCTCAGTAATTGGAGCGGGGTTACTAATAATCATCATGGGTTCGTGTATATTTTTAAAGAGGACAAAGAGATGGAAGAAAGGTATGAGTGAATTCATCTTGCTTGCCACTGGAATGACCATCTTCTAACCTTTACCTAACGAGAGTAAGCTCTTGGACTCTCAGAGAAGGAAAACAGCCAAGAGGTTCAGTTACTTCATCTAAGACGAGAAATCGGAGAAGAGTTTTCAAAGGAAAGAACTCGAGGAGAAAAGCTGGTGGCTTCTCAAGAATTATCTCTGATACGATTAGACATTATACGTGCGGCCACACAAAACTTCTCCAATGAATGTAAACTTGGGGAAGGCGGGTTTGGCCCCGTGTACAAGGTAAGCATTTAAGTGACTCAACACCTGTTTATGGGAAAATTGGAAAACTGGCAGTTATTATCCGTAGCATGAACTGATTCGAATTTGGTTATCATTAATAATTCTCATATAGGGATTTCACTACTGACATTACCCTGTTTCAGGGCACATTGGCAGATGGAAAAGAAATTGCAGTTAAAAGGCTTTCAAGAACCTCAGGCCAAGGACTTATCGAGTTTAAGAACGAAGTGATCTTGATTGCTAGACTACAACATAGGAATCTTGTTCGATTATTGGGATGCTGCTTGGAAGAGCACGAAAAACTCTTGATATATGAATACATGCCCAACAAAAGCCTGGATGTCTTCCTTTTTGGTTTGAGCTTTAGCAGATGCAATGAATATTTTAGCTAGTTAATTTTAGTTTTATATAGTTGAGGTTCATCTGAGTCTCTCATGGTCAACAGGTTCAACTATGGGGCAATCTTTAGACTGGAAGATGCGCATGAACATCACCTTTGGAATAGCTCGGGGGCTTCTATATCTACATGAGGATTCTCGCCTAAGAATTATCCATAGGGATCTAAAAGCTAGTAATATTTTACTAGACGGCGAGATGAATCCAAAGATATCTGATTTCGGAATGGCAAGGATCTTTGGTGTAAATCAAGATGAGGCCAACACGAATAGGGTTGTTGGAACATAGTAAGTTCTTTAATATCTTTCTACATCTGTCATATGTTTGAATGATTCACTAGGCCAATAAAGAACTCTAATGATAAGCTCAACAGCACCAAAATGAGCATATTCATATTACAGAAGTTTAAATATAGAAAATAACCTTTCATTGTTTCTTACTTCCAAGAAATTTCACTTCATCACATAATTTTGGTCAGTGGATACATGGCACCGGAATATGCGATGCAAGGGCTATTTTCTGTTAAATCAGATGTCTTCAGTTTTGGAGTTCTCTTGCTAGAGATGATCAGTGGACGAAAGAACAACGGTTTTCATCTCCAAGAGCACGGTGAAAGCCTTCTCACCCTTGTATGTTCCTAGTCACCACACTTTTTAAATATGAAATCCGAGAATTTTGTGCAATTGTCCTTGCTTACTTCCCTTTCAAAATGACAGGCATGGAAGTTGTGGTCCGATGGTCGAGGGTTGGAACTTACCGATCCGTCAATCAAAGAGTCATGTGATGCAGTTCAAGTGGTAAAATGCATACACATCGGTCTATTGTGCGTTCAAGAAGACCCAACAAATCGACCAACCATGTCGCTCGTGGTTCATATGCTAGGAGCCGATACTATCCCACTTACCCGACCATCGCTGCCTGCATTCTCAGTTGGGAGAGATGTGAGAACACTCAATCCGATCGGTCTAATTCACAAAACTTCCACTGTTAATGAAGTAACCCTTTCCGATGTTTCTCCTAGGTGACTAAGTATCATCAGCTCGTCTTCAATTGATTTCTCTTTTATAAAATGGAAATGGTTCGCAATTTAATAAAATAGAATGATAATTACAGTGTGATCTCTTTAGCATTGTGAATGTCATCTCTTAATGACGATCCAACCTGTCATCATTCCGTGTATAATACTAAATACAGTTGAATTAATCACACTTGGTTCTTTTTGAATTACAATCATCAATTGATAAAAGGGTAAAAAGCTTGATCATTAGTCGTCATTTCTATTCTAGTTCACCACTTATGTTCTATCAGAATGGTTTGTATACTTACTTGAGTAATGTATGAATATTCAATTCTATAAGTATTCCATTGATATATATATAAGCACAAATTCTATAGTCTACATTGAGTATATTAGCCGAAATCTAATGCGTGAAGAGTGTTGGAGTATTTAGATATTAAACAATGCCTAAGCAAGAGTTCCCGCATTCAAGTCTTATCAAGTCTCTATTTGCCTCTTCAATTAGATATTTCTACACTTTAGTCTTAGACCAATATTTAGCTTACGTGAGGGTAGCGTTAGAGTATTTAAATATTGAACCATGCCTTCAATAAATAAGCTTAAGATTTTACAAAAATTGACCATGGTCACAAAAATTTACAAAGAGTGCTACCAAGTTAGGGCAGAATTACTAGTAACCTATTTAATGTATAAGTACGTAATATTCGATCCTATCTTCTGTTGTCAACTTGTCATTCTCTCTTGAGTTCATGTCACTTTTAATTATATTGGGATCCATGAACAATTTTTCTGTAGTGGAATTGGATAATTAAACAATATTTGATCTTTTGGAGTCGAACTCTATATGATAAAAGGAGAAATATTTGAAGTAATTTGAAGATAACGATCAGAATTTTTATTCGTCCTTCCTACTTTCTAATCCTCGGGGGTGGGGTTAGCGTGTCCTGTTAGAGTGTGATTTGGGAAATTACTAAATCAATCTTTAACTTATTGTATGGAATTTAATTTTAAAATTTTTAATTTAATCAATTTAATCTTAAACATTTTGATAATTCAAACATAATTCCTCTAACTGATTTTCATAGAAAATCAGTGATGTGATGATTCAATTATCATCGACAGTCCTATGTGGTACCAACAATTTAAGGCGGACAAAGAGGACGTTTGGTTTCTTATGATTTTTCTGATTTTTTCCCTTCCCTCCTATTAAACACGTAGACTGCCACGTCATTATACGTGAGCTAATATCCGTAATATGATATGGATTTTTTTTTTTTTTTTTTTTTTTTTTTTTTTGCTAGAATGATGAGATGGACTACAACATAGGAATATATATATATAACAAAAAGAAAAACCAGAACAAACACCAACACGCACGGAGAACATGCGAATGGGCAAGATTGCGGTGGTGACGGCGGTGGCGCCTAGCCACCGGTGTGGGTCATGCGTTCCTCACCGGGAAAGCGCGGATCTTTGGGGTCGTGGCCTTCATCGTCTTTAAATGTAGGTGAAGACAAAATATACACACGGGAAAGCGCAGATCTTGAGCAACTCAAAAGTGTTTGTGTTGCGAAAGAACACCTTGATTTTGTTCGACATCGTGATCTTGCACATGCCCTCAAACGGCCGTCTCTCATTAGCCACCGGGCCTAGCTTGTACGCTGGCCCTTCGTCGACAATCCTTCCTTGCCCTCCACGGGCGCATTCATGCCTCTGACAGCGTCTTCAGCTTCCTCGCGCTCGCTCGCCGATGCCCTGCTCCCTTCCCAGTAGATAGATCGAATCAGAAAACTGCACTTCCCCATGTCTGTCTTCTGAGAAAGTGAATTTTGTGTGCCTTTTGCTCAAGATTCTCGGGGTATCGCTCGTCGAATCATGCGGTAGAGAGAAGAGTTGACTTTATGTGTTTTTAATTCAAGTTAGTCGATGCAGTCTACTTGTTTGATAGAATATCCCGGAGACAAAATTACACGTTCTGGGCAAAGTTATAGCAACCTGATATTTACATCAACGCGATATTCATTAGACAATGCGATCTTTTCCCAGACTTATTGCAAATCTACAACGTGGCAGGGCTCAGCATGGGTGTCTCTATGAAAGATGTTTATGCCTTGAGGCTAGGGTCATGGAATCTATAACAACCTAGTCCGATGAGAATGAGAGTGTTTGCTAGGCTAAAGTGCTTGTATAAGGAGCGGCTCCTAATAGGTTTATAGGATGGTGAATGTGGCATAAATGAACCTAATTACGTACTAAATAAGAACAACAAGGGGAGAGCATTCCTAAGATGTGTATTTGAAATTGAAATTAATTTGTAAGAGGCGTCTTTTCGCATAAGGGCAATGCCCCTTACATTAGAACTCTAATATTAAGCATGCTCAGGTAAGAGTGCTATCAGAATGAGTGACCTACTAGAAAAGTGTCCACCTATACATTAAATGACAAAATCATGAGGCTCAATATGCAATGGGGATGGGTCAAAGCGGATAATTCATCAAGTGACTTAATTTTGGAGTGTTACAAAAACTCGCCTCATGGCCGCGACCGTTGATGTGATAATGGCTCTCTACTTTCCTCTTAATGGTGGTGGAGGTGGTGACAGTCAACGAAAAGATCCCTTGGTTTGCCAAGAACCACCGTCGCTCATATGTGCTTTGGCAAAGTAAGCCTTAAACTTTTCCCAAAGTTTAAGTAAATCCATTTTGTGTTCTAGCAATAGTGGGTGATAATGGACGAGCACTAGAGAAGTTTTGGCCGAGTGATCAAGAGGTTAAAGATGATAAACAATAAGAGGAGATCTCAGCGAGGAAAAGAATGAAAGAAAATAAATGAAAAGAGAAGAAAAATAAGAAAAGACAAAAACAATGTCATTTTGTCCACTTAACTCGTTGATCCTACCACATAAGACAATAATAATAATTAGACTGCTACGTTAGTGATTTCTAACAAAAATCAATTGAAAAAATTACATTTTGTAAAATTATTAAAAAGTTTAGGATTAAAAATTGCAAGGTTTATGACTGATATGGTAATTTCCCATTGTAATTTATTAGTTTTATATGGTACAAATTAGAATAATGTTTCTAGCAAGTAACAATCATGTAGATAATCTATGTAAGTCAAACAATCCTTAACATTTTCCAACAAGTTAAGCTCATAATTCCTAAACGTCAGGCTTTCGGATGGGTGATATTTTAATACTTTCTCTTGATTAAATGAAGGGAGCTACGAAAGAAATCCTTAAAAAGGAAGAAATAAGTGCATCAGAAGTCTTAAATTTTATCATGAAAGTATAATTAAATCCTAAATTTACAAAAAGAGCCAAATAAAAATCTGAAGACCTGACCAATATTGAAACCCCAGTTTCAGTGTCCGCTAAAACATTTGCTTTGACACAATACTACTCACCAAGATCAATATGCCCTAGCATGTTGGAATATTTCACTAGTGTCATAACCATACAAACTGTTTGACGCATGAAATCACCTGGGCACAATTGACTGCATAGTATGCTTCAGGATATGAAAATATATCTCAAATACGGCAGAAAGTGTCTCATACTGCATCCTTTGGCGCTTCATAATATCTGAGCGAAACTAGCTGCTTTATAATCAACGACAACCTGTTTACACCACCAAGCACCTCAGTCGTATGATAATGAAAGTAGAAAATCAGAGAAAGTAGGCAATTGTTGTCGCATAAGAATCCCTACCTCTTCCCTCATTTTTCGACATCATTTCTTGCCTAGATTTGCCTAGATTTCTTTCAATCACTCGGTTGTGGATGGTTTGATTCCTCCGGTCGGTTTCCTCTCTTATATTTCTTATTTTTAACTTTTTTATCCTTGTCTGGTGCTTCAGATCTACCAAGATCCTGGTCAAATGACAGAGACATAAGTACCTGAAAAAGCATTTCGATCATTATAACACAGATAGAGAGAGAGAGAGAGAGAGAGAGAGAGAGAGAGAGAGAGAGAGAGAGAGAGAGAGAGAGGGGGTGAACCAACCAAAGTAATTAAACGCAAAAGTTCAAAATAGTGACCTATTTAACATACGTGAGTATTTGACCAAAAAAAGAACATACTTGAATAGAGTTAGGATGCATCTGACAATTATGAGCTTTCGCATAATTTGCAATCAATCGAACAGCCGTTCCAGTCACTTCATCGCCGTGTTTACCCTCATTTGTAAAGAGTGACTTAATACTGTTACAACAAAGTTTCCTAATGATATCCATTCACATTATTTATTCAAGAGGAGTAGGAAGGAAAAGGGAAAAAAATACATGCCGAGAAATGCTCAAGATATATGACTAAAAAACTAAAAGTAGAATTGTCTATCATGTGCCATTGTGGCACTTGACTCTTTAAGGACCTGCTCTTGATACGTTTTGACTTAATTGTCTAAAAGCCATAGTATACACGATGCTTGAATATGTTGGGAAAATACTGCTTCGAATAGGGTAAAACAATGAAGATGGATCTTTAGAGTACTCGAATCGGACTTTGAGGCGTAATATCACTTTCTTTAAGGATTTATTTACCCCACAAAGTTGTTAATAGTCACCCACAAATATCCTCCAAGATACAACAAAGTCTCAAAATGAGAATATTAAATAGCAATTCTAGTATTTTTCCAGAATCTCTCTAGGAAATAATTGAAAAGATGGCTGTAGTTTTCAGAAAGAAGACTCAAAAAGATGAAAAATGATCACACTCATTCTTCCTCAATCTGACAAGTATATATATAAAACAGTATTAAAAACGAAGACAACTCTTTGTGAAAAGTTGCAAAATGAACAAATACATTCTTTCAAAGATTGCTCAAATGCACAAAGGCGTTCATTCCTAAGAAGTTAAAAAACCAAACAAATACAACCCATTAGGAAATGTTGCAAACTGAATGGGTATCTTATTCAAAGGTTGTCTTGAAAAGACACAAACAAAAAATTCAGAATAAAAATAATAATAATTATTTGATAAATAAAATTTCGAAATTATTATTTATTAATTAATTAATTTCCGAAAATTCTCAATAAACAAAAACAACCTTTGGATTGATTAAAGTTAATAAGATAATCGTACGAAATAAAATAAAAATAAAATAACAAAGGGATTAGTGCCAAAATTGTGCAATTATTCGCGCATCCGCACGCGAGTATGGTGAGGTTTAGCTCACACCCAACCATTCTTTTTGGTATACAAAGGAAACCTCACACTTATAAATTGGCCCATTTCCTCCCATTTTTCCTATGTTAGACAAAGAAAATGCACTCTTTTTTTGTTTTTACAAACAAATTCCAACAATCCCCCACTTTGTTTGTAAAACAAAGATTTCAAAAATTAAATTTTAAAACCGTATAGCCAAAATTTCAGTAAAATTAATATACATACATAAAGGTCTCTTTCGAGTTAAATCTTTACTTAGTATAAGTATATCAAAGCTTTATCAAAGTGACAAGTAGCTCGACTTTAAACTTGTATTTTTTATGTAATAGAACCGAACATACCACACATACACTAATCTCTTGTTTCAACGAAAAGTTCTATATTACTTCGCACTATTATGGCCTTGTGTTTGATCCTGTTTCATGAGCTCTCTAAAAAGCAACCATAACTTTCGTAAGAAATGGCACCACTTCTAAGCTCATATAGGTGAAGTATCTACCATGTATTTCTATTACTATCAACACATTACAAGTTTGTACTATACTTCATTAGGAATTCAATTCAACCTACAAAACGTAACAAACGATACTGACTTCTCATATCAGGGCTACGTCAGTATCAAACAATCACATTCAATAACTTGTTCTTACCCATTAAACCTTGTAACGAGTGATGTTCTAGAAAAAGGTCAAGTTACCATTATTGGTGATTTCAATTAAAGGGCTTCAGCCCCATTTCTTGTGAGGTCATTATTACCATATGTCTTGGTAAAGCCTTTGTCAAAGGATCGGCAAGATTATTATTTGACCTCACATAGACAATTGTAATGGTACCATCTTTAATCAGTTGTCTCACATATTCATATCTTAGACTAATATGTCTAGACTTACCATTACAATTGCTATTATAGGCTCTTGTCAAAGTAGTCTGACTATCACAGTGGATAGAATATGAGGCATAGGATTATGCCATAATTTGATATCCAACAACAAATTCCTAATTCATTCGGCCTCTTTCCTAGTTGCCGCTAAGGCAATAAATTCATATTCCATTGTTGAGTGAGTTATACATGTCTGTTTCTTACTTACTCAAGATACAGCACCTCCAGCTAGTGTGAAAATCCATCCAGAAGTGGAACGCTCATCTCCCACACTTGTAATCCAACTAGCATCGGTGTATCCTTCTAATACAGCCAGATAATTATTATAGAACAATCCTAAATTTTTAGTTTTCTTAAGATAACTAAAAATTTTGGTAATAGCTCTCCAATGTTCTATACTTGGATTATTAGTATACCTACTCAACTTGCATACAGAATAAGCAATGTCAAGTCTAGTACAATGCATTACATACATTAAAGACCCTATAGCACTTGCGAATTCTAATTGTGCCACCGCTCTACCAGTATTATGATTTAATTTAATACTGGAATCAAATGGAGTACTTATTTCCTTGAAACCAAGATGTTGAAATTTATTTAATAACTTTTCAACATAACTACATTGACTTAAAGAATAACCCACTATATTTCTTAACTTTAATACCTAAGATAGTACTACTTCACCCAAATCCTTCATTTTAAACATGGAAGTTAGATACTTCTTAGTCTCAATAATTCCAGTCATATTCGTCCAAAGATAAGCATATCATCAACATACAAGCACATTAAGACACCATAGTCTTTAGTGAATTTAGAGTATATACACTCATCAAACACTACTATTGATGAAATCATTTAACAATATGACGGAATTAAACTTTTCATGCCACTACTTAGGAGCTTGCTTAAGCCCATAAAGAGACTTAATCAATTAACATACTTTTCTTTCATTTTCAGGAAAAACGAAACCCTCTTGTTGTTCTATGTAAATTTCCTCATTCAAGTCTCCATTTAAGAAAACAGTTTTAACATCCATTTGATGAACACAAGGATCATAAATGGAAGCTAGAGCAAAAAGAACTCAAATAGAAGTTATACGTGCAACAGAAGCATACATATCAAAATAATCTATTCATTCTTTTTGTCTATATCCCTTGGCCACAAGTCTAGCCTTAAAAGCTTGAATAGAACCATTAGGATGATATTTTCTTATAAAAACCCATTTGCACCCAATAGGTTTTGATTCTTTTGGTAAATCTACTAATACCCAAGTATTATTGGACATAATTGACTCCATTTCATCATTCACAGCTTCTTTCTAAAAAGAAGTATCTCTAGAAGACATAACATCATTAAAGCTTCTAGGATCATTCTTCTAAATTTAATACTAAAGGATATTTATTTATCACGTTATTATCTCCATCTCATTCAACAAGAAAAACATGAGTAATAAAATCAGGACCTAAGTCTTTTAGTTTCCTAGCTCTAGTACTTCTCCTTGGTTCAATCATGTCTCTAGAATCATTCATCTCTTTCTCTTGAGAATCTCTTTGAGTTTCCATAGAATTTGAATTATTTTCAATAATTTCAGAACTTGTGAAATGTCTATTCTCAAAGAATTCAACGTCTCTTGATTCTCCAATGACATTGGACTCTAAATCAAAAAGTCTATAAGCTTTACAATTTTCAGCATACCCAATGAAAACACTTTTGATAGCTCTAGGACCGAGCTTTGTTCTCTTAGGATCTGGTACTTGGTAGTATGCCAAACACCCCCATATTTTAAGATATGACAAATTTGGTTTTCTACCTTTCCATACTTCATAAGGGGTTATGTCATTTCTCTTGGAAGGTATTTTATTATGAATATAGCATGCGGTAAGTAATGCTTCTCCCCAAAGATTAATTGGTAGCTTTGAATTTAAAAGCATACAATTAACCATTTCTCCAAGAGATCAAATTTTCCTTTCAGCCAAACCATTTTGTAGTGGAGTATATGGTGCTGAAACTTGATGAATAATACCATGTTATTCACAAAATGAAGAGAATTCATTTAAGAAATATTCTCCACCTATATTTGAACGTAGAACTTTGATTTTCTTTTCTAATTGATTTTCTACTTCGGCTTTATATTTCTTAAACATGGTAAATGCTTCATCCTTCGATCTCATGAGATAAACATACAAAAACTTACTGCAATCATTCACAAAGGTAATAAAATACATTTTACCTCCACGTGTTAGCATACCATTGAATTCACATATATCACTATGAACCAAATCCAATAAATTCGAATTTCTTTTAACACTAGGAAATGGTTTCTTAATAAGTTTGGACTTAGCAAATATTTCACATTTACCAAATTCGCCATTGAAATTTATCAAGTCTAACTTCTTCATATTCTTCAAATGACAAATATTTATATGTGCCAACCTACTATGCCATAAAAAATGAAGACTCAACAATATAAGCAAAACTAACAATATTATTATTGATACTCAGTTGATACATGCCATCATTGGCATGACCCTTTCCAACTTACAGCCCATTATTCGACAAGATAATCTTGTCGATTCAAACAAAACCCAAAACCACCTCTTACAAAGTAAATCAATAGAAACTAGGTTCTTCCTAATTTCGGATATAAATAACACATTAAGAATGGGCAATTATTCGCACACCCGCACAAAGGTATGGTGAGGTCTAGCTCACACCCAACCATTCTTTTTGGTATACAAAGGAAATCTCACACTTATAAATTGGCCAATTTCCTCCCATTTTTCCTATGTGGGACAAAGAAAATGCACTCTTTTTTTTTTTTTTTACAAACAAATTTCCAACAGAATATGGGTGCGCATGACAAAATTTCTAGAACAAAAATTGATTTCTCGCTAAAATTGATTTCTCAATTTCTCAATTTCTGAAATAGAAATTGAGAAGTTAAAAATTTTAACTTCTGATTTCTTCTTCAAATCTATTTTTGGAATAGAAATCAATTCCAGAAATAGAAAAATCAAATTGCGTTACCAAACGGATTTATGTTCCAAACCTATTCCAGAGAACAGAGAAACGGAGAAATAGAGAAGTAGAAATTTTATCATGTGCGCCCTATATCTCTAGAAGAAGTGGCTCGCTTCTGTAACTTCCATGGAACTTGACTCTTCCGCTTGCAAACACAGGTTGACTTTGCCATAAAGATTTTACCCAAGTTGGTCAGTAAGCAGGGTTAAGACAAAAGAAGCTTTTTCAACCCGGTCGGGGAAAGCATGAGGGTATCCTTTGAGAGAGAGAGAGAGATGCTTACCAGTAATGAAGGCCTATTACGGTAGATTACTGATCCAATTTTTGGCAGGCATTCGGGGTGCATGTAAAAAATGTGTCCAGACTTGATTTCCCAAATGGTCATTACGACATGAAATGCTTGATTCTTGACTCCATTGTCCTTACCAGGTCTTGTTGGATAAAAAGACAGACGTAAGAAGGTCAAGGGAAATAAATGGTTCACAAAAGGAAGGAGGAGAGTTAATTAGTGTGACTCCGAGGATATAGTAGAATTTGACTTGGAATAAGGTGAAGCACTAAAAGTCGAAGAGTGTATAGATATGCACAATACTGGTCATTCGCATCTTTTCTGAGGATACACTCGCATATTTTACTCTATTCAATTCTCATACTCAATAACAGACTTAATGGTAGGTTTTACTGGGATTGGTTTACTCTAAAAACTTGACTATGGATACCCTTGGTTTACTGCAAAGCTACTTAAGAAAACTAACATCTAGGCCGTTAGATTTTGTTTTTTATTATCATTTTTGATAAAGAACATAGACAGTAACTTCGCAATATTGAACATGGTTACTAGATGTATCCAATAAATACTAAAAGCACATAAACATAACGGTTTACTATTTATGGATGAAATTATAGACTGGTTTATTGTGTGGTTACATCTATTGCTTTTTGTTGTGTTTTATTGAACTTTACTCACTTTTCTAATAACAAGGTTTAAAGATCGAGAATTGTTATGTCAGAGTTACATCTCTTTTCTTGTTTCTTTTTTCTTTTTATCATGGTAGAATTATCAGATCTTGTCGCACCTGAATAAATCAAAAGAAATGAGTTTGACTATTGTGTTATTCATACCAAACCACGTTAAATACTGGTCAATCTCATTATTGTTGTTGATACACTTGCATATTTTGCTTCTAGTCTATCCTCATACTTAGAGATAGAAGTAATAGGAGGTTTTGTCAGATTGATTTACTTTACAAACTTGACCATGTACACCCTTGCTTAAGTACTTATCAACTCAAGAAAACTAAAATCTAGGCCGTATATATATATATTATCATTTTGATATATAAATCGCACACGGTAATCTCACAATGCTGAACATGGTTATAATATGTGTATGATTAGTAGTTACAGTACATCAATCTAACAATGTACTAAACACAGATGACAGTCATAGAATGGCTTACAGTAGGGTTGCATATTTGCCTTTCATTGTGTTTTAATGAACTTTACTTACTTTTCTAGGAAAAATATTTATAGATTGAGAATTTATTATATCGGACTTACATATCTTTCTCTCTTTTTTTCTTTTTTTAATTGTAGCAGAATTATCATATCTTATTGCACCTAAGTTAATTCAAATAAATGAGTTTGACTACGTTGGTGTTCATGCAAACCAAATTAATGCTATAGAGAAGAGTTATTGTTGAGACAGAGATTTTTCCTCGGAGAGGAGGCCCAACAGGGGGCAGTGGCTATTACACTTATATCGTCAAAATTCAAGGATCTGATGGTGGAATGATATGATTTTCCCATAAGAACAATAATTTTATATTCTCTCTATGTATATCATGAATTTGCTTCCATTGATAAAATTGAAATATGAGTTACTATGCATTTGCATATGTATTCTTTTAGCCTTTTCAACGATGCCTCACCAACATGTCCATTGAGACTTTGACATTATAATAGGAAAAATTCTACTTTTCTTTTGTATAATTTTATGTTTTCTCAAATCAAATGCCTATATATTTAATTTACCTTATCAAGTCTTTAGTTTAACTGTCAATAGTAATTATAGGACTAGCTTAACTGCGTCTAGTCATTTCTGTTTTGTTGTTATCCATTCGGATTTCATTCCATTAAATTGGTTCCATTTTTCTAACTAATACTTTCACATGCTTAGTGTTGATACCTAAATTTTAACTATCTAATTTAAATATTACATAAGAAAATTAAGGATTGAGCCCGACCCCTAAACAAAAATATCATTTACATTATCCACATTTGCATTACATTTAGGATTCATATTGCATTTCTTTGCATTTTAGGACTAACGCTCGTTGTAGGGAGCTCGATAAGCAAAATGGTGGAGAAGTGACATGGAGAGACATGCTTGAAATGAGATATTCCAACATTCTTGGAATCCCAAACATCGGAGATAGGCTCAAGACTTGAATTTCCAAAGTTCTTGGATCTCAAATCCCTAACCGGAAAGGTATGGTGGACTTGGAATCAAATTTCCAATGTTATGGGAGCTCAAAAGTAGCTTGATTAGCTCGGGAGCATGTCTTCCAAGAATGTGATAATCTCATGGTCCTGAATGGTAACTCAAGCGATAATTCCAAGATTGTGAGAATCAAATAGGATTTGAAGTGATAGATAAGATGGTATGACAAGCACAATTCTGGACGTCCACTTGGCACCCATCCATAGCCACACTAGCCCTCTTACAAGGAATTCTCAAGAAATATCTCTCACGGACTCATTTTCGTACACGGTCATATCACGCATCCTGCACTTATACAAACTCTATCCATTGGCGTTGTTGTGACATGTGTTGAGAAAGGTTTAGAGATAATGCTTGAGTGAAAAAAAAAAAAAAAAGGTGAGTCACTACTAGATTTGGTTTGGCTAGAAAGCAAGTGATGCATGAAAGATTGCACAACCAGAGATTTTTAAAAATTGGGGATTTGATTATCACACTAATAGAGGTACCTCTAACTTGATTAACTTGAATGAATTACTTATCTAAGTAATGGCTCGAACCCTATTAAAATTCCAGGTGATGTTTTGATGTTTATTATGATATAACGTGTGACCTTACCAACCCAAAAGAAGCGAAATAAAGGAATGGTGACAAACACATCAAATGGGGTGATGAAAGGGCAAGTAAGAAATAAGGTGTCGAATGGAACTAGATAAAATGTCGGGCAAGCCTCTTTAAAATAGCAACCCCATGAGCTTAGTGCAAATCGAATTCAATTTTTCTAAATAGACTAATCTAACTAAAACTGAACTAAAGAAAATTATGAATTTTCCTACATCATGTGTATACTATGTAGATGAAACCAAACCAATTCTAATGCTAAAACCTAACAACCTAATTAAGGCCTATTTTTATAACTATTTTCCTCTTCTTCTTTTTTCGAATTTATTTATTTATTTATTTTAAAATTACTTAATTTTTAAATTTTTGAAAGAAACTATTTCTATATTCTGGAAAATAAGGGACTCGGGCCGTGGGCCCTTCAACCCGGTCCGAGCGTATGGTCAGGCTCGGGTCCACGAGAAAAGGGGCAATGGAAACGAGGCAAACTGCATCGTCAAGCCCCTCTTTTAGTCGAAAAGACCTTCAAAGGCCATCTTGAAACACAGCTAAGCTAGGCCCATATTATTATATTGCAGCCACATCAAGCCCATTCTCCACTATGATCAAACTAAAGTCCCCCACTGAATCTATTATTGCCGCCGCCGTTAACCCTCTCTTCCACCGCCACTAACCCTCGCTTCCGACCACCGCCGTCAGCCACTTAACGCTTAACAAATATGAACCAAGCAGCACCAATACGAACAGGTTGTGAACGAACCAAGCAGTGGTAGCAGATGGTTGGGGGGAGAATTTTTTGCTTTTTTTCTCGTGCTCTCTCTTCATGAACAGCCGTACCGCCTTCCCTGAACGTAAGAGCCTTTCCCGCCTTTTGTTGTGCCAGCACTTGCCCTTCTAGAAATGGGAAAAAAATTATATAAGTTTTATTCTTTCTTTAAGGTTTTGTGTGATCACGCCAAAGTGACGCGATCTTAAGAAGTGTGAGTCTAAGCAAGTTTAATTCTAAAGTGGCAAGTATCATGCCCTATATAGTTCACCGGCTCCTTAAGTTGAAATTTCTTTATTGAATCCGAGATTTCTAAACTTCACTGGCCCTAAATCAAATGTCTAAAAAAAATTAGAAACTAACAAAATTCTAATTTTCGGTCAAACGTCAGATTTATAAAACTTTGAATATACGCCTATGCTACTCACGTGTCAACCGGCGTCCTTGACCCAGGGCGTTCTATCCACCATCAGCGCCACCACCGAACTCCTCCGCAAACGCCCCACACGAGGAGCATTTTAAGGTGTCGCCTTTCGCCTTTGGAACGATGGATGTGCAGATTAAAGAGAGTCTTGGAGAGAGTTGAGTTTGTAGTGTGTAGCTTTTTTGGGTTTTGTGGGTAATTTATTGTACTAATGGGCTTAATTGCTAATTGAGAACAATGTATCCTGCAATATCCCGTTGCCCATGGAAGAGCACGCCATTGATCATTTCTCATATGTTCAAGCTGCTTCTTCACATCTTTACACCGAATTTTTGTGAATAATTTTCTTTTTCTTTTTTTAAATGGTACTTTTGGTTCCGCCACTGACCATGCCATGCACATGCATGTCACCTGTTGGCAAGACACGCTCGCTATTTTCACCACATTATGGACACTGCAGGATAGCTGAGACTATCTCCAACTCACACCTGAACCTATCTTCCATCAGATTAAGATTAGGACAAATTGTGCATGAATCTCAAACCGAGTGGTGCTATCGAAGGCCATCGTCTCGTGTGAAGAGGGATGTGGTCACTATTAACATGCCAGTGGGACAACTCATTAGTTCTGTCCATTGCCGGTTGTTGTCGTTATTCGAATTGAGATTCTATTCAAGGTAAGTTACATAATTTGATTTGAATTTTAGATTATCTAATTCTTTTAGATTATGTGATCATTAGAAGGTTAAGATATTTAATTTCTTTTTCAAATAATCTTGCGTTATTCATTGCATTTTTAATTGGTATCGAATCTTTGAGCCTAAAGATTGGATCTTCAATTGCATATTTCCTTTATTTTATTGCACTGATTGGCTTAAATTGGGTAATCGGACTTTCAAGCCAAAAGATTGGACCCCCCTCCCCAATTAAATCTTTCCCGTTTTTGTCCCGTCATGAGGTAATATTCAATAATCTAAGTTCGTCCTTAGTAGTATTAATACAACCTTACGTTATGCGCGTCATTAGATTAAAGTGCATTACATGCATATAAAAAATTAAAATCTCTTCACGTTAGTTTATGATTGCATTCGTACAAGTTTTTGAATTTAGAATGTCATATATTATGTGCTTTAGGGCAATGTTTTAATATTTGCATCATGTAGTGCATTATTGGTGTTGCATTTGTGTAAGATATCATAACAAATACAAAAATGAATTAGCATTGCTTAGTTAAAATCACCATCTATTAGCAAATAAAGGTCATAAGGCCATGTTTAGTGTCAGGGTTTAATTCTTTATTTTTACTCTTCAGCTGAACGAGGGCTTGGTTGTTCGTCGGAGGGAGAGAGAGGGGGCCGAGTTCAAAGCGTCGGGTAAATAGAGAAAATCGAGCAAAGAGAGAGATAGAGCGTGCAGGATGAGAAAGATGAATAGTAACCAAAGGAAAGCAAAGAAAAGGAAAAGAAAAAAAGAAAAGAAAATCAATTAGACAATTCAAAACTTTAAGTAAGATAGTTTTGTTTTGAGTAAAATTGTCTATGTCAGATCATCGATGACTAAGACAAGTAGGAGATAATGATTGGAGTGTAACATCAACAATTTCATGTAAGACTTTGCTAGAAAAAATTGATTCATTCTATTTCATGTCATTGCATATAGGTCACATTTAATTTAATTAACATAGTATACATGACATGGCATCATAGTTCATCAATGCATGCTTAGATTAGAAATCACATAGTCATAGCATTTAAATTAGTCATGTTATTTTAAACTGGAAAAACAGAAAAGAATTAATTGTCGTGGCATCTAAGGTTTTGGTCCAAGTTATCTCATATAGCTTAGGTCTTGCATTAGTCATACTTTTCATCACTTTCATGAATAAAAAATGCATTCCTTGAATGTCTTTTCCCCAAGTCTAAGTTTGAAGAACCTCTATCTCAATTGGTGACAAATAGAGATCCATTTTTGCTTGCCCATGCGTTCAAGGTTCTTTAATCTTTTTGGCAATTTATTTACTAATTTGATTATTGAATGTTTCATTATTGACTACGCAATCACATGATCATCCCTCATATGTTAGTAGCTAGGATTAAAACTGACAAAGATTGCATGCAAAAATATTTTCGAAATAAAGAGAAATGGTACCAAAAGAGCATTGGATTAATTTAGCATAATCAAATCTTTAAATCCATTGATCATTGGTTCATAGTATTAAAATGTACTCCCACATTTTTCTTCGAGTGTCTTATTGATCCATAACCGATTAGTAGTGGCTCCAAAAAGTAAGGCTAATTGCATGTTTAAATTGATTACGAACTTGCGCTTGATAGGACTTGGGAGTCTATGATGAGCATCATGCTAAGTAATCCACTAGCTTTTTCTTAGTAGTTCACATCGATAAAGGTTGTGACACTTACCTAGGTAGGAATACTGAAAGGCACGTCTCTCGTATGATTGGACGAGCAAAGTTGAATTAAAATCAATTGAGTTTTGGGCGGCCTATCCCCTTTTCCGGGGACTTTCTAGGCTATTGGGAAATGCATCAATCCCCTTGCAGACAAGTGTGGAATGAAGACAGAAAAAAAATGAAAGAATCCCAGAAACGTTGTTGCTTCATATTTAAAGGCTTAAAGCTGACTAGTTCTCAATTGATGTGTTACAAATGGGAAAGAGAGCGTGGAACTGAGATAACAAAAGTTCAGAAAAGTAAGGGTTGAATTCTCCCTTCACGATGGCTGAATTCTCTCAAGTTTGATCAAATAATATATTATTACATTCCATTATTGAAAAATGATTCTATAGGTGCGGGGAACTAATCCTCATACCTCTTGCTTTAAGGATGTTTTATTTTACCTTCAGACCCTCAGCATACAATACTCTAATAATGATTGTAAACCTGGCAATTGAAGCAGTTCTGACTCATGCTGATTTTCTGAATAGAGGTTATTGTTCAGTGGTTCCTTTCTGGATAGTTAAGTACACTCATTGCTTATTAGGCCCCAGTTTCTTCTCTCCTGTTCTTGGTGGCTTTAGTTTAAAACGCTGCCCGCAGGATACATTAAGCTCTACTCTTCTGCATGTAAGCAGGTTAGATGAAAAGTGTCAGGATTCTTAATGCAGTCGATGCTTGCTTTCAGCCATTGTGGGCATTTTAAATACAACCCAAGTTTAGACGGGACTAACCTCAAATCAACATTTAATGGATGCTAAAACATTTAATGTTGTAGGCATCATAGGCATCAAAATCGAATTGGCGTGTAGAAGCTTAATTTTGCCATAAACCACAAAAGGATTGAGAAAAGATTCTAAAAGAACTTATTATTTTTCAAGGATTTTTGACCAAAAAATATTGTGAAATTTGGACAAATCTCACGAAGACATCTAATCCCAACTCAGCATGCAAGACCTTCTAAAAAATCCAAAAACAGGAATGCAGCAAAGAATCACAACAGCAAGTATCAAACAGGGCAATTAAGATCAGAGCAATTGGATTATGACCCATGGACAATTGACTCTAGAAAAACTATAGCACGTTAAGCACTCAATAAGAAACAACTTTCATGAAGGAGGTTTTCTAAGATAACCTACATATGAATTTCTAAAAATTCACGAACAGAGACCAATGTATGAAAGTCAGAACAGGGCAGCAGGGTGTTCATGCATGTTAAAAATGATTCACTCTAGCAAGCGATGTTCAATAATTCTTAAAATTTAACACAGTGTAGACATGTGTGTCATAAACGATTTCCATGAGGACCGATCCTCAGAATCCTTATAGACATAGATATTCTTACCAGATTTCGGGATCAGTAGCCTGACTTTCGAAGCAAATTTGAGCTAGTAAACAACGTCCATTCGCCAAAGGAACACTACCTGAAGCTCCCAAGTCGCTCTCTCGAAATGCAGAGAATACCCCTCTCGAAATGCAGAGTTTCTTTAAACCATGGATACTTTTGTCTTTTAAAACCCTAACCCCCAAATTCCCCAAATTACTTATCGCTTTTCACCGCCCTTCTCATTTTCATCTCATCCACTCCCATGGCGATCCTATTCTGGTTTCCATCTAAATTTTCGTTTCAGTGATTGTTGCGACTCTGTCCAGACTTGATGATGGGTCGGATTTTGAAGCTAAGGCTCTCTTTTGCATCTTCGTCCCAATTACTGGTTCAATGACTCGTGCGACTCTGTTTAGACTTGCTGGTGGGTCGAAATTCGAAGCCGCTGCTCTCTTTCGCATCTCCACCTTCAATCCCTCTTGGTTCATCCTCCTGTATGATCGTAATCTCCTGCTCTCTCTTTCAATCCTGAGTAGCTTTCGGCAGAACTTTTTTGCATGCGAGGCTTTTGTGCATAGGTGTTTTTCGCAGCTTGTTTTATCTTCAGTTTCGACCCAAACTCTGCTTGCCCTTTTCTCTTTACATGATATCCTCGCTGAGTAATGGACTCGGCAGTTCATAGTGATGTTGATCGCCTAGCTGCTCTCTATTCAAGATTGGGCAAACTCACAACAGAGAAGGAAATAGACTTCTGGGATGAAGAACCCTCACCTACAAAATTAGAGGAATGTGGTTTAATTTTGGTGTGCCGAATTCTATCAAATCCAACTGTAAACTTCCTGGCGTTCTAGAATACAATTAAGAAAGCATGGAGGACTGAACGGGTTGAAATTTCACAACATGAAGATGGCTTTTATATAGCTAAATTCCATTCTGAGGCTGATAAACAACGTGTTCTTGCTGGAGGTTCCTGGCTCTTTTCCGGTCATCTAGTATTAGTAAAGCCATGGCAGTCAAATACTCCGCTGCATTGTTATGATTTTTCAAGCTATGCTTTCTAGGTACAGATCTTTGGCCTGCCTTTGGAATGGACAACTGAAAAGATGATTGTCAAGGCAGTGCAACATATTGGTAGGGTATTAGAAGTGCGAGTTGATACCAAAGAGGGATTGACTTCACGAACTGCTAGGGTGAGGGTTGAACTGAAATTATAGGAACCTTTAAGAACAGGCAAGCTGATTCGAATAGAGGGGAAATTGTCATGGATTGACTATCGCTATGAGAGATTGTCCCACTTTTGTTACTCTTGCAGAAGGTTGGGCCATTATGCAACGTATTACCAAGAAATCCCCTATGATGAGTCCAAATTTGAAGGAAGGGACACTATGACTTATGGCTCATGGCTTAACGTGGAAGTAAAAGAGGTTAGTCCCTACTGGCAAACATTTTACTACCCTCCACACCTCAACGATCAACCAAAAGATAGCATACTTGAGACGCCTCCTTCTCAACTGCCGCTTATCCCACTATTGCCCCCACCAATAGCTGCTGCCACAAAATCAGGGGCCAATCCAGGGCCTCTTTCCAAACATGGACTTCCAGCAACTATATGTCAAGTCCATCAAGAGCCGAACATGGAAGGAACTCATCTTCATACAGCATTAATTCCTACCACAGATAAGATGAAGGAGATTCAATCATCCATTATGGATTTCAAACAATACAAGAAAACCAAGAGTTCTAGACTGCCACCAAAGGTAAGTGTGGCTAAAAAATAGAAACAATATTCGCCATATGACACAAAGGGAGTAGTTATTCGTGACTTGGACGAAGGAAACTTATTGGATACTCCTGTGCGTGAAGCAGGGGAAGCTGACACTTGGGCTATGGTGGCTGGCCCTCAACAGCCACCACCCCACAAATGAAGCTAATCACTTGGAACTATCAGAGCTTGGGCAATGCCCTGACAGTTCAGGCTCTAAAGGCCATGACGGCCAAAGAAAAGCCCGATATAGTCTTTTTGATGGAAACTAAAAACTCTGAGGTTAAGATCCAACGAATTCAGACTACCCTACATTTTCAGCATTCATATATTCTCAACCCAGCTGGTTTGGTCGGAGGATTATCGGTGATGTGGAATGATCAGGTATCTATAGAAGTGGACCGTTCTTCACAACATATGGTTGACATGACTTGCAGGATAGTCCAGGAAGACAGATTTTTTCGCCTGATAGGTCTTCATGCTCCTTATAACTATCAACAAAGACAGGTTTTTTGGGATGAACTTAGGATGCTTAGCCGTATGAATCATCTCCCTTTGCTGTGTGCTGGAGATTTCAATGATTTTCTCTATCCTTGGGAGAAGTTTGGCAAATGACCTGCGGACTTATCTAGGATGTTATCTTTTCGTGCTGTCCTTAATGATAGTGAGCTTATGGAACTGGAGAGTAAAGGGTGTAAATTCACCTGGACAAATAATAGAGAAGGTGAAGAGCTTGTAAAGGAAAGACTAGATCGAGCATTGTGTTCAATGGATTGGTGCCTTATGTTTCCTGAAGCAAAGGTTTTCGCACTACCTGCTGTAGATTCCGATCATAGCCCTTTGATCATACAAACTTCAGCCATTTATAAACGACACACTAAGCCTTTTCATTTCGAAGCTTACTGGAATGACGAAGCTGAATGTCGTGAGATTATCTCAGAGGTATGGAGTTCACACTACGCTTCTCATCCAATTTTCATTGCCAAGATACAGAAAATCATTATCACTCTATCTAAGTGGAGCCGTAAGAAATTTTCCAATGGACATGCCAGGGTGATTGCTTTAAAACAACAGCTACAAGACTTGACCAACCAACCGAGTTTCTCTAATTTTAAAGAGGAAGCATCGACTATTAGAGAGGAAATTAAAAAGACTTGGTAGATGGAAGAGCAATATTGGGCACTGAGATCAAGAATACAATGGTTGCAATGGGGGGATAGGAATACGCGTTTCTTTCATGTGTCTACAATCTAGCGAAGAAATTGAAATCGCATTACGATGCTGCAAGACACACATCGGCATTAGATTCAGGACCCTGAAGCGCTACAAGGTATGACTACCGCTTGTTTTTTTGAATTATATACATCAAGAGGGTCTAGGGATTATGGCCCTATCCTTGATCAATGTCAGCCACTTGTATCCTCTGAAATGAATGATCAGTTGATCGCCATGGCAACCATTGAGGAGGTTAAACAAGCAACTTTTCAGTTGGGGGCTACCAAGGCTCCTGGCCCGGACGGATTAAACGGACTTTTCTACCAAAAACACTGGGACATCATTAAGGATGATCTAGTGACCCTAGTGCAGCATTTCTTTCTCTCAGCTCAGATGCCTTCCAAGCTTAATCAAACCTTCATTGCCTTGATCCCTAAAACGCCTCACCCAGAGCAACTGGAGCAATATCGCCCTATAAGCCTATGCAATTTTGCCTACAAAGTTATCTCTAAGGTGCTAGCCAACCGTCTTAAACTTTGCTTCAATTCTTTAATATCCAAGGAACGGTCAGCCTTTATGGGTGGACGATAGATTCAGGACAATATTTTAATTGTTCAAGAGGTTCTTCACCAATTCAAGACCAGGCACAGAACTCAGAAATTCAACGTAATCATAAAGATAGACATGCAGAAGGCATATGACAGAGTTGAGTGGGATTTCCTTCATGATTATCTTTTGAAATTGGGTTTTCATACTATATGGGTTCAATGGATTATGCAATGTGTGACAACGACAACTTTTAGTGTGAAATTCAATGGCGAACCCTTGCCTTACTTTACTCCTTCTTGCGGCCTCTGACAAGGTGATCCTTTATCTCCATATCTTTTTATTTTGATGGCAAATGTCCTTTCAACTTTAATCAATCAAGCAGTCAGTGTGGGACATCTTAAAGGCATCAAGTTTAATAGATGGTGTCCCAATCTCTCCCATTTATTTTTAGCAGATGATGCACTCTTTTTCCTTGACGGGACAATAACAAAATGTCAGAATCTTGCGGCAATTCTAAATCAATACTGTTTGGCCACTGGTCAGATAGTGAATCGAAACAAGTCTAGTATTATCTTTAGCAAATATTGTCCGTCTAGTTTACAAGCAAACATGTAAGGGGAACTTAGATTGCCTGTATTGCAAAGATATGGTAAGTATTTGGGAATACCTTCTGACTGGGGCCGGTCAAAGAGGGAGATGTTTTCTTGGTTATAGGCTCGAGTCCATGCTAAGACGGAAGGATGGAAAATTAAGTTGATATCTAAGGGTGGTAAGGAAGTTCTAATCAAATCTGTTATACAAGCTTTGCCACACTATGCTATGTCTATCTTTCAGATCCCTCTGTCAATATGTAAATCCATAGAGAAAAGTATTGCAAGATTCTGGTGGAGAAACGATCAGAATAAGGCAGGCATTCATTGGCGTAGTTGGGATGTATTGAAAGGAAGCAAAGAAACTGGCGGATTGGGCTTCCGTGACCTTATTGCCTTTAACAAAGCTATGCTTGGAAAGCAAGCTTGGCGCTTATTGCAACAGCCTGACGCTCTATGGAGTCAACTATTTAAAGGCTTATATTTTCCTACAACTGACTTTCTCTTGGCGAATCCAGGTCATCGTCCCTCTTGGGGATAGAAGAGTTTACTGTCGGGTAGAGATGCTATCTCTCCCCACTTGTGTTGGTCAGTTGGTAATGGTCAAAACATTCGCATAAGAGGTGATCGCTGGCTACCGATGGGAATTCTCTGTGGTCCCAAGACTCGTGAGGAACCAATAATGGTGGCGAATCTCATTGACCCGATACACCATGATTGGAACCAGACTTTGCTCCGTAGACTATTCGGAGACGACATTACTGAACAAGCTCTAAAAATTCCACTAAGCCCTCTGGTTTCCACAGATAAATTGATCTGGACAGCTACAACAAATGGTGTCTATACAGTAAAGAGTGACTACCACAACATTCTCAATGCAATAGAACCTTCCACAGGTAACAACACATCTACATCCTATCAAACCCCAAAATCCCTTTGGTGAAGACTATGGAAATTGAAAACTACAAAATCCCTTTGGCGAAGTCAGGATGTTCACCTAGGCGGTTTGTCAGAATGCCATTGCTACTAGAGCCAATCTCTATCGCCGACACATTGTTGAGGACCCTTGCTGTTGGCTTTGCACTCAGCAAGTTCCTGAAACCACCGAGCACCTTTTCCTCCATTGCTCGTGGACTCGAGCTGTTTGGACAAACCCGGAGATAAATGTGTTCTTCTCCCCTCAATCTGCCCATCGGATAGACCACTGGTTATCCGAAAGAACAACCATAGAAGGCGCAGCAACATCAAAAACTTTACCTGGCATTGAATTGATTGCCAATACTTTGTGGCAAATATGGCGGATGCGCAACAATTTCGTCTTCCGTGATCAAGACCCTGACCCCAATCTTCTAGTGGAACTGGCGATTGCTCAAACCAGAACTTCTGATCCTGCGGTTCCTTCTTCGCGATCCGGACGATAGTTTCTCAATCCTTCTCATCTGTGGAACCCTCCCAATCCAGCAGTTCTCAAATATAACATTGATGGGGCATATCATCCGGGAAGCACCGAGGGATCAATAGCGTGTATCTGCCGAGAAAGTCAAGGCCGAATCACCGATATGTATTCAAACTCTTTCCAATCTCACTCGGCTAAGGAAATAGAGTTTAAAGCTCTTACCTATACCCTTGATCACTTGCTGCGTTGGAATCTACAAGATCGAGCTTGAAACGGACTGTCTTCTTCTTATAGAATCTGTGTAGGATGAAGGATCGACACCATGGGAGCTTCGCTCGCTGCAAGTGGAGGCTGTGTTTCTGCTTTCACGTTTTCATAACCTAAAGCTGACTCACTGTAAGCGTGATGCAAATAGGGTTGCCGATTGGGCCGCAAAGGCCCACCGAAATGCTTTCTCGGCCCAGAATTGGCTTTTTAATCCCCTTGCTGCTTTGCTTGATCTTTTGGTAGCGGATATTGTTGCCTCAGGGTGTAATTTACAGGTTATATAAATATGAAAGTTTGCTTTCGACCAAAAAAAAAAAAAAAAAAAAAAAAAAAACAACCACGTCCATTTGGAGCTTATAATATATGAAATCGAAGCTAATCGAATATAGATCAAACATCCAGAACACATCGAATCCGGATTTCGAGGTATAAGACCTCAAACTCTCCCTAACAGAAAGTCAGTTCCAGAGACATACAGATTTCCAAAAATCACATTCAAGCGCAATCAATCCATTAATCATCCATCATTCAACTCAGCATATTGAACCTACCATTCTAAGCATATAGAGCACCTAGGGTTTGAATCCTAGTGTAACATCCTCAATTTCTAGTCCTTTACACAATAAAAGAGAAGTCCAAACTTGGTTTCGCTGGTTATGCCCAGTTGCGTCCGGCTTCATCTGATCATGGCTTAGGCACAAATTTCGGGGTAAATAAAGTAGTTGGTCGCTAAACTCGATTAATTCTTGTCCAATGAGATGCCCTTCTAATTTAGATGTTTTTCAAGTTGCATTTAATGCCTTCGTCATGTAATAATTTAAGGTGCATGGACTAAGCATAGACATTTGGCTTTGGATTAGTCAAACATTCCTAGAAAATGAGTGTGAACAAATGTGAATGAGTGTGGAGGCTTACGTGTCCCAAGTAGTTAATAAAGGAATGGTGACTCATGACCCAAGGGAATGATGGCAAGTAATCTTGTAGGGTGCCACCTCTCCTCCTTAGATTTGCCACCTCTGGGCTCTGCAGGTTTTGACTATAATTTTCAATCTTTTCTTGAAATTGCTTGGACCTTCGCTGCTTTCTAATTTTCTAGAGTTTCTTGTAGCTTGAATCTTGCAAAACTTCCTTCATGAAAGTTGTTCAAACATCTTAATCTATAACATACTTAAATTTTAGATTTTTCTAAGGTGAAATGGTTAGAACGAAGGCCTAATCAATTACTATCTAGACTTGTCCAATATAGTAAAAACGGTAACCGGGTTACTTTCTTGATTTTTTATAAAAATTTTCGTTTCAAATTTGGATATTTCCTTCATGAAAATTTTAATGGACATCCATGTCCACAACATATCAAAATTTCAAAGATTTTTGGGAAGATTTGGATTTTGAAATGGGTCTTTCTTCCTAACCGTTGAATCTGCTAGACGGGTGAATTTTTGGGTCGTGTTCAATGATTTGCTGCTCTTTCCACAGAACGAATTTGGCTTGAATTCCTCATGAAAAAATTTTGTAAAGTCTTCTCTATAACATATTAAAATTTTAATTTTTCAAACTCGTTTGATAAGGTAATAGCACTGATTTCAAAAGTTGCTTAAAATTGTTTTTACCTTAGAATGGAAGAATCGTACGCCCAACTTGGAGGGGAAGGAGGCTGCAAGCCCAACTTGAGAAGTAAGCCAATATAGAGTCTTCTTAACTTGAAAATAAGAATGCATTGAATACATTTGGAAGCTAGCTAATTAAAGAGCTTAATGACTCACCATACCAAGTGGCAAGAAATTGACTTGCTTCTTGAAGTCATTGATGTTCTTTGGAATTTTAGCACCTTAACAAGAGGGAATGAGTCACATACTCATGTAGTTAACTTGAAGAACAAGTTGTCCAGAATCCAAGTTTCTTGATGACAAGTATAAGGCATTAATGACTTTGGAAGCTAGTCATTAATGAAAGAAGGTGACTCAACATCTTAGCTATCTCTATAAACTTAGGTCATCATGACCCTAATATGAGCTTTGGAAGGCAAGTTAGCTAATTCATAAATGCGAGATGACTCATTAGTACAAATGGACTAATGAGAAGAATGCCCTTTGTCCTTAATCATTTCACTAGAACATTAGGGTGCCACATCTCCCATATTAGCTAGGACATATGAGGAAAGATGATTGGGCCACTTGTTAGGGTTATTAAGTGAGGAGAGGTCTATAAATAGGACATCCATCCTCATTTCCACCAACCACCATCTATTGCACCTCTCCCTCTCCATATTCCTCTCTCTCTGCCACACTCCCTTGCTGCCACCCTCAAGTTTCGTTTATCTTGAATATCTTCCTTTAGATGGATATCATCTGCTTTTACTTTAACATCCAATGCCATAGCAATTCTTCTTGGGGCTTTTGCTATAAACTGATGAATCTCTCTTCATCTTGGTTATTCTTATTATATTCTGATGATTCCTAGTTATTGGAGCGAAATGATGCTAGATCAATTTTTTATCTTGAGTTGAACATGTGGTACCTTCTGAAGCCTTTCTCTCTCCCTTGTATGTGTAGGGATTTACACTTGAAGATGCAACTGGATTAGCAATAAAAGGCGATGTTGTTCATCAAGTTTATGCTACCTCTCTTCCAACTTCCCATCCGAGTTTTTCTCCTCAAAGAGTTTTGGAAATGTCTGAGAAATGGAAAGCTCGTCCTCTTAGGCTTTTGTTAGGTTTCTTTCTGCAACCAACCACTTCGCAGAACGCATAGCAATCAGAAAGACCTGGATGCAATCAGCAGCAATAAAGTCTTCAGATGTGGTAGCTCGTTTTTTTTTTTTGCACTGGTAAGGTTGCTGGCTTGCTGACTATAACTGTTGTTTATCAAGCGTCAAATTTTAAGTTGAGTATGTCTATTGGGTGGGTTGTTTGTGTGACATGTGATTCCTTGCTAATTTGAGTTTTTGTAGTTGTTATTGTTTGTTAGTAATCAAAGTTATAAACTTTACTGAAGGAGTTATTCAGGGAATACTTCTTAAAGTAGGAATAATATGTGGCCAGAGACTTCATGATTGAAAACTACAGTGACATTATGGGAACATAGAAAAATGACGTTGGCATCTGCTGTGCTGTCTTTTCTCTTGGTACTCAGACCCTCCTGGTAGAATGTCTTGGACAAAAAGGTAAGTATACTGACAAAATCCTAAATAAGTCTTTATGTTCAAATAAGTTGAGTTTGATGATGTGGTTCAGTTTTATGATCCTTCAGGCATGAAAGCAATCTATATGAATTCTGAATGGCCCAAGTTGCTTGTATCAGCAGCAATCCACATGACAACATGTTCGTATTTCCACTATGTCAACAGAGTGAATGTTGACTGATCTCTGTCTGTTTAGATGTTAATTAGGCATTTTCTATACGCTTTCGGTCCAATAACTTAAGGGAGTGAAAGTCGACATTTCATAAAGTGCAGGAGGGGCGTCACAGTCTCCGTCATAATTTCAAATGCGTGGGTTGGCACTGAAATGTATTTAAAATTGAGGGTGCATTGGAGTAATTTACTTAATAGTAGTAAAAACTAAAAGGATACTGGAAAACAGAAAAAAGAATAATTTACATTTTGAGATAAAACTAAAAGGATACTGGAAAACAGAAAAGGAATAATTTACATTTTGAGATAACCATTGACGATTTTTTTAGTAGTTGTCATGTCATCATTTGATGAAATCTGTTGCTGACAATGTTCACCATGGAAAACCTCATGCGAAACTTATCTTCCAGGTGAGAAACTAATGCAATTGTGGCTTTTGAAATGGATCTAATCATTCACCAGAAAAAAAAAAAAAAAAAGGGATGCAAGGAATCAGATAGCCTAAGTTAAAAGATTCACTAATTAATATGGGTAGGACTGTTGACTGAGTGTGATTCCTTGTGTTGTAAGCAGTTGGTCATCAGCTAATAATTGACCGGATCTATTGGAAAATTGAAGTTCAAGAGTTCTTTAATCTCCAAACAAATGCCCTTCGGAATATGAAGTACTATGACAAATGTTTGTACGTGGGCAGATAACTTTAACATCAAATTACGTCTGTAAAATATTACAGGTTTATGTAACTTGCAAAGTATATTATCCTCTTTTCTGCTCATATTGTAAGAGTCTTTGCACAATTGCCAACTTGCGGTCTGATTTTTATTTATTGTTTTTAGAATCTAACGAAGGAGGTAAATGCAATGCTGAAAAAGGAGGCTGCCTACTTTGGTGATATAGTTACATTGCCATTTATGGATTGTTATGAGCTCGTGGTCCTGAAAAACATTGTGATATGTGATTTTGGGGTAAGATTTTGTTTAGTTACTGTAAATCTACATGAAATCATCTACCCAGTTTGAACATTGTATAGTAGAACTCTACTTTTAACTAGCTCATCATCCATCCTGAATGCAGATTCAGAATGTAACAGCAGCATTTACAATGAAATGTGATGATGATACATTCGCAACGGTGGATGCCGTCTCAAATGAAATCGACGGTGACTTATTAGGAAGGAGGCTTCCGTGTTTATACTAATTATTGAATGCAATACCAGTATGTTGTTTTGTTTGCTACTTGGAATTAGATGATTATTGCTGGATTGCTAGACATTTTTCTGGTAGCAAAGGTACTTAGCAGCCTGATGGTCAGCCATCGGATCTTTCCTGTTGTTAGATGAGATAACCAACAAAGTTCACTAGATGTTGTCGCCTCGAAGCTTAAATAGAAGACATTTGTCACATACACAAATGCATGCACATATAATTTCTGCATACCCTGTTGATGATTTAAGTTTAGTTTCATGATAATGGACCTTTTGCTAGCCATCTTGCTGAGCAATTCGAAGAGTACATGGAATGCATAGTAGATTGTCTGCATTTTTCGCATGACATGATAATTCTCTCAAAGGGATGATTATTGTCCAACATGACAGGAATGGTCAGAAGAAATATACCCTCCATATGCCAACGGACCTGCATATGTCATTCTCGAGTGATATTGCTCAGTTCATCAACATAGAAACCGAAGCCTCAGCGTGAGTTTATCCAACGCCTGTGTTGTTTTCGTAAGAATATATATCCTCCGAGCTTCTCATTAGTGGCTGAACTGTTATATTTTTTGTTTGTGGGTAGCTCTTCAAGATGTAGGACGTGAGCATGGGGATATGGGTGGAGCAATTCAACAGTTCTGTGCCGGTACAGTACTCACACAGCTGGAAATTTTGCCAATATGGTTACATGGAAGACTGCTATGTTGGACGCAAATTACGCAACCCCAAGATCTCCATAACCAGAACAAGAATATGCATAATTAAGCAGAAGAATTAACGCACCTGTTTTGGAATCCATCAATCTTGAAGCGGAAGCGGAAACACAATGTTCCACGCGCAAGTCCTTCTCCTCTATTGCCCTCCGTATCACTGGCTCAATGAGGCGGCCCCCTCACGTTTAGCGTTAGGTAAACGCCCTTAGGTGAGGATACATGTGAGAATTAGGGTTAGAGGAGAGACTTAGCACTATTTATAGAGTTTCCAGCTAGGCCCCCTCATTACGGGCCGGCTCAACTCGGCCCACACTAGCCGGCCCATATTAGACTAATTAAAAACCTTATATCTCACCTTAGACCAATCCCCGTAAAATGGTAAACGTTAAACGGTAAATTACAATATCAATTAATGTAGTCCACATTTAGGAAAACTCTTACATTCTCCCACTTGGACTATATTAATTGAAATCGTACTGTATGTGCGCACATTGGTCTAGAGATAATTCTTAATAGTCAATCCTATCCATAAAGTCTCAAACACCGAATCATGGCGGTAACTGTATGTATACACACAGAGCCTTCCATGATCACGAGTGTTCTCAACTCTATTGATATGGATCAAATATGGTAGTGTGTCAAATGGATAACATCTCTCATAGAGAGATCTCATTTGTCAGTCACCATTCTCTTACCTTAAGCGTCACAAAAACTTGTGTCACTAGAGAATGTCCATTCTCTTACCTTAAGCGTCACAAAAAACTTGTGCCACTAGAGAATGCATTTATGGTTCCATGAACCCACATATGTCTTGTCCTTACGGTTAACCATTATTTATATACAACAAGACATATGGACAAGGCTAATAACCGTATGCCCCTAGCCTTCACTCAAGGTTTAAGAAATACCTTGAGACTTTAACAATATATATATTTTCAACATAATAACAAACCATTCAAAAACATTTTATTGAATGCAAAAGTTGACATATATATATATATCAAAATGTTACTAAATTGTAACAAAAAACAGATGTAAACATTATTCAAAGAAAAATAAAACAGCTCCCACTAAATAACAGCATCCCAAGATGCTCCTAAGCCCATGCTAATGACATATCGCTCAAATATACATGGACGTAGGCCTTTAGTTAGCGGATCTGCAACCATATCATCTGTTAGAATATAATCTACTTTTAAATGCACTGACACAAGGTACACCATTTAATTAGATTTTCTCAATATCTAAATAAGGACAATGTGATAGATTCAACCCATCACCCTTAACAACAGGAGCAATTCCTGGCTTGCAATAATGTATATTGAAAATTTCCAATATACAATCAGCAAATGTCCTCCAAGAAAATCTAATATAATATGGCAAAAACAATTCTTACAAATCTTAGTACAAAATATATAAGATGTCTCAAGGTCACAACTTGTAAGCAAAATATCATGTACATAGAGTATGAGAAAAATAAATTTCCTCCCACTGACCTTGTAGTATATTGAATTACTTTGTTCCCAATTGAACAAAATAACAACACTATAAAACTTTAATAATTTCTCCAGTTGCACTTATATAGATTTTGTATCTCTTTGATGTAACTCCATATAAAAAATAAACTATCAATGCCACGTTCACTCTGAAAGAATCTATAAAGAAATAATTATTTATTTCTTCATTAACTATCCACCCCTCTTTCAGAGTAAAAATATTATTATCCTTTTTTTTTATGGCGTTTAATCACATACTTAATTAAGAACAAGAAACGACATTTATATAAGTTGCTAAAACAACCATGTAATGGATATTGTAATCATGCTCTCACAAATAGACTATAGAGTCTGATGGTATAAGTAATTGTCTTTCTCTAACAAATCTCCTTAATAAAACTGCAACCACTTCATTCTACACTTGAGAGGTTTAAAAAAGTTCATTATAAACTATATCAAGAATAGTACATTAAACCTCAACAAGTTTAGTCTATGGTACAGGAGATTCCATAATTATCTGTATAGATAAAGACAAAAACACAGTAACCCCCATCATACTATTATCTTTAATAGTTTGAGAGTAGCTATCCTCTACAATTACGTTGATCTTAAGAAACTTTAGAGTATGTGATTCCATAATTCTTGTATCTTCTTTAGGGTCATAAGATCAATACCCCTTTAACAATCTGGATAAGATACAAAATAATACCGAGTTGATCTGAATTGCAATACACTTAAAATTGGATTAGATAATATCACTTCTGCATGACACCCCTAAATTTGATATGATTCAAGTAATCTATGCCCAATCTATAACTCAAAAGAAGTTTATAAAACAACTTTGATAAGGACATTCTTTATCTCGGTCAATTTTACTTCCATAATAATATATATATAAGTCTTTAGATAACCGTTAAGAGTAAATAGAAAAAAATTTGGAAACAAGTTTTTCATCCTTATATGAGATGTATATATCATTAGGACTTAAACACAATCTTTACAGATATGTCCTAATTTCAATATCATACAAAACATAATTTCAAGCAACTAAGGCTTCCATCATATGTCCATAACTTAAAATTTGAAGCAGTAAAAACCTCAATAATAGTGGAATTATAAATTATAGAAAAAGTGACTAAAATAACAAGCAATGTATATATAATTAGCATTATGTGAGCAATGTGTAACTTGACACACAAGTACACATCCAGAGAGTTACATGCAAAATCATATAATCACATTTGGGCAGAATACATGACATGCGGTTGTACACTCCCCACATGATAGCGGTTATGAGAATATATTCCAATCTTCGTGAATTCATCACCTTTGGGCGGACGAACCACTAGGATCGACCACTCTTCCACCACATAATCATGTATCCCTCCATGAACAAATATATAATCACCCCCTTTGGGAGTATGACTACACATTAGAGCAGGAGACATCCCAATCAATATACGAGACCGAAATTTCTCAAACCCAATCAAGCGTGCCACTTTGGCGGTCACTACTCAATTGAATCCTTGAAACTCTCTCATACCAGGGATATAAACTTTACTCCTCACATACACCATATACATGTGATTTTAGCTTTAGTGATAGGGGCAGCATATCACTAAAATCACATATTATGCTAATTACACTGCTTTATTCATTAATAAAAATTAATCATACATATATATAAATAAATATATATATAGCGAATCTGAAAACAGATTCCAATGAGATCACCGTTCACAGCAACACAAGAAAATTCTCATAACATAGAAGCAAGCATCTCTTGTGCACCCCGACACGATAACTATAACAACATTAAAGAATGCTAATCTAGAATATCTCTCACAAATTAACATCAATAGTAATGCAGGGTACACCAAATCGACAAGCTTGACAGCTAATCCATTATCACTCATGAGTTCATAAGGCAAAACATGACTCAAAGGCCAACGGCTAATTTATTAGCCAATTTTTAAGTAACAATTATCATTGTAATCAACAGGTGGCCTATTAATTGAGTCAAACCAGAGAACCAAATATCTAAAATTTAACAGTAGATACTATTGCTCTGCGTAAATGTTGTCATACTCCTTATCCATAAAAAGCATTCAACTTGATAGACATTAACAAGTGACCAGATGAGTTGATATACAATATGCAATAACTTAACTGACATGCATTACCCACATTCAACAGATGTGTTAATCAATACAATTAATTTGGTCACGAATTCTTAAGACGTCCATCATTCAAAGATTATCAGTGTGTAAAGGAATATGCTTAAACAACAAAAAATTTTATAATCAATAAATAACTCAATTACTATCCCATAATGGTTATATCTCATTAAGCCAACTTCAGTTCACAATAAAGTTTAATTTTTTATTAATGAATCACACCATTATAATATTTATGTGATAACATACCTATAACCCAACACTTATATTTCCAAAATCACAGAAAATATAAGAAAAATACGCAAAAATACACTAAAAATACACGTATTTAGGGTTCCATATGTATTTTCACATCCATAAAATTATCAAACATGTAATATAAATACACCACGATGTAGAGGATGAAGATACGAGTCCAACACTACCGACCACGCGCGAAAAATATATATATACAAATACAAATCTTCACAAACCCCATCATCCTCGTCGCGAACGAATTCGACATTGACTAGCAATCATGGCAAACTTACCACGGTAATAGAACAAAACCGCCAAGAGGAGAAAGTCAATTCCGAAATCAGAGACGGATGAGCAAAAGAGTGGAGAAGAAAAACGAAGGTAACGCTAGAATGTAACTTAAAATTCTAGAACTTTTTTATGTATAAACCCTAGAATTTCAAATTTAAAATTCCCACTCAATTCTCAACAAAATTATACAAATTATATATGGTTGGAAAGATCTCGACATGTAGAACAAAAACCCCATGGTTTCAGGATCATCCGAATTTGTGATTTTATTTTATTTTTATTGAACAAAAATCTCGAAAATCACAAATTAGGGCAAAATTCAATGCGTTCAAGTTCTAGGGTTATGGAGGCTCTGATACCACATGTTGGACGCAAATTACGCAACCCCAAGATCTCCATAACCAGAACAAGAATATGCATAATTAAGCGGAAGAATTAACGCACCTGTTTTGGAATCCATCAATCTTGAAGCGGAAGCGGAAACACAATGTTCCACGCGCAAGTCCTTCTCCTCTATTGCCCTCCGTATCACCTGGCTCAATGAGGCGGCCCCCTCACGTTTAGCGTTAGGTAAACGCCCTTAGGTGAGGATACATGTGAGAATTAGGGTTAGAGGAGAGACTTAAGACTATTTATAGAGTTTTAACCTTTCCCATTACGGGCCGCCTCAACTCGGCCCCACACTAGCCCCCCATATTAGACTAATTAAGAAACCTTATATCTCACCTTAGACCAATCCCCGTAAAATGGTAAACGTTAAACGGTAAATTACAATATCAATTAATGTAGTCCACATTTAGGAAAACTCTTACATGCTACACTGCACATTACCAGTCTCGTAGGCAGATGATCTGCTTGTGGGACAAATTGGCGAGGGGTCAAACCTGATGCTGCAACTTTAGATGACGGAGTAACAGACGAATCTCGTCTTTAAGGTTTAGCTGTATGTAGTCCTCTTTGGCTTCTTGTAATTAAGCTTGCAGCTGGTTAGTTCTGTCAATCATGAAATAGGTCAGGCTGGCAATCCCAGTAGAGAATGAGATGAAGAAATTTTGACTGGGATATATTGTACCATTGCACTGGCTGTTTAATCGAGCTCAGTAATCTTGGTAAGGTCATCTTGAAGGGAGTCCATTTTGCACAACTGGGCAAATCTCTTCATTTAGGATGGAGTAGGCTATAGAGCGAAGCATCAACCAATAGGCTGAAATGGAAAAGATGGGTTCCGGTCCATGCCTTAAGAGTTTCCATCTCGGTTCTTTTCGACATCATAGTCTGCAGGCTGAATTTGCTTGAACTGGACCAAATAATGTCATCTCTGTTTTTTCAATTTTGATGACCAAATTGTTACTCCGATCCAAAAATCTGGCGTGTTCGATGGATGAAATTTGCACTTTTACAAATCGGGCATCCTATAGTCACTCACTCCTTTGGGTAACTCTTGCATAGATCTGAGTCCGTAACCTAAATGCATTGCGGGCATCGGTCTTATGGAATTCACATAATGAAGGTCAATAGGGTTCCAACTGAATCCGGATGCAAAAAGGTGTTTACTTGCTGCACCAGCCGATTGCTGTAGTCCGCTCAAACTTCTTGTCTTCTGTGACAGCTTGATTTGGACCGTACAACCTCCGAGCCTTTGTATCAATCATGAATTGGGTGTGTTGAACGTGCCTATAAATATCATCAAGTGAATTCAAAATTCTAAAATTTATCACCGATATGCAATTAGATCCTAAATTTTTCAAAAAATATAGTTAGATTCTAAAACTTATTAGGAAAATATAATTGAGTCTTAAAATTTTCAAAAAGTGCAATCAAATCCTAATCTTGTTAGGTTTGTGCAATCAAATCTTTCATTTAATTCTGTCCAACTTGACATATGGAAAATGTAAACAAGTTTTAGGACTTGATTGCATCAACTTGATAAATTTTAGGACTTGATTGTACTATTATGGCAAATTTTATGATTTGATTATACTTTTATAAGTTTTGTGGATCAATTGCACTTTAGTGGTATGTTTTAGGATTTCTAATATACTTATCCCAAATCATTATCATTGAAAAACAATTGAGTGCTGCCGGTGGTGAGTTCATGGACACGTTATTCTAAACGTAGGTGTGTAATGAGCAGCACAGATGGGTTAAAATTTCTCGATTCGAATTTTCTCAGCAATTAGGAAGAAATTGCTATATAATCCTAGTCGGAGACTTTGAAGAACCAAATGAGACTGTGTATATGAAGTTCATTAGAACTTTGTATTTTAAGCGATTTAATATACATGTGATTGTTTGAATTCGGTACATACTATGTGGTTTTGGCTACAACCATAGCGCCACATGGGTTGCTCATGTACGGATTTTATCCAGCAACTTAATTTTTAAGGTTCTTTAAGCAAAATTAATTCTGCCTCTCTAAGTCTTATGCATGTTTTGGAAATAAATGACTAATCAATATTGTAATGATTGTTCGAAAATATTAAATGTTTGAAAATAAGTGTTTTTATATATAAATATATTCTATTTCGAAATACTTATATAATATATGAATAGATATAATGGTTTGTTATGGAGTTTTGAAAGAATTAAAAATGCAGGGTTATCTGTTTCATAGTTTTGATGAATAAATATAATTAAGAGATCAACACAAAATATCCTTTATCAAAATATGAAATTACAAAAAAAAAAAATTATAATAAAATTACTCATAAACGGTTCTATAACAAATTGCTTGTATTTCAACATGTGCGGTAAACACAATTATCACGAATAAAAGTTTGGATACTCATTATGACGAAATATTTGGTCGTACTTCTTAAGTGCATGATATTAACAAATTGATAAAGAAAACATGATAGGCCATATTTACATTTAAATGACAAACAATCGTCGAATCTTTCATGTTCTCAGATGAGATAACCAACGAAGTTCACTACACATGCACACATGCACACACGCATGCACATATAATTTCTGCATACCCTATTGATGATTAAGTTCACTTTCATTATAATCGGCCTTTTGCTATGCTTCCTGCCGAACAATTTGAAGAGTACATTGAATGTGCCTAGTGGTAGATCGTCTGCATTCTTTGCAGGACACGATAATTCTCTCAAAGTGATGATTATTGTCCAACATTACAAGGAATGGTCAGAAGAAATATACCCTCCACATGCCATCGGACCTGGATATGTCATTTCGAGTGATATTGCTAAGTTTATCGTTTCTCAACATGGAATCCAAAGCCCCATGGTGAGTTCATCCAACGCCTGTGTGGTTTTCATAAGAATATATATCCTCCAAGCTTTTCTTATTAATGGCTGAACTGTCATATGTTTTGCCTGTGGGTAGCTCTTCATGATGGAGGATGGGAGCATGGGGATCTGGGCGGAGCAATTCGACAGTTCTGTGCCGGTACAGTACTCACACAGCTCGAAATTTTGCCAATATGGTTGCTTGGAAGACTATTACGTTGCACATTACCAGTATCCTAGGCAGATGATCTGCTTGTGTGAAAATTGGCGAGGGTCAAGCCCAATGCTGCAACTTTAGACGACGAGTAACAGACGAATGTCGTCTTAAAGGTTTAGCCGTACGTAGTCCTCTTCGGCTTCTTGTAACTAAGCTTGCAGCTGGTTAGTTCCGTTATATAATGAAATAGGTCGGGCTGGCAATCCTAGGAGAGAACGTGATAAAGAAATTTTGACTGGGATATATTGTACCAATGCACTGTCTGTTTGATCTGCTAAGAAAACTTCCCAATGTGTTTAGAAGATTGACAAAACCTTCCACAAGTGTTTCGTGATTCTAATGATAGAATTTCTGAGTGATATTCTTGGAGCAAATTGCTTCAGATTTTGTTTTGAATATCATTACACTTAGACTTGTTCGTCTTATCAAAATGTTGTAGTTGTCTTTGTCAAAGTCAGTGATGTTAATTTGAATTGTATGAGGACAATAGTAAAGCTTGCGTGAGTGTTGTCAAGACAATGTACGTCTTCAAACATTACGAGAAGCTTTCAGAACTTCATAATCAATGTGGATTACATGAAGCGCAACAACTAGTAATTTGGCTCAAATTTCTATCCTTAAATATATTGATTGTCTATCTATCCAGGAATGGTGAAAAACAATGTTATCCTCCATCTCTTACGGATTCATGATTCGATTAATCATTTAGAGATGATACATTATGTCCTAACGAGGAACTCTACTAATTGAAACCTAACCTATATTGTATGGGTAACAAAATCAAAGGGAGATTCTAATCTTATAATCCAAACAGCGATTAGATCATCTCATATCATTTATGTCCAACAGATTGATTGGATGAATGATCCTTAGAAGTATTGTCCAATGGTCAACTTGGAAATTGAGTATAAAAGGAGATCGTGGTGTTGAAGGAACAACAAGATCTAAAGTCTAAAATTCCAAATTTCAAACAGAGCCTCAATACTTTCATACTTGTCTTTGTAAGTTGAAATTGTAATCTTTGAGTGGTAGTTGTTTAGAGTGACTATGTGAGATCAAAAGATACAACCACACATACTTGAGTAGTGAGTACTCAAATTTAAAATCTCTTATTGGTTCTCTTGTGAAATTCAGCCAATATGCTATCGACATGGGAGAGTGGATGCATGCTTGCTATTAGTCGAACCACTATAAGTGTTGTATGCAATCTTCTTTATCCTTTAACCTCTCTTTTATTCTATTTGATAATTTATTGCGCACGAAAAGATCTGATCACTACAAAGTTTTTCATCAAACGTTATTCCTTCGTGTTATTGAACTTGGTCATTTTTAAATTCCGCTCTAATTGTGTATAATTACCTATTTACTCTCCTCTATGTGATAGTTCTAGCTGCATCACGATCAAGCTGAGTAATTTTGGTTCGGTCATCTTGAATGGAATCCATTTTGCACTACCGGGCAAATGTCTTCAGGTCGTTGCTCTAAGTTCCGTTCTCGGTTCCGTTTGACATCATAGTCTGCAGGCTGAATTTGCTTGGACTGGACCAAATAATGTCGCCTCTCTATGCTCAAATTTTCATGACCAAATTGTTATTCCTCCAAAAATCCAGCGATTTCGATGGATGAAATTTGCACTTCTGCAAATCGGGCATCCTATCCAGTCCCACACTCCTCCGGATAAGGCTTCCCTGGATCCGAGTCCACGGCCCAAGTCCATTGCTGCATCGATCTTATGGAATTCACATAACGACGGCCAATCCATGTTGAATCATGTTCTAGACTAGGGGTGAGCGGTTCCAGGTTCCGGTTCGGTTCCGTCCGGGAACCCTGAACCTGCCTCGGGTACAGTTCCTCAAAATGAGGAACCCTAACCTACCCGCATTAGAAGCAGAACCTTGAACCTCCCCGTCACAGTTCCGGGGTCGGTTCCGGTGTTCCAACAGGTTTTTTTTTTTTTTTTTTTTTTTTTTTTTCAGAGATTTGAACTATAACGTACGCGCACGTTATAAAAAAAAATAAAAAAATAACGTACACGCATGTTACCAAAAAAAAACTATAACGTACGCGCACGTTACCAAAAAAAAAACTATAACATACGCGCACGTTACCAAAAAAAAACTATAACGTACGTGCATGTTACCAAATATATATATATATAACGTATACGCATGTTACCAAAAAAAACTATAACGTATGCGCACGTTACCAAAAAAAAAATATAATGTATGCGCACGTTACCAAAAAAAACTATAACGTACGCGTACGTTACCAAAAAAAAAAAAATATAATGTACGCGCATTACCAAAAAAAACTATAACGTACGCGCACGTTACCAAAAAAAAAATATAATGTACGCGCACATTACCAAAAAAAACTATAACGTACACGCACATTACCAAAAAAAACTATAACGTACACGCACGTTACCAAAAAAAACTATAACATACGGGGAGGGCGTCTCGGGTCGAGACTCGGGAGTCGGGACTCAAGAGTCAAGAGCATAGCAATAGATGTGAGGTGAGCAGGGGAGGGGGTTCCTTTTGGAACCCTAACCGGTTCCGCGACGGTGTCCGACGACGGCGGCCTTCGGGCGAGCGGCATCCGGCGAGAGTTTCGAGGGTCGGGACTCGGGAGTCGGGACTCAAGAGTCAAGAGAGCAATAGATGTGAGGTGAGCAAGGGAGGGGTTCCAAAACCGGTTCCGAAACCGGTTCCGCGACCGGTTCCGGTTCCGGTTCGGTTCCACGACCGGTTCCGCGACCGGTTCGGTTCGGTTCCGCGACCGGTTCCGGTTCCGGCCTCCGCGACCGGTTCCGGTTCCGGAACCGGGATCGCGATTACCGGAAAAATGGAACCGGGACCGGAACCGGTCCTTTAAGAACCGGGGAACCGAACCGGAACCTCCGGTTCGGTTCTCCGGTTCCCGGTTCTACCCGGGAACCGCGCTCACCCCTATTCTAGACAGGCCCTGAGCCACTCCTCCACTGGCCGCCAGCTGGACCTCCTTTTTCCCATTACTCTAGACCACTCAACTAGTTTGTCTTTTTGTGCCAGTTTTATTTGGATGGGACAACCCGCCAGCCTTGGTGACAGTCATGTTTTGGCCATTGCCTTTCACGCACCACGTCGATCTGTCGACTCGTTCACATGTTGAATGTGCATATAAATATCATTGTATAAAAAAACACGTGAGCTTTGTCATTGACAAGTTCTTGGCCCCGATGTTGCCAACAGAGTGTGGATTGCCCATTGGCACAGTTGGGTTAAATTTTTCAATAGGAATTTTGTAAAGCAATTAGGAAGAAACTGCTTTATTAGGATGGTACAACACCCTAGCCCTCGTGAAGATCATGTTTAGGCCATCGCCATTTCACAAATCACGTCAATCTATCGACTCTTTCGTATGTTAAGTGGACATGTAAATATCATTATCATATAAAAACACACGAGCTTTGTCTCTGGCAGATTTGTGGTCCAAATGTTGCCAACATAGGTGTGGAATTGGCATTGGCACAGTTGGGTTAGATTTTGTCAACGACATAAGGGAATTTTGTCAACAATTAGGAAGAATCTGGTTTATTAGGACGGTACAACCCCCAAGCCTTTGTGGAGGTCATGTTTTGGCCATCGTCTTTCCACGTATCACGTTGGTCTATCGACTCTTTCGTATGTTAAGTGGGCCTATAAATATCGTTATCATATAAAAAACACGTGAGCTTTGTTGTTGACAGGTTCTTCGTCCCGATGTTGCCGACACAGGTGTGGAATAGGCATTGACACGGGTTAAATTTTTCAATGGGAATTTTGTCAACAATTAGGAAGAAACTACTTTATTAGGACGGTACAACCCCCAAGCCTCTGCGGCCATCACCTTTTCACGAATCACGTCGATCTATTGACTACTTTGTATGTTAAGTGGGCCTATAAATATCATTATCATATAAAAACACGTGAGCTTTGTCAGTGGCAGGTTCTTTGTCCCGATGTTTCTAACATAGGTGTGGAACGAGCATTGGCATAGTTGGGTCAAATTTTTCGATCGGAATTTTGTCAACAATTAGGAAGAAACTACTTTATTAGGAGGTCATGTTTCGGCCATCTCCTTTTCACGGATCACATCGATCTTTTTGACTCAGTCGTATGTTAAGCGGGCCTATAAATATCGTTATCGTATAAAAACACGTGAGCTTTGTCGCTGGCGGGTTCTTGGTCCCGATGTTGCCGACACAGGTGTGGAATGGGCATAGGCACGGTTGGGTTAAAAATTTTTATGGGAATTTTACCAACAATTAGGAAGAAACTGCTAAAGAACTCTAGCTAGAAACAGTGCCAAATGAGAGTGAGTATATGAAGTTCATTAAACTTTCATATTTAAGCCATTTTGTATGTGTCCGATTGTTTCAACTCGTTTCGTTGTATGTGGATTTGCTTTGTGGAAAGAAAGTCAATGTTGTGTAGCTATGGTCGTGATGACGACCTAAGTAGCACAGACATCAACACACAACACGACACGACACGACACGTGGACACGTTATTTTTAAAAGAAATAGATAATTTTGACACATTGTGATACGTTATATATTAAATGTATATTTTTATATATACATGATAAATTATCATTTTTATAATTATTTCAATTAAATTAATTTGATTCAAATTTACAATTAAATAAATAAATAAATAGCTTAGAATAAATTTACAACAAAAACATTAATCAATCATTTATTAATATCATTCATTGTTTTAATTCAACAAATTCAATTCCATTACAATAATCCATAAAATATGGAGGACCAAAAAGCAAGTAATCCATATTCTGGACTCACGTGTCAGAGCATGTTGGAAGGGAAGAAAAAATCAACTTAGGAGGTGAATTGTGTCACGGGAAGTAAGAGTCAAAAGAGAAGAGAATGTTAGGTTTTCTCATTTCATCAATTATTATTTTTATTACTTTTTAATATATTTATATTTTGACCCATTATTTGTTGAATTTTTTTTTTAAATTAACCTCGTACATGTCGGAATCATGTGTTGAAATTATGAACTCATGTGTCAAAATTCCAAACTAACGTGTTAGAATTTCGGACTCGAGTATCGAAGAGTGTCGAGAGAGTTGATCAGATGTTAGATTTTCCGACATGTGTTGATTGAGTGTTGGAGAGTGACAGACATGTGTCGGAGTATCAAACACAATATGAAAACTCCCAAAAAGTATCGATGCTTCCTAGATGACAACCGATGCGGGTGTGGGGTGGGTGATAATGATAGGGTGTATGATAAATTCATGATAGATTATTATCACCACTAAGGCCTAAAGGCGTACCGCCAGCCAAATATAAAGATCAGGACTGACGAAGGCCACCACCTAGGTTTAAAGGGTGAATCACCAGTTAAGGATAAATGACTTCTTGATTCACCACCAAGAAAGAATCCACTTTCTAGGATTAAAGAACTAGTATATATTTTCGCTTATACAAAGAGAATCTCATATATTCTCAACATTTATATCTTGTGTGCCTTATCAATGAGTTATACCTCTATTTATAGAATGATTCTACTAAACAAAAGAAAAGACTCTTGGAATAAATGACTCTGAAGTAAACAAGAGTACAGCAGACCCTTGGACAATAGGCCGAAAGGTCAGCAATCAGCAACGAAGATATTGAAAGGCGCAACATCAAAAAACCTATCGGGATGGATGAAATAAAAACGGAAGTAGTTATTGGAATCGGCACCAGCAGGACATCAACAAGGTAGAGTAGTTATCAATAGGGAGCCGAAGCTTTCAAAATAATTTGAAATCGAAGTGGTAACCGCCAAAGAGTAGTTACTCGTAGAATATAACAATAAATAGCCGAAGAGGCATTCGTGTAAAGGACCTTTTGCCAAAATCAACTATCAAACTATTTCACTAGTTATCTTTTCCTTTATTGCACTTTTACATTCAATCACACATTTACTTTCCTCCTATTTTCCTGTATTTTCATTTGCCCATAGTTTAGACAAGTCACTTCTTTTCTGGAATGACACGGAACTCATTTCAAACAATAAAGCCGAAGCTTTACCCCTTCGGTGAAAGATATTTGGCGAGGGAACCTTTTCCTGGAGAACATCTCTTTTAGCACACCTGGTAGGATCATTATGTTCCATTTCTAAGAGGTTTCGATGGCAAAAACAAGAAACCGGGAGAGTCGCTCCTCTGCCGACGAGGATAACTCATCCCCAAAGCGTGTTGGAAAGAAAACTATCTGTTTTGAGATTTTTGGCCAGACTGCAGACTCTAATGATGGTGTCAATGCAGGCAGCAATTCTAGGGACATCCCTTGAGATTTGTCTGAAGATTAAAGAAGGAAGTTGGCCCTAATTCAATAGAAATGGCCACCATGAGAAGGATGTTTGACGAACAATAAAATGATTTGGCCAATCATCTGGAAAATCATTTGTCCGATGTCTTAACTCCTTGCTTGCTAATTTGGTCATTAATTGTCATGGCGACTCAACGAAGTTTTGCCCACTTGATGAAAGATATTTGTCAAGAAAACCTTTCCTCAGCAAACACAACCTAATCTCAGAATTTGTTACAGTGAATCTCCTATTTGGATCGTTATGGTTTATGTGTCATAATTAGGATTGTGTTTTGGCAGGCATAAAAGAAGGATGAGTGTATTTTCAATAATGAAAAAAAAAAAAAAAAAAACAAGGTGGACGGTATATTGACATGGAGAAATGATTATGTTGCAGTATTTAATTTACTATGAAAATAACAGTTTTTTTATTTTTTGTAAGGAAAAAATATATTGAGCTTTAACCACAACTATACAAAAAAGACCGGCACCAAAAACTTACACTCATGATGGCAACAGATCAGAACGAGTGGAAGGGTGTCGACAAAACAACAGGGGCTGCCAAACAGGGTACCGCGAGAACAAGCTGCAAGGAAACAACACAACCAAAGTTGAGGACCTAACCGCTACACTGACACAGCCAACACCAGCCAATCATCCAAGGACAGGCTAGAGTCGAAACCAATCAACGGCAGATAGGAGCACAAGAATAAGGAGATCCCACCAGCACAAGGATGCGTCACCACTTAAACAACCGCACCGCAACAGCCGAACAAAGCATCCACTTAAATAACAGTTTATTCATAACCACAAAAAACAAAAAACAAAATAATTATAAATTGTTCTGTGGCTCACTCCTTCGAGAATTTATGGCTCAAAACAAATTGTTATTCTCACAATAACCCAAAGACTATTATACTAGCAAAGCCCATTAATATAAGGGTGCAAAATTGCATTATCAATGATAGAGGTATACATGTTAGTGAACTAAAAATTTAGACACGTTTTTTTTTTTCATCAATATTTATGGACAGACTTGTCGGTGGACGATATAAGAGGTGCATGATATTGACGAATATAAATGGTCCTTGCAATACCTTTTTGATAGGATAATGATTATGTGATGGTACCGTTATTATTCCATAAGAAATGGTTGGATCTCCACCTCTTATTTAACCATGGTAATTGATTTTCTTGTTGTAGATATAACATTTGTCAGATTTTTTTATGTTTTTCGGAAGAATTCCATCTAGAAGGTGTCCTTCTTAAGAATTGCCATATGTGCCTTCTCTTTGAATAGATGCTGAAGTTCAAGCAGAAATGGGTACCACATCCTTAGCCTCTCAGTTGGGCAGAATGATTTTCAAAGTATTCCTTTAAAACCAAACGTATAGTAGGAAAGAAAAACATACTTGCCGACTTCCTATCAAGACCAAATGCATTCACAGCATTTATCAACATGTATGTGACGAAGTCCAATGGGTGGATTCAAAACAACCAAGATGAAACCTGATAATCCCAACAAAGCCTGCTTACCAGAAATACCTAGGTACATTCAAACCAATACCCTTTTTGACAATCTTCATTGTCAAATGTGGATATACCAAGTGAAGATTATTAGCAAGTATGGTGGATTAAGCCTTAGGCCAAATGGACTATATCCAGAATATCCATTCATCCATCCTATATCTTTCAACCCAAATGAGGAGTTCCCAGAAGAATTCAAATGGTTCTATTGGTACTTAGTCAATCTTTATACCTTGGCCATTAAATTTCCAACAGCCAAAATGGTCTTTAATTATTAGCATAATCATTTAGGGAGACCAAAGGTTAAGCATTTAGGTGATGTGCTTAATTGGTTTAAACCATTAGGGGTATGGAAATGTATCTTTAAGGAATACCTCGAAGCCTGTAGACCTAATACAGAACTCCATAAACCATACTCTTTGACAGACCATGATTGTTTGTTTGTCCAAGTGGAGATATGAGTAAAACTCTAGCTGAGGGGTAACCACATACAAACCCCAAGTAATTCCAAAAAGTCTCTTCTAGACTCTCCCCTGCAAAATCTCTGCATTCCCTCAGGAATATCGAGAGCACCAAAGGATTTACGCCAGTATAATCAAGCGATACCACCAGAGGTGTGGCTAGCAGGATCTACCAATACTTCTTGGGAGCAGCCTACTAATTAAAAATATCAGATACTAATTGATATAGCGCTTGATCAATACTATGGTATAGATATGTAAGCTGATATGGACTCTGCCAACCTCAAAGATACTCCATCCTCATCAAAGGATCCAATTGGAAGGACCATTATCACAAGATCCATATGATCACAGTGAGTTTCAGCTTGCACTCACTCTAGATCTCGACAAGAGTAGTCCATCACTCCAACTAAGGATTCTACCCTAGCTAGATGTTCCATTGAGTTTTATAGATGTTCTATCAAGTTTGGCTAATGTCACATTCACTTCCCATCAGTTTCTACATAAAAAGAAGAAATCCTAAGAGATTATTGAAAATGTATCTTTGAAAATTTTGGAAGTTGGAAGACTCGTCAGAGAATACAAAAGGCAAAAGTATGAAGATAGTTCGTACAGCTCAGACTAAGAAAACTTTGAAAAACCAGTTTGTTAATACGACCAGTGTAGACTGTCGGCTAAAAGATAGGGTTTGAATAAATGATGTTACTGTAACATCAGTGTAGCGTTACTAAAGCAATAAATGATATTATTGTAGCACTATTATAGTAGTTCCTTTAGCACTGTATTGTATTGTAGCAAATGAAAAAATTGTCGGTCATGAATGGAAAAGTTGAAATTGTTAGCTACTAGTAGAAAAGTCTTGAGTCACGAGTGTCCTAGAATTTTGTTCGTATTTTTCTTTTCCAAAAATGCCTATAAAAAGGCATCCTTCTTTTAATATTAAAGCAGACCAAACCCTCCCTAAAAAAAGTGTTGTGTGGTTTACAATGAATCCTTAAAACATATTCTTATCTGTCTAGTATGATTTTTTAGTAACCACGGATGTTTTTATTAATTTTGGTAGTATGCTTTGCACTTGTTATAATGTGGAACCTATGTATCAGAACTCTACTATTATAAAATTTTCTATGATATGAACCAAAATTCAAAATGGAATTTGGTTGCTAAGAGACAATCTTGATCCTAAGGCCAAAAGAGCTGTGCATGTGGTATAGCATATATGCCACAAAGTCTATTTTCCTTTTCCTTGGTTCATATCATAATGAAACATTACATGAAAATGGGTCAAAACAAATTAAATAGATCTATTTGGATTGAACCATTTTCGACCCAACTCAAACCCAACCTACCCATTCGACGAGTCTATTTAAGACCACCCATCTATATAGATCAAGCCGTGTATGCAAGAAGTGATCATCACAAACTTAGCTGAAAAAAAGCATTGGCAACAACCCCACTTCATTTCGCTCCCATCTCCAAGATACAATTGCAACTACATTACGAAAAGCCTTCAATGCGATTACCCGCACCTGCTCGAAAACGTCGTTGGCAATAACATTGCGATGAACCCTCTCGATCCTGGAGAGTTCAGGCGTCAAGGACACATGGTCGTTGACTTCCTAGCCAAGTACTACGAGAACATTGAAAAATATCCAGTTCTTAGCCAAGTCGAGCCCGGGTATCTTTCGAAACGCCTCCCGAGTTCTGCCCCGCAGGATGAAGAACCCATGGAGGCCATACTCGACGATGTGCGCCAGCACATATTCCCGGGCTTGACTCATTGGCAGAGCCCCAATTTCTTCGCCTACTACCAGACCAACACTAGTACTGCAGCGATCCTTGGTGAGATGCTTTGCGCGGGGTTCAACGTGGCAGGATTTAAGTGGGTCTCATCCCCCGCTGCGACTGAGCTCGAGAGCCTAGTCATGGATTGGCTCGGGAAAATGCTGGACTTGCCAAGGCCATTCCTCCCTTTCGGGAATGGCGGGGGAGTCATTGAAGGGAGTACCAGCGAAGCCATCATTTGCACTCTCACTGCTGCGAGAGATAGGGTCCTGAGGAAGTTGGGACATGATTCCATTGCGAAGCTCGTTGTCTACGGGTCAGACCAAACGAATTGCTCATTCCAGAAAGCTGCCCAGGTTGCGGGAATAGACCCGCGGAACTTCCGGGCCTTAAAGACGACGAGGTCAACCTTGTTCGGCTTGTCCCCGGACTCGCTGGAGAAGGCAATCCGTCTGGACATCAATGCCGGGCTAATTCCGTTGTACTTATGCGCCACGGTCGGGACAACTTCATCCGCAGCGGTTGACCCGCTGGCGCCTCTATGCAAAGTCGCAAGCGAGTTCAGCATGTGGGTCCATGTCGATGCAGCGTACGCGGGAGCCTCGTGTATATGCCCGGAGTACAGGAAATTCATCAATGGGGTGGAGTTTGCAGATTCATTCAGCTTCAATGCACACAAGTGGCTCCTGACCCCTCTCGATTGCTGCTGCCTCTGGGTAAAAGACCCAAATGCCCTCGTGAAGTCCTTATCAACAGACCCCGAGTACCTCAAGAATGAGGCAACTGAGTCGAAGCAAGTTATTGACTACGCAGATTGGCAAATTTCTCTCAGCAGGAGGTTCAGGGCATTGAAGCTGTGGCTTGTACTCAGGAGTCATGGCGTGCAGAACCTGAGGAGTCACATAAGGAACCATTGCCGATTGGCAAAGCTCTTTGAGGAGCTCGTGGAGGAAGATCCCCAATTTGAAGTTGTTTTCCCGATAAACTTTGCGTTGGTTTGTTTCAGGATTCGTCCCTCAGCGGTCGCCGGCACGTCTAACGGCCATGCGGTCAAAAACGAACATGGCGAAGCATGGAAATTAAACGAGGTGAACAGGCTCAATGCAAAATTGCTTCACGCTATCAATGCTTCCGGTCGGGTCTTCGTGAGCCATACAACAGTCGGAGGAGTTTATGTGTTACGGTTTGCCGTCGGGGCGACGCTGGTGACTGAGAAGCACGTGATCATGGCTTGGAAGGTGGTGCAAGAACATGCAAATTCCCTACTAAGCATGCCGGCCAGTGAGCAACATTCCGCATAACTGGCCTACTGCAAAAGTGCGCTGCATGGGCTGCATATTCCCTTTAGGCAGCACTTTTCCAAGGGTTGCTTATGCCGCCGTTGCCGAAATACAGGGCAATACTATGTCTGCGTTAGGCAATTCTCATTTTAATAAGCAACACTTGTAACTGAGTGAAGCATAGTACCTTCAATTGCCTACGCCTTTTCAATGTAAGACAATAATTTAAAGATTGTTGCCAAACATATTTAAAAAAAAAAAAAAAAAAAAATCCATTAAACGTTGCCTAAACTGTAGACAATAATTTGAAGATTTGAATCATTTGACATCCATTTTCTCTTCTATTCTTATACTACCAGAGTCACTTGCCAAAAGTCAATGTAGAAAGAACGCTTCCCGCCCCCAAAAAAAAAAGAAAAAAAAAATGTTGCCTAAAGTCATAGTCAATTACCACTTTAAAACTTGTGTTGCTGTAAAATTTCCAAAAGCAACACATACCATAATTGTCACAACCCCAACTCTAGCCCTAGGGTCTCGAGCAGCGGGGCTTTTTTTGGCAACGTCCTAAGTGCATCGCTGTCCCATTTCTTTTTAATCTTAAATTTAAGCACATGCGGAAGCGTGTACAACAACCTTTTCTCAGACAACATGACAATCAAGCAGTCAAGAAAACACTACACAACTCTCAAATGCCATGATAATATTTTAGACACTAATATCTGACACATGAGAATATTTTTTGCTATTAATTGTACTAGGTACAGCACATGTAAAAAAAAATTATGCTATTATTTAGATCTCAAGGGACTTGTGTATGTTGATGAAGTTATTAACCGACACGTTTAAAAGTTTTATGAGTATGGGATATCTCGTAGACTCTTGATAGGACAAATGTTAAGTAAAGAATGAATTCCTTCATGTTCATAGTTAAGGTTGTTATTGATTTGCCATCAACATGTTTAGGTCGAGTAATCTTAAGGTCTTGATACCAGGCATCTGTCTATACGAGATTTAGGTTATTTATTTATTGAGTTTTCAACTCATTTGTTGTTGTTTAATCTTTTTCAGGCCAATAGGCATGAGTCTTCTGCCATCTTGTTTTGGTCTCCCTGTATATATGGAGGTTGTGGTGCTGGATGTTGAGGACGCTACAACCGACATCCTCTTCTAGCGCCATACCACAATGGTGTAGGTGGACAAGGGCATGAAGTACCTGATTCCCCATCTATATGTGGCCTATTTCGCCAAGGTTGACGAGGACTTCTATGGTCCTCGTTGTGGGTTCGACAGTTTGCCCAGTGATGCTAACAGGTCAGTGTTGTCCCCCCTTTGATGCACCGTGGACGTCCTCAAGTCCAACCCCGACTAGGACCCAAAGTCCAAGCCCTAGCCCTAAGGACACCAGCTTGAGAAGGGAACCACTTTTGGTAACCGCCCTTGTAGAAAGAGTTAGGACTATCCCCTCCCCCCCTTATATCTTTTTGTGCGGGGAATGGCCCTAAAGAAGTGGGCTTGTCAATAAATCATTCCAATTTATATAAATGATGTATATAAAATGTATAATTCATGTGTGTTTTCCTTACCATCCATTTGAAGTTGTTATTAAGTGATGGAGTTGCACGCTTCTGCATGTGCTTAATGGAAAGATAAAAATCAATGGGACGGCAACACCTCCTAGGATGTTGCAAATTAATCTTGACGAAGCAGTTGTTGTGTTTCCATGACAAGAGAAGGTCCGGGCGTGACAAGCAAGATGCTAGAATTCGAAGAGTACAAACCACGACTTGTTTGGCAAGGATAGTATTGCAAGCATATTTGTCGCGAGGGATGTACATACCAACGCGAGTAGGAACTGACCATGTTGTGTCATGTGCGAGCCGCTATTCTTTATCGATTCATCATCTTCGGCAAGGAAACATGCTATGCCTTTGAAGAATAAGTCCGAATATGAGATTTGCCTTTAGAGAGTAGTTTTAGCTGTAGTAGGGTTAGGGAAATTCTTGAGCTTTCGAGATCCATCTAATCACCATCTGAATGTCAAAATCTACTCGTTTCATAATGCCGAACGGGTGTTAATCACAGAATCGTGACCATATGATTATCGTTAATCCTTAATTTAGAAGAGGCTTTTGATCTGTAGAGGAGATGTTGAAACTTGCCAGCCTTTCTTCCGATTGCTGAATTACTGCCATCAATTATAGAATTGCATCATATGCGAAATCGCACTAGTCTCCTTCGGACGATACATTTCCTGCCTCACATGCAATTATTAGTCCCATCAATCAGAAAATTCGTCTTGATATCTACGTAGATGGTCATTGTCATTTCCAAATTCTCAAGGTACCCAACGTAGAAAAATGACAACTGAGATTTTATTCGATATAAGCTGTTAAGTTTTTATGGTGCTAGTAATTGGGTCGAGCACATAACGCCACATACTTCATAGTCCCATCATTCTCTCAACGATATGCTAATTCTGTCCAGCTCTTAAAATCCCAAATGGTGAATTCGGTTAGGGGATTTCAATTAAAAAACCAATAAGAGAATAAATATTTAGAGGAGAAAAATATGGAAAATGGACGTAGTTAGGTAACCAAAAATTCCCAAAAAAAAAAAAAAGATGAATCGTTACCAAAATTACCACCTAGGCAGTGGGCAGAGACCGATTTTCTATGGATTCAGGATACATTTTTTCCACCTCTTTTTTGCTTCTTTTGCTTCTTGTATTCATCGTATAAACTGAGTGCCCTCGTTGTACGATCTAACTCGCTCCTCAATCTCTCATTCTCTTTTATGTCGTGCAGGAGCATATAATGTTCTGATAGCTTCTTTTTCACCTCGCCTTCGTCGAGTGAACCTGCTTCCTCCAGAACTCGGTCCACACTGGATGTGGCCGCTCCTTCACTCGCACGTTTCCTCTTGTTGCTCAATTTCATAGCATTGGTGTTCAGGCTGAAGGATTCCCGTTCAAGTGACAAGTCCATGAACGCTTGTTGAGGGGACATCCTGGAGAGATAAGCTTGGGTAGGAGCAATGCTCAAGTTAGCAATGCCCGAAGCCATAGTTGAAATTGTTGGATGGTAATGTTTTGTTAGAAGGTTGAGTTCCCAAAGCACGGAAGCTAGCGCACCACTTTGATTAGGGTCCAAGGCATATGGTTGATATTTCTGCAAAACAGTAATTGCTATGAGAGAGATTGTTCATAGTTTACTCGGCAACACAAAAGGGTACATGAAACCAAGTAATCTGATATGACAGAATCATGCGAGAAATTGGTCCTTTATTGAGCAGAGCTTAAATAAAGGTAAAGCTTATAAGAGTGCACTCTAGTCATGCAGATGGCAAAACATCACTATGCCTGGGAGAATGTAAGATAAGCTCGCCCAATGCTCGTCAGAAAGACCACCACCATAGCTTCTCAATAGACATTTACGATGACAACTAGAAAAATGGATCTAGAAAGCAACAATCCTACTGAGCAGACATCTTGTACAAGAACATTTAGTAAAGTTCCAGATTTCTTTTCATTTTCTGCAGACTACGGTCAAACGGCAAAGCAAAAATTATAAAACTAAACTAAGAAATGGTAGGAAAGGCTCCAATCGTAGCTACAACTGTAGTAAGGCTGCAAGCTACAACTTTCTCCAAGGCCCTGCTTGGAGCTAAACGGGGAAATTTAAATTTACTCTGGCACAAGACATAGGGAAAAAAACTGAAGTCAATCATAATGAGGAGATGTTTCCTGATTTCCAGACTACACTTCACATGCATAAGTACATTCATCTCCATTTTAAATCTAACATATCATGCATCAATTAAGGGTTCTGCATGGAAGCAGTAAATTGCTTACCGCAACAGAACCTGATACTGAGCCACCTCCAGGATCATTTTCCAACAGAACCCGACATTTAATATTCTTTTGGAGGAGATGCTTTAAAGTGACCAAGGCTGCGAGTAAGGGCAAACAAGTAACCAATTAGAATGATAATCTTAGTATCAAGGAAAGAAATAATTGGCATGGGATACCAAGAGGGTACCAGCCATGGACTCTGCAGACTCAAAGCATAACGAGAATGTGGCTAAACGCTTTATGAATGCTGCAGCCTTCTGCATGTCATGTTGTCTATCATTGCACAGCATCATCTTTAGAGCTTCAGCTAGCACCTCACCCCGATCTCTGCTTGAGACATCAGATATCAATGAGTAACCATACAAAGGGAGAAAGACACTATTGCCAATCTGGTTTGTTCATTATAACAAAGTCACTAATGCTTGCATGACTTTCTCTGTAATTGCCAAACATCTAGGACTGCGGTTATAAAGAAAATCATGTGAACGAAAGTGCATGAGCAGATGAGTCCAGAAAACCAGCTTGACAGCAAGGACATGATCTCTGCTTCAGACATCAGATATTAATTACAGTTAAAAGTGTTGTGGTCATGAGAAATAGATCACTATTTCATCTCCGAACAAAGTCATCTGCATTTAGAGCTATGGCTTATAATAAAATCAGGTAACTGAAAGTGCATGAGCACATGACCTCAAAAAACAAACTTGACAGCAAGGTACTGAACACCCAACATAGAAGTGCTAACCTTCCAGGCCTGTATTCAAGTATGAGGTTGTATAGCTGAACAAAAAAATCTTGCAAATCAACGTTCAAAGCATCAAGATTGTTCCTCATTACTTTAAAAGCAATGATGCAACAGCGAAGTCTTTCCGAGACGGTCACGCATTTTCCTGAACTGTCCGATTTTCCACCAGAACATGCAAGCTTTTTAAGGTAATTCATGAGATCTCCAATATAATCCAAGTCAATCAGGTGAGAAAATTTTCCTAGACCATCCAAACATGGTCCAAGGAGTGGGTGAGCCTCAGTCACATGAGTTGTACCAGTATCTCCATTAGGTCTGTAAAACAAACAGAAAGATTAAATCAACACAGCAAATGGACAGCATCACTTATAATTAAGAACCACAGCTTAAATTTGTCCTATGAATTTTTTCATATCAATCTGAAGACCTGACCAATATTGAAACCCCAGTTTCAGTGTCTGATAAAACATTTGCTTTGACACGGTACTACGCACCAAGATTAATATGCCCTACTATGTTCAAATATTTCACTATAGTGTCAAAACCATACAAAATGACACATGAAATCACCTGGGCACAATTGACTGCATAGTATGCTTCAGAATACGAAAATATATCTCAAATACGGCAGAAAGTGTCTCTGACTGCATCCTTCGGCGCTCCTTAATATCTGGATCGAAGCTAGCTGCTTTATAATCAGCAGCAACCTGTTTACACCACCAAGAACCTCAATTTTATGATATGAAATTAGAAAATCAGAGAAAGTAGGCAGTTGTTGCATAAGAATCCTTACCTCTTCCCTCATTTTCGACATCATTTCTTGCCTAGATTTCTTTCTATCATTCGGTTGTGGCTGGCTTGATTCCTCTGGTCGGTTTCCTTTCTTATAATTCCTCTTTTTAACTTTTTTATCTTTATCTGGTGCTTCAGATCTATGAAGGTCCTCGTCAAATGACAGAGACATAAATACCTGAAAAAGCATTTTGATAGTTATAACAGAGAGAGAGAGAGAGAGAGAGAGAGAGGGGGGGAGGGGAGGGGGTGAATTAAACAAAATAACAAAGTAATTGAAACGCAAAAGTTCAAAATAGTGACCTATTAAACATATGTGGATATTTGACCAAAAAGAGAACATACTTGAATCGAGTCAGGATGCATCTGACAATTATGAGCTTTCACATAATTTGCAATCAATCGAATAGCTGCTCCAGTCACTTCACCACTGTGTTTACCCTCATTTGTAAAGAGTGACTTAATAGTGTCACAACAAAGTTTCCTGATGATATACATTCACATCTTTTATTCAAGAGAAGAGTAGAGAGGAAAAGGGAAAAATATATATGCGAAAAAATGCTCAAGGAATATGACCAGAAAACTAGAAGTAGAATTGCCTATCACGTGTCATTGTAGCACTTGACTCTTTAAGGAGTAGCTCCTTTTCTTGTAGTCCCAACTCCGTACCAAAAAGTAAAAAGGTACAATAAATAGAATGTTATCTAATATTTTTCAGACTTAAACATAAAAAAGATCATACTACATTGCATGCATGACTTCATACAAGGGCACATGCACACATGCTCACAGATTTACATAACCACAAACATAAGCCATTGCATCTCTAAATGATTGCTAAGCAATGCTTCATCTATTTCCCTTTTGTTTGGGCAGGGAACTTAAACCAAAAGCAAGCAACAACTTATATTCATAGATAAAACAAAATTGGTGATCTTATGAGTTCATCTGTCGCAGAAGCACCCAAGCCATTCACAAAATGAGAATAGAATTCTGCACCCAAATGACCACATTAACAAAAGACTATTCTTCGAAGTTCTCAATTATTCAATTATACTATTCTTCTAAGTTCTCAATTATTCAACCATTCTCCTCATCTAGTCAACCAAAGGTCTTATTTTTATTGCAAACTCTTAACATAAGAAGAATAATGAGAAGTGAAAAATATATGGCTAAACCTTATGACTTCATCCGAGGAACTTATGTTTCTGACAACAACTTCAACCAAGCTCTCTCGATAATTGAAATGAGGAACAGCATCTAGCAAAGTACAGATGCAGCGAACCACCGCATGTTGATACAAGGAGACTTTTTCTAAAACCATCAACTTCTGCAGGTAGGCCTGTTAAATAAATTTTGAAATAGCTCAGAGTATATAAAATTGGATTGAAACAAATTCTGAATCAACATTAAACTAACTAAAACAGGAATGTGTAAACCAAGATTTGTAGTGTTTTTTGTCCCATTTCTGGTGAGTGCACTTCATTCAACAATCACAAGAAAATCAAGTAAAACCTTGTATGCAGACAGAAGTGTCGATTCATAATACCGCATCTTCTTGACATCCTTTGAAACTTTCATCTCCAGCTCCTTCTCAGTAGGAAGTCTAATGCGGTAGCTATAATATCACAACAAAGGAAAACATCACAACAGTGCCGAGGGAACACATGGAGAGTAGACGTAACTGTAAAGATCACATCAAAATAAACTCGGCAACATACCCAGGAATGATGTCTTTGAACACAGCCAACAAAGATAGAAGCCCAAGCTTAACGATAGCATGATTGTGATCATTGCACGTCTGCAGCATTTCTTTTAACAGTTTAATATTAGACTCCGGGTCAGCAAGCAGGGAAATTCCCAGTTCCGCAAGTTTACACTTCTTAGTTTCAAATGACTCTTCTGCAGTGATGTCCTCTTTCAACTCAGCCTAAAGAAAACATGACATTGCATAAAGATGAGAAGAAATGTATTGATGTTAAAGTACTGTATGATAACCGTATGATGATACTAGCAAACTTGTGATAAACATCCAGGCATAATATCAAGTCCAAATCTTCATTGCATCTAAACCAATGACTCAGTATAAGCAAGCTAAAGTGATCTCACAAGATATATGCACAAGTTTTACGCAACAGGAAGCAAAGCACTGAAAAGAGAGGTATAGGCACCTCCAAAACTGATGCTATGCAACTTAAAGTATAATGAGATCTCCAGGGCATGCTGAATCTCACCATCAACCAAAGCACAAACAGAAAAAAAGAAAAGGCGAAAAAAGAGTATATCTTTATCCTTCCATCAATTTTAGCAGTGTTGAATTTCCAGCCCCTTACGAAGTATAGCCACTCAATTAGATGAAAAGATAGTTCGAGAAAACAAGAAGCAAAAACCAAAAGATGCACAGGGAGAGATGAGGTGATGCGATACCAAAACAGCTGTTTGGGGGTTGTCTTTCAGTTCATCTGGAGGCAGCTCTTTTGCCTGCTTCTTAGCTTCTTTCTTGCTCTTTTTAAGTTTAGCTCGCCTTTCTGCTTTAGTGAGCTTCACCAGACCCTTATCTGTCTCTTGGGCGTGTTCTTCTCCTTCACCTCCATCTTCAGATGGTTTGGATGCTTTCAACACTGCATTTTCCAAAAGACAAAACGGCACAAAAGTCAGCACAGGTCCATAACGAGCCGAAAGTGTATTCACATTTCTATAAGCAAGAAGGGTGCAAATACAAGTGCGATAGTAGAGTTGGCCGTCCAAGGTCTTGACGGGCAGAGCATCCACACGACCCACTTGAATCCCGGGTTGCTCCTCCTCCTCGTCTTTCTGCAGGGCCTTCTTCTTCTTCAGCCTCTTCTCGTAGAGTGCTTCCAGGGCATCTTCTTTAACGTCAGCCACCCGCGTCACATGCCTTGCGCAGCCCACAAACACAAAGACCATCATCAGCGTAACCGAAATACGCACCTACCCACCTACTGTTCCTACGAACATCTTCACGGGGAATCCCCAAATCGGCTCATCGGGTACCGCCTTCCCTCCTCAATCGGATCAAGAACGACAAAAAGAAAGAAACAAGAAAAGCAGGGGGAGGGAGGCGGTCACTGACTTGGTGATGGAATGGGTGTCCAAGCGGGACACGAAGCCGGCGTAGTCGAGGTTCTCGTTCACGAACTGCAAGTCCTCGTCGGAGACCTCGATTGCCTCCTCCGACACCTCCGGCGGCAGGTCCGGCGGCAGTATCACCCTCTTCTGCTTCCCCATCTCCAAGCAAAGACCCACCAAGAAACCCGACGGCGAATCCCGCGTGCGTAGGGTTTAAGGATGGTCTGGTCTCGTCCCAGTAAGCCTTAAACCCTCTCCGTTCTTCGGGGAGTCGCCTCCTCTGCAAGATGGAAGAAGAAGATGAAGAACGCCGCCCGGTTCGATGGACCGAAAATTGCGACGTTCGAACGTTTGGGCCTTGAATCTAGCCATTGTCAGAGCGATGAGTATGGGCTTTTCGGCCCAAACCTTTTACAAATTTTCTTGTTAGTTGCATGCAATTCTAATACAACCATGGGTTTATTTCTAAATTTCAGGATATGAGTAAAAAAAAATTAGTTCTAGCATAACGTTGGAAAGTATTATCTATAAAGTACGAAATGTTTCCTAAAATTCTGTCAATTAAAAAAATATTATGACATCAATTGCATTTGAATTATATCGCGGGAAAAAACCCTTGCCCAAACTCTACTTGACAGTTGACATGACTTTAAGATTACTTCATTGAAAATTTCCTATCACCAGAAAATATTTTTCAGTAAATTTGATTCCGAAGAAATTTAATCATAAGCCGCGTTTGTTCATATTGAAAATTAGTCGAAAAAATTGGTATATTTTAATTTGCTAAAGGCAATTTGTATTGTTGCATGTAATGATTAATAGAGGAATAAATTTGTCATAGATATATCAATTTATGATTTTTAGTGGTCAAAAAATTACTTTAGAGTAAATTCATCATAAATATATAAGTTTGGAGTTTTTTTATGTTATTAATCTAAAAAAATATTGCATGTGTAGGCCCGTCCCAAGAGGTGGGGTTTTTGGTCTGTACTATGTTCCTTTGTGTAGAGATGTACTAAGGATTGAAGGAGGATCCTAAGGTGAAAAATATAAGATGCAAATTGCAATATGTCAAATTCTTAACCAAGGGCGTATATAAAGTATGGGTGGTTAATTCCTTGTTCGGTCCAATTTCAAGGTGGAACTAGGAATTGGCTTGGAACTAGGTCAGATGGATTGATTCCCAAAGTTGGGACTTGGGGACCAAGGATCAAGAACTAGACCAACCACTAGTCTGGTCCAACTCCAATCCAGGTCCAATGGAATTTGCCATTATTTTCTTTTTCATATTTTCCATTCAGATATCATAATGTCCAAAGCATGATCATGAACAAATTTAGAACTCTAAACAAATTATATACTCCCATCTCGATATCTTATTATCCAATTACAAGCTCTTATTTCCCTGGAAATAATAAACTAAACCCACTAATTTTTTGAAGAAATAAAAATAATGAAAAAAAAAGTATATGTAGTTGGTTCAATTCGATTTCCTCTTGGAACTGGGAATCGGACTACCCAGACATCGGTTCCACTTTTAGGAATCGGGAACTGGACTGACACTCCCAAGGACTGGATCCAACTAGCCGGTTCGGTTTGTTCTTGTCTAAGCGGTTTCTAGTTCAAGCAATCCATTTGCACACTCATAATATAAAATTGGCTACATCCAAGCCTACCCAACCTTTACCCTTTTATTAATTAAGAGAATTCTTGGTAATTTTCATTTATTATTGACGAAATTTCATAATGTCAATTGAATGGTAAAATTCCCACTCTGACTTTGATTTATTTTATTTTTTTAGCTTATGACTTTTTTTCTACGTGGTGCCAAATCAGCATCCCTTATGCAGTATGAAATTAAGAAAATGCCAAGTCAATATCACTTATGCAAAAAATTAAAAATACGCCACAGTATATCTCGGCATGCCAAATCAACAGACTTAGTTGTGAGCTTGTACGAAGGAGTAAATTGCATCCAACAAAAAAAAAATGTTTTGGACTTGATTGCACAAATCATTTATAGTATCATCAGGTAAATTACATTCGGTTCATATCACTACCTCATAAAGTAGAATAAATTGTAAATGAAAACTTAGATGAGTGAATCATGTTCGATGCCTAGAAAAAGTCTCATCAAATTATAGTGCAAATTAATTTTGTAGGCTAATCTTGACCTGCATACCAATACTCTTAAGTTAAGAGAATATTATCAACAGTGTCTAATTGAATAGAACATTTATTGTCTAAGCATGTTGGAATCAAGTAAAGTGCAATAATTTCATATTACATGCCATGACAATGCACCAGATTTAGTGTTTTGAAGTTGCCTTGATTGCTAGACTACAACGGAGGAATAATGTGACAATCCTGGGTTGCTGCCTAAAGTGAAATAAGAAGCTTATGGTATAAAACAGTACAGTTCAGGATGAACTATTCATAAATATCTCCTCTTTCTTCATGAGCATTTGATCATGTCCAGCAGACAAACTGCTTTATGATAACACTAGTAAGGGCAACATATCAAACCAAGGAAACACCTAAAGAAGCGGTTCATCTGATGTCGGAAGTGAAAGTGCTCGTCCAGCCAAGCTCGTCGGTTCTGTCGGCCCAGGAAGTTCTATGCTGTTTCCACCCAGCATGATGACAATGGATGACATGCACGGCCGGTTCTCTGCATCTTCTTGCACGCACAGCAGCCCAATGTGGATGCACTTCAGCACCCGATCTGCATCTGATGACTGCTTAAGCGAAGCATCCATCAATTCCATTGCTCGGCCCTGAGACCACAGATTCCGTGCCTGTTGTATTGAAGCAGCTTGTAGATATTAGAGGAAGAGTAGAGCTTAACTTGTTTGACAAGAAGGGAACTGAGAGCATATTATGTACCAACGCAAGTAGGGTCTGACCAGGTTCTGTCACATGCAAGCGGCTATTCATCCTCCCACTAATTATCTCTAGTACAAGAACCCCAAAGCTATAAACGTCCGACTTCATTGAAAAAGTTCCTTCCATCGCATACTCAGGAGCCATATATCCACTGTTTCGCATAAGGAAAGACATGATAGAAATTGGCTGATTAGTTCAATTGCTGTACTGTTATAGAAAATCATGAACTTTCGAGTTCCTTCTGATTACCCTTTGAATGTCTAAATTCTACTCGCTTCATAATGCTGAAGGTGATTGCGAACAAAGAGTACATCTAACAAAAAGAAAAACGTAGTAGCAACATACTATGTTCCGGCAACTCTGTTGGTGTTTGCATCAATTTGGTTATCCCCGAAAATTCTTGCCATCCCGAAGTCCGATATCTTCAGGTTCATGTCATCATCCAGCAAAATGTTGCTGGCCTTGAGGTCCCTGTGGATTATTTTGAGACGAGAATCCTCGTGCAGATACATAAGTCCTCGAGCGACCATAAATGATCTTCAGGCGTGAGTCACAATCAAGTCACAAACTCTTGCTCGAATCTATCAAAAACATGAAATTAAATGCCAAATTGAATGTGTCATTCTTTCCAAATGAAAAGGAGCAGCTAATGGTTTATGGGCAGACCAAAGAGAACTGTGTCTAAGCTCTTGTTGGGCATGTACTCATATACCAGAAGCTTCTCATTTTGCTCTAAGCAGCATCCCAAGAGTGTCACAATGTTCCTGTGTTGTAGTTTAGCAATTAAGGCAACTTCATTCTCCAGCTCAACAATGCCCTGACCTGAAGTTTCCGAGAGCCTCTTGACTGCTATTTCCTTTCCCTCTGCCAATCTCCCCTGCAATGTTGGTACTAATCGGCACTTTAGTAGCAGGAATGTACTTGAACTGGACAAGTGAAACCAAGCAATTACATCACAATTCAAGTGCACAAGTGACTCCAAGAGGTCAACGCATGCATGGAGGATTATTCTCTCTTGGTGCTCCACAGCTCTGACCTCTTGGTTGGACTGACCACCACTTTTAAAGGTTTTTTGCAATTACCAAGTCTAATTGGTAGTTCCGGGATATATACTTCCAACATTTACCTTGTACACTGAACCAAATCCGCCTTCTCCAAGTTTATTCTGGTCTGAAAAGCTATCTGTAGCTGCTTGTACGGCAGCGAATCCCAGTTGCGGAATCTCCTGCAAGACCAATTCCTGAGAAACTACGTTCTTGCGGTGCCTTTCCCAGATTTCTCCCAAGTTCAGTGACTGAATCACTGGATGACTTTCCTCCTCGGCTGTTTGTGGAATTGGAAGGATAAGAACAAGTGAAGTTTTATCTAAAGAATCACAGTGTATGGGTCGCATACCTCTATGCAACTTCTTCCTCCTCCTGATTACGACATGATGCAGTAGCCCAGCAATATTATGCAGAATACTGATGATCCACTGCTTGCAATCCACATCACTTTATGCCCTTTAGCTGTCGAGTATAATAAACATAGTGATGATTTGAGATCACCGTTAAGATCGGAACAAAATAACAGAAGTTTTACTCATTTTGTTTTTTCCCCTGAGAAAAGATAGATTAATGGTATCTACCCTTGCTAATGCGAGGAAGTTTGGTCGGGGGTCAGGATGCTTGAAGCACAAACCCTGTATAGCTGAATGCAGAAGAATTTTAGACATAGATGATTGCACAAGAAAACAGGAAGAGAAATGCAATTGGTCTCCCAAGCTCTCCATGTAGAAAATGCATCAGAACAATCGAATTGAGTGATAGGAACATGATCTTGGACTTTGAAACGTTTCTTTTGTCATTTCTTGTAATAAATTTTGATTATCATGTAAATTTTACTTCTATCTTATTGAATAAACCTTGTGCAGATCAATTTTGTGACGCATTCCTAAAATAACACGATTCTATCATAAGCTGTGAGGCATGAGGAAAGGGAAAGAAAAAGAAAAAGAAGATAGATCTTGAATTTATGGTCGACTTTTCTTGTCATGTGTAAGTACACATTGAAGTGTCTAAGTACCGACATTGGGCAAATAAAAATAAGAGAAATGCTTATGTGATAGTTCTTAATCCACTGTGATATTAATAGTTTGTTTTGGGCTATAAAAATTGATTAATTAAAAATTATTGTGGGATTTACTCTTTCAAGAATTCGTAGCTCACAATTTACTATTATTCTCACGATAGTCCAAAAACTGTTATGATAACAAAACCCTCAAAATAAATAAATTGTTATAGGTACTTTTGAGGGTTCTACAGTTAATAGAACCCATTATAAGGGGAAGTTTATAATAATATCAATATTGTTAACCGGTTCCTAAAAGATCTTGGTGAAGAATAATAGATAACAAAATGTTTGATTTTTAGGCATTGGCATTGAAAATTATGAACTTCATTTATTTGGTGACTTCATAATAAGTTCTTTAGGAGCACCTATCAACAAAATTCTCACGTACATGTATAGATATAGATTCTGAAAGAAATTGCTTAGCTGACCGTCCTCCATAAAATAATAGAGTGACCGTCAAACGTGAGCCACAAAAGGTTTTTGAGGACTTCATATTTTGACTCTCTCTCTCTCTCGATTTGTATAATTCTTTATTGCAAGCTCAAATTGAGAGTTAAAATCCTGAGAAACAAATTGAAACCAATTGATATATGAAAAAGCAAATCAAAGTGATAATATTCACACAATAAGAAACAAATCCTACTATACTTTCAAGCACATCATCAATGGGGTAAATTTTTTTCTCTACTAATTTATTATTCTTATTTTGACATTTTCTTTACTTCATTTGATTTATGCACAATCGATATTGCCGGTCTTAATTTTAGGTCACTAGAAAGTCCTTGTAGAGCAATTTAATTTGGGTGAAAGGACTAAGAAGCCAATTCATTGCATAATGATTTTGTTATTAGTTGTAAAGCCAACGTTTCAAATGTTTTTTCATCTTTTATATTTAATAGATTTATATAATGACATTAACAATTTCTTTTTAGTAAGTGATAATAATTTCTACTTGTAATTATTTATATTTCGATATGTAATTTATTTTTCTTTCATCATATTTAAGAACATTGATTGTGTGGGTCCTCTTATGATTTTGTCTTTAAATTTGAGCTTGCAATAAGAAAACATAAAAATAAAAAAAAAAAAGAGTAAAAAATGAAACTGGTTGAAGAACAAAAAAACTGAAGAGTAAGGGCAACAAGTGATTAAGTTTAGTAGTTCCTCATATAAAATTATTAGCTCTAGAGATATAGCAATATAGAGAAGACAAAATTGTTTCCAGCACCAACAAAACCAAAATATCCCTTGTTTCAAAGAGAGAAGGAAGAGTTATTCACATTTCATTTAATGCTTAGAGGCCAACAAGCATTAGCTCTCCCTAAAAGGAGGTGATCTAGCCGCACCTTCCAATATGGCTACATTGTTACGACTTCACTTCAGTCACTAGCCCTGCCTTCGGCATGCCCTCCTTTCGATTAATGTTATGACTATGGGCATGGCCAGCTTCCATAGTGTGACGGGCGGTGTGTACAAGGCTCAGGAATGAATTCACCACCGTATGGTTAACTGACGATTAGCAACAATTTCGACTTCATGTGGACGAGTTGCAATCTACAATTTGAACTGAGGACGGATTTTTGGAGTTAGCTCACCCCATAGGATCGCGACTCTTTGTCTCGGCCATTGCATAAGGGGTATGATGACTTGACCATCACTCCATCATTTTACGGAGGACGGTCAACTAAGCGGGCCGATTCAGAATATGTCCACATATGGAATTTTTCTTTTTCTTTTTTAATTTGGTTATCAACATTAACTAGTGCTTCGAATATGCCGTAGTCACTCCTGTTTGGGGGGACATTCAACTATTACAAATTATTGTTTTAAGTTTGGTAAATGTGTAGTATAAGGAGATATAAAATTGAAAATATGGGCAACGGATTTTGACCTTTTATGTATCATCACCGTACCTGACTGTATTGTTTCCAGACTCACCAAGCGCTCTCAATTTGGATTTGCTTCCTTTTCTTCTCTCACTTTCCAGTCTGGCCTCTTCAATCACCGAATCTACAACCAAAGTTTTATCGAAATAAAGATCAGAATTTTTATTTTCTTTTGTCAGAGTAATATAGGGTCTGTAATTAATATTTGCATATATGTAGTTTCTCTCTGCCTAATACCGAAACTTTTGATCATACAATGAGATCTAAGACTCATCAACAACAGCTAGGACTCTGACTCACTGCAGATATACTGCCTTAAGCCCAATTCGCTTAAAAAGAATCCCAACTTTAAGTTCAATTTTAATTCTGGCCCTAATTTTTTTTTTGTCTAATAAAAAATCACAAATTTTTACTCTAATCTTAAATATGTACCAATTAATCTTCTGTCCAAAATCGTCATAGTTAGTTTGATGGGGCATTATCAGATCACCCGTACATTCAACACCAAAATAACTTTTTATTTATTTCTTAACTTACAAAAAATATGTTCAGGCCAAAATTGAGTCTTAATCTGTAGTTAGAGATTTTTCTAGAGAATTGAGCCTCTTGCCTTATATTCAACATTGCCTAGGACGTAAACTGTGTTTAATGCTGCCTTATATAGTTTTTATATTTGCCTACCATTCATAATGTTATCTAGTTACAAGTGTTCTAAAAAGTGAAAACGCAATTTATTATTAATTTATTCTTACATACTACTTATGTATAGGCTGAACTTTGACCTAAGTCTAAAGTATGAAAATATATTAGTGGGGAGGCAATTGTTAGATGAAGGCATGGTTAAATTTTTAAATACTCTAGCACTCCTCTTCACACGCATGCTATTTGGCCTATGCTTAAAGCGTGAAAATATATAATTGGGGAAACAAATGATGCTCAAGAAGATTTGAATTTAGGACATCATGCTCTTATGAGCTTTTCTGAGATTGCGACTACTATTCTAAAAGTTTAAATTAAAAGATGAAGGATTATTTACTATTCAAATATTCAAACACATGCGTGAGGGGAGAAACCCTATATATACTCACCATTATGATAAGATCGAGTATCAACACCGGCCTCTTTGAATTTGCTTCTATTGGCTGGTTCTACTGAAGGTGGACGTGCTCGAGTTAAGAATCCATCTGTCGAATGCAGTCTTTCATCTGCGCTTGTGAAATTCGATTCAAATTCATCAAAGCTTGTGGCTGAAATCCTTCGTGGAATCTCTCTCTGGTGGTGTCCAATCTCCTCGCCGATCGAGGATGAGGATGATGATGATGAGACATTGAAAGGAAAAGAGAGAGACACGTCGTTATCCTTCTTTTCCGCCGTCACGGCCTCCTCACGACGGTATTCCTCTGATGTGGATATCAAATCGTTCTGACGTCCCGGAAAATAGTAGCTGAGGTGCTGCTTGAACTTGAAGATGTTCCCAGTACTAGCAGCAGGACTAGGGAATCTATCCACGGCAAGCTCCTTCGACACGCATGAGGTCGTCGTGAGCAGACACAATATGGACACGACCTGGACATCAACATGCGCTCCCGAAATCATCTCTTCCTGGTGAATTGTGAAGGCTTTTCTTCAGTGATTTCTCTCCTGTGCATTTATAAGATTGTTTGGGAATTATGTGGTGGTTGAGGCCTGACTCTGCATTCTTATTCTTCACCATTATCTACGCATTGCCAAGGAATAGTTGAGGATGGCTCCGGTCTTCCCGGTGTTGATTAGAGAAAAGTAGTTGGCCGTTGCTGTCGCCATAAATTTATTAGAGCCCAAGCCGGTGGAAATTAAATGTTGTTGTCACTGGTAATTTCTTGTGACATTCCAAATTATATATAGGACTTTCTCGAGCGACTCAAGTGACATTCGTCTTCACACAGTCACGAATTTGTGTGGTTACTTGAATACTCCTTCAGGACTTGGCTCACGTGAAAACATCCAAGTTTTATCGAGAGTAAGCACTCACTAAGGAAGAAAATACCCACTCACGTGAATAGACTGAAGAATTTATCATTTTAGGATTCAGCATTAATGATATTTTAGTAAATTTTGAGGTAGATAACAATTTGAAATCTTCCCTTTAGTTTATAGTATAGATAACAAGTCAGGGTTTGCGCGGGTTGGTTTTGGCCAATGTTGCCCGTTCTATTGACCAAACTTCTTGTTCAAAACCATTTGGATTAATACCTATGTCACTTTTAGTATATTTAGGTTTCCGTTTCCAAATTTAGAAACTGACGAATAAAACCTAAACTCCAAGACCAAATTCAAAAACTTACATAAGCAAATTGAAGGTCACCATCGAGACTCAAATCAACACTCAAAATAATTTATTTATTTATTTATTTCTTAATGTACAAAATTTGACCCTCTTCGGCATATACTTTTAGCCTCTTCCTCCTACCACAAATAGGACATGACATTGTCGCTTTGTTCACCAAAAATATTGGAAAGGACATTGCGATTTTAGGCAATGTGTGCTTCATTTATAATCTGATCTTTTTTTCTCAATGAAAACAACGGGCTGCCTTTAATGGCACCTCATGACCCACACGCATTAGGGGCTACAGAAGTTAAACGGGTCGCTAACGCTGTGATGCTCGAGATGATAGCGTGTGGGGCATTGCTAGCGACATAATTCAAAGACGCGTAAGGGAAAAAAAAAAAGGGGCTTTCGAGACTCACAAGACCTAAAGTCTAAGCAAATCTCTTTTACTTTATGCGCAATCTTGTATTCCGAATCCTCTGCCGTGTTAGAACGTCTACATATTGAAATTCAGATATTATTTTATTGTCATAAAAAAAAAAAAAGAGAGATTGTTGAAAATATCCCTCATATTAATTTGACGATGAAAAAAAAATCAAAGGCTAGATGCGTTGATCGGTTGCGCAAGAACAATTTGTAAATGCACAGGACCGCATGCAGATGGAGTCTCAATTGGAACATCTAAGGCCTGGTAGTTCTTTGCTTTTACAGAGGATGAACAAGGTATTGGATGTAGAGACTGTTTAAAGCTGGATAGACCTGCATGTAAGGTGGACGAGCTGAAGAATGAGGAGGCTGTTATGGCTTGGATGGACTATAAAATGTAAACAATCGTGTGAACCAGAAGACGTCAACACGCTTGACCAAAGTGTAAAAGGTGAACAATTAGTTTTGGAATGATATGTGAAAGGACTGAAACGCTCGCATGCAGGAACAACTGTCGGAAAAATGTTAGATACAATGATAATTGCCGGAAAACAATTGAAAAATATGAGAAAATAATAATAGTCGCCTGAGGCGTGCAAACAATTTCCTTAAGGATAATTCTACCTCTTGGAGTACAAAATTTAGCACGTAAAACTCTAGTAGCTATCCTCCCAAAATACGATAGACTTTCTTCTATATTCCATACTGAATATTAGAATAACAGGAACAACCTTATGTGTATAACCCAACCAAAAATAAAAAATAAAAAATGAAAGAACAAGAACAACTTCTATGGATCAAGAATTTCTTTTTGTGAATTATAATTTTCACCAATCATATTATAGTCTAACGAGGTTTGTTGTTCAACACGATTTTGTACTAATAGGCCATGTACATGCTTGGTTTATTCATAAGTTTTCTAAAGATTATTGCTAATAATTCTCATAAGAGCGGCCCACTCCACTTTTATATAGGTCATTCCATCAAACGTATTTTGTAGTTTAATACATCACCAATAATGGCCATGAAATTTCATTAAGAGCTTAGCTCAACCTCATTTTCCTTACAATTTTGTACTATTCTCACCTTAAGAGAGACAACAATTTTACTAGTGCATCACTAGATCAACAAATGACTTGTTATTACCCATATGAACTTAATTCATGGAATCACTAGTCACATTGGTTAACTTACCAGCACTATTGATTTTCTTCAATTGGCTTGTCCCAAACCCTCAATGTTTAGTCGGAGGATTGGCCAAAATACTCTTGACTTTACATAACCAATGGACATAATTCCATCTTTAAGCAGTTGCTTTATCACATCACATCTCAATCGGATGTCTCTCTTTTTACCATTAAAAATTTTATTCTTTGTAATGACTACTATCACTTTTGCAATAGCTATTGTCAATTTACAATGGCTATATGCCACTTTGCAATCACAATGCAACGGAAGGTATCGGTTTCATTCAATTTTCTAGAATTTGAACAATTTTCAAATAACAAAAGAATAATAGATATATTTTTCTCTTCTCGTCCCCCAACTAAGGCGTAGGAGGATAACGTGTTTGCACATGCATGCTTGGTAGTACCTAAGTTTACCACATATTCTTTCACATTAGCCATAATATTAGCCTAGAAAATGACCACAATAAATACATCATTAGATCATCTACTTCAACCAAATCGAAATCTGCTTTAGTAGCACTGTCATTTCCCCCACAATTTCATTTGCACCTCCACAATTCATATGTGAATTTTATCTCATTAGAATATGAGATTCAGTTAGCAACACTATATCATTTTAATATAGCAAGAAATTCACTATGTATTATATTCACATGGCTACAAAATTACAACTCATCTGACCTGCAAATAATCTTTTATTCACTTACCCACGTTGGGAGACCTAATACCTTAGATATAATTGAAAAAGCAGCTTGAAGGACAAGCAGCAGAAAAATTGTAACAAGAAAAGGCCTAGACACTTAAGAGCCAGCGCCTTCCCAACCAATGTGAAGTCATACGAAAATTACAGGGTACGTCCGGCAAACAAAATAATGTCCCTTCCACATCGTGAGAAACTAAGATCTGGCCATCAAATCTCCAAGAACAATTGGCACAATACCATATCTACGTGAATGACTATTTACATACTTCCAAAGGAAAATTTAGAATCACCTAGTCTTAACCAAAAATAACTGAGCATCAATCTTCAACCAACCAGCTTTATATAAAATAATAAGCACAGCCTTCACGAACATCACACTCAATTCCATTCAGTTATTTACATGAAAGCACATTTCGCAATTACACATACACATGTAGGTAGCATCAATTGCACCATCATGCCAACATCTTCACTTGTTTCCCCCTTTCAATCCACCCTTACGGTCCATTCACTCTCAACAACATGCATAATTCACAATTTAGCATACATGCACAGTGAATATACTAAACGACACTACTAGAATTATATCTGGATCAATAATACTAATTAGTTCTTCTTAGAATATCCATCTACACGCCTATCTATCTTTCCATAGTAATAGGAATTTCAAAGTATATTTTTTGTACTATTATTCAAAGTAGATGACCAAACTATCAGTATTACCCACATGGAGCAAATGAAATAAAACGACTAATTCTGCATTTACTATGACTCGATTCTCTCATTTTAATGCAACATGAAAGTGGGATGCAAAATAGAGTAATCCGACAGTAATCATATAATTCACCACAACTAGAGAGTCAAACCATGTAACATAAAGCATGGAAGTAAAAGTGTGGCCGAAATATGAGAGGATAAACTATAGTGAGTAACTAGTCAAAAAGGTGACAAGGCAAGAGTGAGAGATAAATCTGATCTAGTAGTGATTTGGTGTACTAACAAAAATCAGAAATAAGCTTCTATGGAAACACAATGGATTTCAGAGGAATTTTCAATGTATCATAAAAATCATAGTTAATGGACCGACCAAGACACAATGATACAATAAGTCCAAACCAAATAATAAAATCACGGCAATACGACGTAGGTTGAACCCCCGGTGGCTGGGAACTAAGAAGATGCCATTTTTAAAGCCAAATGAACAATTCAGATGAAGACGAAATCAGCACCTCTACACATCAACCCACTCTATACTAAACAACTTGTTAAAATATGTTTCGAGTTTGAATCCAATGTGAAATTTCGAATATTCCGAATTGGATATGTTGCGGACGTTTGAAATTGAGCAAAGAAGATCTGAAGATCAACTTCCCAAAATTTGAATCTACGTTAGAGAATTTGGCCGTTGAAATAGGAAAGTTCAACTTTGACTTGGACTTGGATTTTGTTTAAAATATACAAAGATATGTTTTGGATAAAATCGTTTAAGATAGGAAACATAATACTATGAGAAGTTGGCAAAAGAATAAGGGTCTCACTTATATATATTTAGACTTGTGGCCGTGGATGGAAGGGGGTTGATCATGAAGAAGTGTTCTTGAAGCGCCGTCTTGTCGTCGAGTGCTTGGGAGGGATTTTCTTTGTCGTTCTTGTCCGTGAATTACATCCAAGAAAGATTAGTGTTTGTAGCCGATTTAAATCTTGTGGTAAGATTTGCGTGTAATTCCTTCGTGAGATTGAAAGATTATTTCTTGAGGAATTTCGGGGCTAAACACTGCATGTGTTGTTGGGTGTAATTGGGGTTTGGGAAACACCGAGAGAATGTTTGAGTGACTTGAGTATGTAATCTTCTTGTATCGCTTGACCTATAGTTAAATTCGTTGATGCTCTCCCCGTGGACATAGGTCTTTACAACTGAACCATGTAAATTTGGTGTTCGATTTATTTTCTTCTATGTCTATATTATTGTTCGATCGCTTGCCTTTTCACAACACAACTTATGTACATTTTCCTTATGCTCAAAGAGTACATATTTTATGGGGAACAACCACAAATATAGAACAAACTAGACTTATTGCACAATCATGAGAGCTCCACTAACACGTATTCTACAAATTGAAAATGGAATGCACATAAATCTTACCAACAAACAAAATATACACGTCTTATGCAGAGAACAACCACCTATGCCTTTTATTTCCTCATCGATCATCTTCGACCACCATGGAACTTCAGACAACACACAAATATGAAGAACATGTACCTGTAACGTTTCTAAATGAGTCGCACGGTAAGTTTGCCTCTGCAACTAAATTAAAGCTTACCACTAACTTCTAAGCTCAAGTATCTAGCTCATAAAAGTCCGCAATATAATCCCACTAGCCTACTGCAAACCACAACAAAACCTGTTTAGCATTCATAATAACATCTGCTGAATCTGTGTTTCCCCTAAACAATAACAAAATCCAAAAACATCATCCTAGAAACGGAAAATTGTAAGCACAACAGGTGATGTTACAAATACTTGGAAAGACAAGACTCACCTAACCATTAGAATGATCGCCATTTTTTTTTTTCTCACTAAAATCGAAGCAGATAATAAATATAGATACCAATGTCTCAAAGAACGATTTTACCGGACACTCAATAACCTTACCGACACGGACAAAAGCTTTGTTGTGTCAATACTCAATAATATCCCATTACAAATTGCTCATGTATATGCAATACTTGTCCTTCATCATCTCTAATTTTTCATTCAATTCCAACAACAATGATAGCAACTAAACAAAATAAAAATTTATTTTTTAACTTAATTTTATATATATATATATATATAAATTACATATTTTATGTATTTTAGTATTTTTAGGTATTTTGTTTTTAAGTATTTGGTACTATTTAATAAAATTTTATTAGAGAATAATGGAAGGGGAAAAAAATTTAAAAAGAAAATAATAAAACAGGAGAGGAAAATATAATAAAAAGAAAATAAAAGTAAAGTAGGCAATAGTGTCATGAGAGATTTTTACTATTTCTGTTGGTGAATTTTTAGTTTCATTTACATTGATATGCCATTTATACCAAAAAGAAAATTATACGAGATATAATGTGAATATATTGATTTTATTACTACGATTCACCTAACAGTAGATAGGAAATAGCAAAATTCATTAATTTCATATCATTTCCTATCCTATTTAATCATATCATGGTTAGAAATCCAAATAACCAACCGTAGTCAAAGATGTTACAATTTGTAAAAGGTATTGCTTTTCCCATATTACGAACAGAAACAACTCTTCACAAAAATACAATTAGAAAACAAGCAGGTTTTCACAAAGTGTAAGTTTGAGAGTTTCAAAGATAGAGAGAATGAAAGTTTTGATTTCCAAAGTTTTCAGCAATCCTTGATCCCTTCATATTTTCATCCTAGTTGCTGGAAGTCATCTCTAATCTCTAGGTCAAAGGATCCGTTGGACTCACTTCCCTACTCGGCTGACTTACAAATTGTCCATTCAGTCTCTTAATACTTAGCAAAGCAGTGTATTTCTACAAAGCTGTCCGATTCTTTGACTGCTTGTCCAAAGGAGTAAAAACCTAATATGATGTTCTCCAGGTTACTTTTTGCAGGTTCTAGACCTTAAAATTGGTTTCTAGATTCCAATTTTAAATTCAAATCAAATTGAAAAGAGCCCGGGCACATAGCAAGAGTTGTTGTTGGATATTTAAGCAGTTTTGAAAGATTCGATAAAAGTTATGTCCGCCATAAAAGCTATCATTTTTGTAATGGTTTTGCAACGGCCGTATAGTGGCTTTATAACATTTGATTCATTACTTCATAAATTCTTCATTATTTTAATGGTCATATTTTTAATTACCAATTGATTTTTTTATAGTTTCTTAACAACTTTTGAATATAAATTAAACTTCAAACAACAATCTTTTAAGATATATTGAATGCTCATAACTTTCCTTTTCTTTTTGGCTGGATTATATACATAAAATTGTTTCTATTCCTGCTAATATTCAGCGCGGAATATAGGTCTTTTGTATCTTGAGAGGATAACTGCTAGAATCTTATGGATCGATTTCCGTACTTTGAGGGGCAAAATTATCCTTAAGAACAGTGTTTACATGTCTTAGATAACTATTGCTATTTTCTCATATTTTTCAATTGTTTTCCGGCAATTATTATTTTTCATTGTATCTAAGTGGCTGTAAGCCTAATTAAAGGCAAATCACTATATACATGCTAATACATTTTCCTATCTCTTAGAGCTCTTTCATTAATTGTCTGATAGAAGTATCAGCATCTATATTACTGTTTCTGTCTCTACTCCACAGTATTTGCGAGAATTCCATAAAGAAGTTCAAATCTCCTTTTGGGAAACGTTTTTGACCCTTTATAGATTTCGTGTTAGCCTTATCAGTCATCAAACTTGATGATCTTCGCGTGACATTCTAAGTTCAATGTGGGAGGCCTTTTTTAAGCATACAAACAAGATCTACCCTCCCATATCACAACTTTGTGTGGATACTAGGGCTTGGCTCTGGCCGAATTGTTACATACATACACATCCAAATTGTGACAAATGTTGTCATAGCAGAAGCCCTCCAGTGTAAATGCGTGGTTCAAGGATAAAATATACAAGCCAATCCAATTAGAGCAAGGAGTGCTGGCCAAGGTGAGAGGGCTTTCAAAAGATATAACTCTTAACGGACTTCTGGGGTGGCGGCAGGCTAGAGATAAACCAGATCACACATTCAATGGGGGAGTATTGTTGAGCAATATGAGCCGACAATGATGACGACTTCAATGCTTCAAGTGGGCATATTTGGCAAATTCAAGTCTCATATTCGGAAAGAGAGATCTTGAAAAAAAAAAAACTCATCCCGCAGTGTCGCTACCTTTTTTTTTTTTTTTTTTTTTGGTCGGAAAAGGCAATATATATATTCAAGTAGGAAGGAAAATACAACCCTTTACTAGGGCATCGGTACATATTATATCCAACATAGCTTGAGGAGGATAAAGAACCCAGTTGGATGGAAGGAGGCCTTGCTCGTGGGCTTTCACGGCCCAATCGGCTAGGGCATTTGCCTCGCATCGACAATGCTTCACGGAGAGATTGGGAAAACAGGGCATTAGGGCATCACATTCAGCGAACAGAGCACGACACTCCCATGGTGGCAGACGACTCCGATTAATGGTCTCGACGAGGATGAGGTTATCTGATTCGATCTGCAGGTAAACATCGATTTTGCCTTTCTTCAATAGATCCTTCAGCATATGCAAAAGTGCTTGGGTCTCCGTCTTGAGTGCTGTAGAAGCGTGAATGATGCGTGTGAATCCATCGGTCATTCTACCAGTGTGATCTCGTGCTATGCTTGCAATCGCCCCTATCTAATTTGGACTATGAAAAGCACCATCCAGATTCACCTTAATAACCAGTGTCGCTACCTTATGTTGATATTTGCGCAATTCTTTTAGGGGCTTTGTTCAAGTGGTTCCGATCAGATTGTTGTACTTTGAATGCAAAAGAAAATCAAATATAACGTTATGAGTAAGCACTCACTAAGGGAAAAAAAGAACACCTACTCAAGTGAATAGACAAGAGACTTTATTATTGCAATTTTTAGTATTCATGACATTTTAGTAAATATTAAGGTAGATAACAATTTTGAATCTTCCCTTTTGTTTGTAATGTAGATAATTAGTGAATGCGTTTATTAGCCCACTGTCTTTACCAAACTTCTTTTTGCAAAACCACTTGGGTTGCTAAAGGTTACTACAGTGAATAAACAAGAGTAGTCACCATCTCTATCACACATGCACCCGAGTGCACACCCTTAGAGTGTATTTGTTTTGCTAAAAATTTCATGATAAATGAATTTTTTTTTTTTTTTTTTTTTTCTGTAAAGATCATTTTTAAGGACAATTTATTTGTTGATTTAGGCAAAATAGTTTTTTTTTTTTTTTTTTGCCAGAAGGTGAAATTATTTTTTCCCTATCTAAATTTATTATTTTTCAGTCATGGAAAACTTTTCCACAAATTGATTATTTTTCCACTATCCAAACACCAGAAAATCAAAAAAACAAACAAACTCTTAATTGAAGTTTCGAAACAGTGAGTGCATTTATCGTGACTTGCAACACAGTGCCTTCATGTTGTGGGTCGCCTTAAAATTACTTCATTTCATTGGAAATAACTTCTTTTTTTGTAAAAGTTAACATCGACTTTCTACATTTATCTAGGAAGAGATTGAAATTTTAACGATGACATTGAGTATAAGGGCGCATTTTTTTGGGGAAAACTCTATGATAAAGGAAAATATTTTCTAGAAAATCAATTTCCTTGAAAATGATTAGTTTTCTTTATTTAGGGTCCGTTCGTTTCACTAAAATGAATTCCTAAGAAAATGTTTTCCATGGAAGGAAAAAGTCTTAAATTTGGGAAAATGTTTTCCACTTTTGAAAAGTGGAAAACATTTTCCTCACTTGATCTTTCTTATCTCACACATCTACAAATCCTCACTTCCTCCTCCCATTTCTTCTTCTTCTTTTCTTTTTTTATTCAAATTATTTTTAAATTGTATTTTTCTTTTTTTAACTTTTCTTTTTTCTTTTTTTCTTTTTTTCTTTTTCTTTTCTTTGTTTCCCATCTTCTTCTTTCTTGACTAGTCGTCGGCCATCACCAAGTGAACCGTCGTGGATCGCTCGTCGATCCGCGAACCTCGAGCTTGACGCTTGCGCTCGCCAATCTAGTGAGCGGAAAATATTTTCCTTACCGAACACCGGAAAATATTTTCCGAAACATTTTCAGGTTTTAAATAACACTGAAAATATTGTCATTTTCCTGGAAAATGACTTCTAAAATATTTTCCTGAAATGGCCTATTTTCCGCGAAACGAACGGACCCTTAGTAATATGTGACCAAAAACCGAAAACCTTTCTGATATTTTGATTTCATTTGGAAAATGGTTTCAATTTCATGACTTTATGTTAAAAAAAAAAAATTAAAATATTTTTTTTATTTTTTTCCTTCTTCCTCTACGTGGCGCCGCACCATGAAGCGAAGCTAGAGCTAGGGCTTTTGCTTTGTTGGAAAGGAAGAGGAGGTCGGTTGAATTGGTGCGATTCGGCCAGCTGCCTGAGGATTTGCAATGGATAGCGCCGTAGATGAGGGTCTTTGCAATGGAATTAAATTTCCAAGGCTCCTGTAGATTTTCCCGCAGAACTTTCGAATGATTTTACTTTCTCTGTCTTTTCACACGGAGGTCTCCGCCATGGAATTGAATTTCTAGAGTTCCCTCTTCCTCGCCAGTGCTCGAGCTCACCACGGCCTCGCCGCCCATCGCCGAAGCCCAGCGACCAAGGAGGAAAGGGTAAAAGAAAAGGAAATAAAAGAAAAAAAAAATCAAGATGAGTTATTCTAAGAAGTGTTTTGACCTTCTTAGATTTAGGATTTTATTTTTCTAATTTCATACATAAATTATTTTTCTTGACGGAAAAGTGTTTTCAATTGACTAATCATTTTCAGCAAATCAAACCAGTGAAAGCGTGGAAAACTAATTTCCAAAAAGAAACTTTCACTCAAACAAACATACTCTAAATAATGTTATGATTTTATCTCATGGGACTCGGAAATGACGTATGATAAAATTGAGCTAATATACATCTATTGGCTGCATGAGGCATCACCCAAATTAAAATAGCCTGCCCACATGTCTGTGTTAGGGTGTGTAATCGGGCTGGTTCAATTTGGAAACCAAACCGAATTGTACCGAACTGAACTAGGCCTAACACAACCATTGCACGTGGGACAGGCCTTAATTAATTTGGCTCCCGCTTCCCCGCATTGAACCCATGTTAAACTGGTCATTAAAAGTGCACTGTAAAATCGTGGGATTATTCTGATGATGATGATGATGATGATGATGATGATGCTTGTGATTCGGCTTCAAATTTTTGGTAATAGTCAATTATTTCTCCTTGCAGTGTTAAATTCTGTGGAACATTTCCTACCAGAGCATAGAGAACAGAATCTGTCCAGGGTTTAGTCTGTAGGGATTTGTGTTTCGAATCTACAATCCGTCCGAAGGGATTCAATCTTCGACGAAATTTAAAAGCCAATTTTGAAGCAGCTGAGTTTTGGATTGCATTATGTACAGGAAAAAAATGTGAAACAGAAAAGGAACAAAAGAGAATAGCATTATTAATCAGAGGCTACAGAAAACATTTAAACGATGTTTAAAGGTTGTCTGGGCGAGTGTTCAGAGGGCCCAAAGAAGCAATGAGGGCCCAAAAGATGAAATCCATACCAAAAGCCACAGGCAACAAGAAATCTGAAGACTGAAATTGTCATCTATAACCTTTTTGTTACAAGCAAAAAGTTGGTTAGGACTAGGTCTACGCAGCTCTCTATAAATTGATCCTCTATTATAATTGTGCCAATGAAAATAATTATCATGCGATAATTAACATTTAGGCTCCGTTCGTTTCGTGAAAAATAATTTTCGAGAAAACATTTTCCGGATATTCCTAGGCGTTCGTTTCACGGAAAATGAATTCCTTTGGAAAATATTTTCCATAAAAAAAAAAAAATCTTCTAAATTAGGGGAAAATCTTTTCCACTTTTGAAAAGTGAAAAATATTTTCCTCACCTGATCTCTCTTATTTCACACTTCTACAAATCATCACTTCCTCCTACCCTTTCTTCTTATTCTTTTCTTTTTTATTTGAATTATTTTTATTTTCCTTTTTCTTTTCTATTTCTTTTTTTTTTTTTTTTTTTTCTTTGTTTCCCATCTTCTTCTTTCTTGACTAGTCGTCGGCCGTCACTAGGTGAACCTCAAGCTCATCGATCTAGCGAGCCTCGAGCTTGATGCTCGCGCTTGCCAATCTGATGAGCGGAAAATATTTTCCTTACTGAATACCGGAAAATATTTTTCGAAACATTTTCAAATTTTAGTCGAACACCAAAAATATTGTTATTTTCTTGGAAAATAATTTTTGGGAAAATATTTTCTAAAAATGACCAATTTTCCGCGAAACGAACGGACTCTTAGTAGAAATAAGAAAACGTTGCTCTTTTTCCTCTCCCTCCCTACCCCGAAAAATTATTGCGTGGTTAATGGACCATATCAAGCCCTCACGCTGGATCAAGGTCAATCTGAAGTCAAGCACGTCCAGCAAGGGAGGGAGAATGAGATGAGACGGACGTGAAAGACCCAAACTTATTATAATCAAATGGGACGAATAAAGAGACGATGACTGCAATGGACGGCGGAGGGAACGTGATAACGAGTGCGACAATCGCGGCATGCGAAGTCCGAGGTTGATAGCAGCAGCGAGGTTGTGCTCGATTCTGCTCCCTCTTTTCATGTAGAGATTACCAATGAGGGAGGGAGGGGGTGAGGGGGTGTCTTCTACGGTGGAAACGCAAAATGAATGGGATAAGAATTATTGAAGTGCCAAAACTTTCGTACGATATTCACTTGTATGCCAAAATCTTTTTTTCGCTCAATTCTATGTCATATTGAAAAAAAAATCGATCACTTGAGTACCAATTCTAGCCAAATATCTTAGTGGAAATTTTCAATTTTTAAATTTGTTTACTTTTATTTGTATTTTGTTTTTTTTTTTTTTGCTTTAGGGCCAGCAAGGGTCACTGGGAACCCTCGGCCATGAAGGCCCTAGGTGAGGTTGCAAGGGCCCTTGCCAGCCACTAGGCGGCCGCAAGCGACACCACAGAGAGCAAGCAAGGGCCATCGTGGCCTAGCCACCAATCAATGAGGCCCAGCCCCAGATCTAGCTGCGAAGGCCCTTGGTGAGGCCATCGAGTCCTTGCCAATCACTGGCGAGGCCGTGACGACCCTCGTCACTCTGGGCAGCATCTAGATTTGGGTTGCCTACATCGAGAGATGGCTGTCGCGACCTTGCCTAAGGCCTTCATGGACAAGGGCCAGGCAGCCAAAACTAACGAGGGTCACCAACTCACCGTTGACCCTCGCCAATCCTAAAGGAAAAAGAAATTAAAATCAAATCAAAAATCAAAAAATATAATAATAATAAATATATTTTAAAAAAGTTTCAAGCGGGGGAAATAAAAAGTAGTATTCAAGTGATTAATTTTTCAAATTTGTGACACTCAGTGAACGAAAAAAAAAAATATTTTGACACTCGAGTGAGCGTTGTACGAAAGTATTGCACTTGTATTTCTCTTACTCCCAAAATGCATAGTTCATTATGTCAAATATTTTATGTACGATGCATACAAAGTTGGGTATGCCTAAACCTATCCAAATTTTTCACTTTCGTTAATTAAGAGAATTCTATGGTAGTTTTCATTCATTATTCACGGAACTGAGGTTAAATAGGGGAATGTAGGAGAGCCTACCAACCCTACTGAACTAATAAGGTTGGTTACGTTCCATGATGGTGGTTGGAGCCGATCGAGAAGGCTTATTGACACCTAAATTTTGGTACCCAATTATTTATTGCATAAAAATTAGGGGTTAATTTTATCCCCGAAAAAAAAATTCAATTGCATAGCATATGATTTTAGATGCATTTATTTTACATGTTTTGCATTTTTATTTTTAGAACCGGTGGTGAATGGTTTCGAATTAATATTTCTGAGCTCTAATTCGGCAAGTCGGGCTAAGCCCATGAAACGAGCAAAATTGATCCGAGCCCGTTTTCTTTTAATGACAAAAATTACATAAATCGAGATTTGATATGATATTGCGGTGGTTTTTCGAATTTAAGATAATCGGGTTGAAATCTTATCTTTAGTTTTTAGGTGATAAAATTGTTGAAAATTTTAAGGAGATAAGGAAAATAAAAAGATTTTTGTGATCGTAGAGGTTATAAGCAATCTTCGTATGAGATGAAATATGGAGAAAAAGATTGCATTTTGTTTTCCTTATAAAAGGAGTGCACGGAAAAAGTGAAAGGGGAGGAGGGGTTTCTTTTGAATCAAAAAGAAAAAGAACAAAAAGTACAAAGAAGGAACAGAGGAGAGAGAAGAGGAAAAAAATTACTGTGCTTCTTCTCCGTTGTGCTCCTCCTTCGACGAGCTCTTCAGCCGCGAGCCCTTCCGCCCGCGACCCATCGCTCCGGCCCGCTCCGCCGCGCCGATCTCCCTCGCGACGAGCCGCCCCCCCGGCGCATCTCCGCCCTCGGCTCTCCTCGCGCCGACCGCCGCACCACCCTGCTCCGCGCCTCCGACCCGCGCCGCCCCGAGCAACCCGACGCCTGAGGAGTCCGCCGCTCCGCCTCCGCCCGCGCCGGAGTACCGTCCAATCCTCCTGACGCCCGCACCTGGTGCCTCGCTCCGCCTCCGACGCATCCACCCGACGACCCGCGAGCAGAGCCAGCCGCGACCCATCTGCTCTCGCGGCTTCGCAACCAGACGCCGAGACCCGAAGCCCCTTCAACCCGCGCCGACCGCCGCACCACCCTGCTCCGCGCCGACCGCCACCGGCGACTCCCTTGGCCGGACCAACGAACTTGCTGCCCTCCATTTTTCCTTAGGTTGTTTTTCTTTTATTTTTTATTTTTTTTATTATTTTATGTTATTTTACTTTATTTTTAGTTAGTTTTATTATTATTGTTTAAGTTGAATATTGTGAGGTGACTTTTAGGTTATAATTCTTCTAGGCATTATCATAGGATTTGTCCCTAAGGTTTATTGTAATTATTAATTTGACCCGTAAGATTTTGGGTTATTTTTTTAATTATATTAAATTTTGGGGTTTGTTTATGGTATATTAATTGTTGAATTAATTTAATTATTAATTTGATCCGTTAGATTTCGGATTAGATTTTTAATTATTTTGATTTATTGTCGTGATGTTCAGGGTTAAAAGTAATCGTTAATTTGACCCGTGAGATAACGGGTTATTTTTCGTTTATTTTAATCCTTTATTTGTTGAAAATCTTGTTTGTTTAGATTTAATGCTTGTTTTAGAAAATCACTAAGAAAAATCAAAAATATGTTTGAATTAGGATTTCAATTGGTTTTAGAATATTTCTTATTATTTTGCATATCTATAATATAGATTTTATTTTAGATTTTAAAAAAATATAAAACAGAAAATGCATTCATTTAGGATCTTAGTTTTTGTTTAATTTAAGTTGCATGTTTAATTACGTGGCATTTTTAAATTTTGAACATTATTAAAAATAAAATTGTCATGCATATGTCATGTAGAATTAGGGCATGCTCCGCACGTCATTGCATATTAAATAGATTACATGTTAGATTAAGATAATGTCTTAGTTTAAATTAGGATTTAATATGACTTAATCATTAGTTTAAATTAGATAGAATTTTAATCTAACTAAATCATTTTTGCATTTTTCTTAAATCTCGAATGTCATGAAAAAATGCAAAATTTGTCTTTGCATAAGTTAATTTCAATTTTTAAGATAGATTGCATTTTTAAAAATAGAAATATCAGATGCACGTCATTTAGTTTTTATTAAGTTCATTTAACTAGAACTTTCTTGTCATTAGGCTAAATCATTTAATAAATGTCACATGACATATAGTTCGCATATTAAATTGCACGAGGCATGTCATTTTAGTTTAAATAATTTTGTATGTCATCGCATCGCATTGCATGTTATTATAATTAGATCAATTTATATTGCATTTAATTATTGCATTTCTTCATGTCATATAGTTTAGGTCATGTCGTCATGTCATATTAGATTATTAGTGTGCATCACATGACTTTCATTAAATAAAGTGAAAAAAAAAAAATTGATTGATTGTTAATTAGGAATCATATTTAAGATTGTTGATGTAAATTCTAATTTAACATTGCAGTTGCTTTCGTTGCTTTAAGGTATGTTTTTGCATTATTTAATTGCTTTTTTGATGTGTTAAATTGGTGGTATGCGCATATGTATGATCACCACATGTTAGGAAGCTTAAATTAAAATCAAATCAATTGCCAAACATTTTTAAAATTAAAAAGAAATGGTACTTGTAATAGAAAATGGCCTTCAGTAGGATAATCCTCCTACGAACCCAGGAGATTTTGGGATTTTAATTTGCTACACTGATCATCCTAGCTGCTTTCGGTACCGTTTCTTTTAATTTTAAAAATGTTTTGCGCAGGCAAATGATTTGATTTTAATTTAGATTCCTAACGCGTGGAGGCGATCATACATACGCGCATACCACCAATTTAACACATCAAGAAAGCAATTAAATAATGCAAAAACATACCTTAAAGAACGAAAGATCTGCAATGTTAAATTAGAATTCACATCAACAATCCTAAATATGATTCCTAATTAACAAGCAATCAATTTTTTTTGTTTTCACTTTATTTAATGAAAGTCATGTGATGCATGCTAATAATCTAATATGACATGGCGACATGACCTAAACTATATGACATGAAGAAATGCGATAATTAAATGCAATCTAAATGATCTAATTATAATGACATGTAATGCGATGCAATAACATACCAAATTATTTAAACTAAAATGACATGCCTCATGCAATTTAATATACAAGCTATATGTCACGCAACATTTATTAAATGACTTAGTCTAATGACAAGAAAGTTCTAATTAAATGAATTTAATGAAAACTAAATGACGTGCATTTGATGTTTCCATTTTTAAGAATGCAATATATCCTAAAAATTGAAATTAACTTATGCAATGACAAATTTTGTATTTTCTTTCATGAAATTCGAATGCAAAAATGATCTAGCTAGATTGAAATTCTATCTAATTTAAAATAAGGATTAGGTCATATTAAATCATAATTTAAATTAAGACATTACCTCAACCTAACATGTCTATTTAATATGCAATGACGTGCGGAGCATACCCTAATTCTACATGACATATGCATGATATTTTTTTTATTTTTTAACAATGTTCGAAATTTAAAAATGCCACGTAATTAAACATGCAACTTAAATTAAACAAAAACTAAGATCATAAATGAATGCATTTTTTGTTTTATATTTTTTAAAATCTAAAATAAAATCTATATTCTAGATATGCAAAATAACAAGAAATATTCTAAAACCAATTGAAATCCTAATTCAAACATCTTTTGATTTTTCTTAGTGATTTTTTAAAACAAACATTAAATCTAAACAAACAAGATATTCAACAAATAACGGAATTAAAATAAACGAAAAAATAACCCGTTATCTCACAGTCAAATTAACGATTATTTTTAACCCCGAACATCACGATAAGAAATTAAAATAATTAAAAATCTAATCCGAAATCTTACGGATCAAATTAATAATTAAATTAATTCAACAATTAATATAATAAACAAACCCCAAGAGTTAATACAATTAAAAAAAATGAAATTAAAATTAATAATTACAATAAACCTTAGGGACAAATCCTATGGATAATGCCTAGAAGAACTATAATTTAAAAGTCATCTCACAATATTCAACTTAAATAATAATAATAAAACCAACTAAAAGTAAAGTAAAATAACATAAAATAATAAAAAAAAAAACAACCCTAAGGAAAAATGGAGGGGAGCATGTTCGTTGGTCCGGCCAAGGGAGTCGTCGGCGGCTATCGGCGCGGAGCAGGGTGGTGCGGCGGTCGGCGCGGGCTGAAGGGGCTTCGGGTCTTCGGGTCTCGGCGTCGGGTTGCGAAGCCGCGAGAGCAGACGGGTCGCGGCGTCAGGGCACGATTGGGGGCAGCGGACGGTCGCGGCTGGCTCTGCTCGCGGGTCGTCGGGTGGATACGTCAGAGGTCGCTCGCGGAGAAGGCTCAGGCGCGGCGGGCTTCGGACTTCTGACGAGGGCTGGCCGGCGTCGGGGCTGCTGGGCAGCGACGGCGAGGCACAGCGGCGGTGCTCGGAGACACCGAGCAGGGGCTCGGATGCGCGGCGGAGCGGGGCAATCGGCGCGGCGTCGGTGGGCTCGCGGATCTGGTGCCAAATCGGAAGTGGCGGAGGAAAACGCAGGCGTCGGCGAGGGCTGAGGTGGAGCGGCGAGGGCCGGCGGTGCCAGCGGTGCAGCTCGGCGTCCGGCGGGGTGGCAGAGCGGCAGCGCGAGCGGCTTCTTCTCGGGCGTCAGGTTGCTCGAGGCGGCGCGGGTCGGAGTGGCGGCAGCAGGCGGAGGCGTCGGCTCCAGGCGGCGGCAGGCGGTGGGTGCGGGGTTCTTCTCGGGCGGAAGCTTGCAGAGGGGGAAGCCGCGAGGAAGACGATCCACAGTCCCCTCTGCCCCCTCTGTCCCTTTTTCCTTTTTCTTTTTGCTGTTTTTCTCTTCTCTTTTCCTTTTTGGTTTTTTCTTTTCTTTCTCTTTTTGTGTTTTGCTTTTTTTTTTTCTATTTTTTTTAAAGAGACCAAAAATCCGAACAAAGAAGCCCCACAATTTAAATTCCGTATGCACCTTTTATAAGTGAAACCAAACGTGATATTTTTTAAAATATTTCGAAAATTCCCTATAACCTCCGAATCACAAGAATTCTAATCTCAATCAATATTCTCCTCCGATTTCCTCATCTATTGATAAAGATAAGATTATAACGTGATTTCTTTAATTTTCAAAAATTATCATAATATCGCATAAAATCTTAATTTTTCAATAGATAATTAATTAAAAATAACGACGGGCTTGGGTTAATTATCTCCTTTCGTGGGCCTAGCCCGACTTGCCAAACTAAAGCTTAGAAAATATTAATTCAAACCCATCCAACACCGGTCCTAAAAATAAAAATGCAAAACATGTAAAATAAAAATAAATGCAGCTAACACTATATGCTATGCAATTGAATTATAACATTTTTTTTAAAAATAAAATTAACTGCTAATGACTAAATGGGTCGCAAAATTTAGGTGTTAACAAGGCTCCTGGTTCCAAAATTTTAAAATAGGTGTGGATAATAAGTACTAGAGTTTGGGATTACACCACCCTATACTCATCTTTTACCTTGCACCTTGAACTAGGAACACCTGGACCTCTGGAGTGCCAAAAGTTGGCACAAAGGGACAGTTAAGTGTCAAAAGTTACGAAAATGACACTTAGACGCGCATGATAAAATTTCTACTTCTCTATTTCTTTGTTTTTTTGTTCTCCGAAACAAGTTTGGAACATAAATTCATTTGATAACACAATTTGATTTTTCAAATTTTTATTACAGAAATAGATTTGAAGAAGAAATCATAAGCTAAAATTTTTAACTTTTCAATTTCTGAAATAAAAATTGAGAAATCAATTTTTGACCAGAAATCAATTTATGTTCTAGAAATTTTGTTATGCGCACCTTTAAGTGCCAAAATTGGAGAGAAATTGATCACTTAAGTGTTACTTCGGCCAAAATCCGATCAAAATGCTGACGTGACAATTTTCCAGTGAAGCGAGTGCAAAACGGCGTCGTTTTGCACGCTAACGTGGCCAGACAATACAAAAACGACGTCATTTTAGGATCAATATGTCAATAACCAAAGCGGCGACCTCTTTTCTTTTCTTTGGATTAAAAGGCTTTGAAAAACTATGAGGTACGCTTATACATGCGAAACCAGCAGGTTCCAAGTTGAACAATGATTTCCAGAGCAAGTTCTTAACCGGGCTAGAATTTGCGCACTCATAATTATATGGTAAAAAAAATTTCATTCGCTCAATATGGGGACTAATATTGAAATTTGACATCAATTGACTCTCTCTCCAGTGACCTTTGTCAAGTATGCATATACACATGTCTTTATATTTGCTAATAAAAGGAAGTCAACATAAATGAGTCCAAATTCCAACTATTTGATGCTTTTGCTTGTGGGAAAATTGTCCAAAAAGTCATAAACCTATCATGCGGAAGTTAATTCAATTCTAAACTTTTCAATTGTGCTACTTTAGTCTAAATTTTTTAATGACTTACTAATTTAGTCCTAAGCCTTTTGACAATTTGTAATATAATCATTCCAACCAAATATTGGGACTGAATTGACAAATCTTCATAAGATTAGGGACTAAATTGACACAAAAAAATGGTTTTGACTAAATTAGCAAATCATCAAAAAGTGTAGGATTAAATTGACAAATTGAAAGATTTATAATTGAAGTGAGTGTCACGCAATAAATTATTACTTTTTGGACAACCATCTCGCTTATTATTCCTTCTGCTCCTTTTTGTGCATGTGAAGTTTGACATTTCGTGAACTTACAATGTGCATCCACAGTATAATTCCAACAGAAAACCTAACTTTTAGATTACTAAACTTTTGTCTCGACTCGAATAATATCTTCACAGGATCTTGCATGTCCCCAGGATTCTCCTAACCTCGCATGCAAACTCCATAATTAAAACAGATTACATTATTAAAATAATATCCTCAGTTAGCTAAACAACTCCACTATAATCGATGGATAATCTGATAATTCATTCCGCCGTTGCGTATATTCCCTTGAACAACCGCCACCGTCCGCCGCCGCAAGTGACCACCAACTTCGTTGCATTCTTTAAGGTTTCTATCTACTCTTTTTGCCAAACTGCCATATGCCTCTTTAGTGCCTTTAGCCGCAACAAAACTAACGTGTGTATCAATCATTGGCATTCAATTTGTCCATCAGCTATTTTCATTTAAATTTAAATGTAGGACTTGGGAACCAATACGGTGTTAATGCTCACGGGAAGAATGTAGCAATAAGCACCATTTAGACGTTTTTTTTCCATATTTGTTTTGTAGTGTTGATTAGGAAATTATTAAAAAAAGTTTTAAATCTATTGCAATTGTACCAATTCAATCTTAAATCTTTTTTTTTTATCAATTAATTTCTAAATATTTTGTATTTATATCAATTCAGTCTATTTGGCTAATTTTAGCTGGTCAACACTGACGTGGCAATTTTTAATGATATTTTCGATTTTTTTTATTCCCCTTCCCTTCCTTCTTCCTCTTGCGGCTAAAGGCAAGTGCAAGCCTTGCCATGGCTTGATGACAATCGAACCCTCACCAGTAGCTACGAAGGCTACCTCACAAGCCATGTTCAAGGCCTGACCTCACTAAATCCGACGAGGTTGTGCCTTGGCCAACCACAAGCAAGTCTTGACCTTGCAGCCTCTAGCAAGGGCTCGAGGCTTGCCGACTCTTGTCCCTAACTGGCAGTCAAGGTCCAATGATCTACTAGAGGAAGAAAGAATGAAAGGAAAAAAAAAAAGAAAAAAAAAGAAAAGAACAAATAATAATAATATTCAAAAGTTATAATATTATTAAAAATTGTTCATGTTAGCGTTCGTCGCGTTATGTAGGATAGCCAACATCCACGTCAACGTCGACCAGTCAAAATTAGTTGGATACTAAATTGGTACAAATGCAAAAGGTTTAGCACTCAATTGGCCAAAAAAAAAAAAAAAAAGTTTAGACTGAATTGATTTAATTGTAATAGATTGAAGATTTTTTTGGTAATTTTCCTTTTTTTTTTTTGAATTTTGAACCAAAAATTTGTAATTTTCTTTTTTCCTTTTTTTTTTTTTTTTTTTGTTTCCTTTTTCCTTGGCCAATACGAGGCCTTGCTGATGGTCAACAATTAGCCATAAGTCAAAAGGCTTCTAGAGAGGGTTGACCTTGCCCGATTCGGCGAGGCTAGCAAGGTTGACCTTTGATAGTGGCTAGGTACGGTCGACCCTTGCCTGAGGCTGGCAAGGTTGACCCTCATCGACCATCACCGAGGCCTAAAAACTGGCAAAGGAAGATGGAAAAAGATAAAAAATTAGAAAAATTCCAAAAAAAAAAAAAAAAGTTTGTTCATGTCAACGATAATCATGCTACATAGGATGTCTACCATCCACATCGATGATTTCCGATAAAAATTGGCTAAAAAAATTATGTTGACAAATCGTTAAAAGATTTATGATTAAACTAGTCAAATTGAAAAGTTTATAATTGAATTCACATTTATACAACAAATTTGTGATTTTTTTAAAATAATTTTTAACAAAACCATAATCATCGATCTCAATTTCTCTTCTCTCCCTCATTGCCTTTGCTAAGCAGTGCCTTGCAACATTTCGATCACTCACCAGTACCACCTCTAACGGTGCCAATACCATCATTAAGGTTGTAAGCAATCCCCATCGCTACCGCCACAGTCCTCTTTCTCTCTCTCATATCAGATGTTTTTGAGTTGATATAAATTAATATAAGAGGCAGAGCTTCACTTTACCAAAAAATTAAAACCTTCCTAATCAAATGTTGTATTGAATACTATGTGAAGACTTCCTACCTCCATCTTTTTGAAATTATTAGTTCTATTTGTAATTCCGGGAGATGCCCCTAAACCATTGTACTTCGTATGCTTTATAATACTTACATTTTCAACCAAACTCACTCATTGCAGGAAATATCAATACCATGATCGTGCAGAACAGATTATTTCCAGCTATCACTTCACATTTTTGAAGCAGTTTACTAACTCAAGTTCAGTATCTAAAGATTGAAGATCATATAAGATAGAACCAACCACATGCATGTTCCTACTTCTCAGCAACGATAGCAACACTCCCCAAAGAACAAGAACAACCGCTCCGCGCCGCGAACGGACAGCCGAATGTACGTTGAATCTCGATCCCCTATAACGGGGCAAGCCAACGAGACAGCAGCGCAAGCGTCATCTTTCTTCCCGTGTAAGCTCGACGTGTTCGAATTCCCACCGATATCGCTCGATCGTTTTTTAATTTTAGGGGTCGTCCGTGCATGTTCTGCATCGGATCGGATGCAGCAATTTAGCAGCAACTTCCGCGGGATATCTTTGGCTACGAGGCAGACAGAACTGCCGCTCTTAATCAAAGTCAACGGTGGGATATTGTCCTGAAGCTCTGCCTCTAAGTGCTCACCACTTAGTAAGCCAACACATGGCCTTTTGTACGATAGGGGCGAAATTAAAATACTTGAAATAGAACCTCCACGAAACACCTAGGTTTTAGGCAAAAATTACCTAATCGATTATAAGTCTATTATACGGATGCTAAATTAGTCTTTCATTTTTTTTTTAAAATTATTTTTTGTTAATTTAATCTTAAACTTTTGTGCGAGATTCCATAATAATCCTTTCGGTCAATTTTTGACAAATGACATCACGATCTAGTCATCACCCACTGTCCTACATGGATTGCCGACCATCTTATGTGGCTCACCACTACATCAACAATTTTAGGTGACTTTTTAAGAAATTATTATCCTTAATTAGAATGAAGTAGCAACTTTTCTATGATTAAAGTACCAACTAGTTTTGGAATAACAACTCTTATTTGAGTTACTTAACAAGTTTATTTTTTATTTTAATTACCAATTTGTCCTGTCTTTAATCAATTTTTATTTATATTTCTAAACTACGCCTTAAAATTACCAACTCCTATATGAATTTATTGACTATAATTTGAGGGGTTTATCAAGTTTTCCCAATTAAGATTTTAACTAGTTCTAGAATATCAACTTTCATTTGAATTAACCACCGGCTCAGGTGGCTCCGCTGGGTAGGCTCTACAACGTCCTCCTCGGGAGGTCGGGAGTTCGAAGCCCTTGTAACGCAAGTTGCAGGGAGGCTGGCGGATCATTAGGCGATTTAAGCGTGGCGTCGGGGTGGTGGTTTCCCTGCTAGCGTCACCAGGGGTTTATAGCGCACTGTCGGTGCAAGCTGGTTCCTCCTGCCACCTAAAAAAAAAAAAAAATCTTTCATTTGAATTATAGCAAACTTTCTATTGAGTTACTCAATCTGGAAAAAAAAGTTGATGAGTCATTAGAGGTTGGTAATTCAATGTAATGGTTGGCGAAGTTAAGAATAAAAGGTAATAAATCTCATGATAAAGTTGGTAATTCCAAAAAATAGTTAACAAACTTAAGGCTTTGATAAGAACAGTAAATAAAAGTTGTTAACTTTTTTTTGTCATAAAATAAGAGAAGTCGGTAATTCAAAAGAACAACTTGGGTTGGGATTCGGCATGCACATCTTTCTATCAATGGAAGATATGACATCAACACATATTATGAACAATTCTAGTTTTATTACAATGCAAACAAAGCCTAACACGTGTGCTGATGGTTTGGTACATGCCTAAATCTAATCAATTTACAAAGTGATGGCTCATTTCCTAGGTATTAATCACATTTGTCAACCGTGGGTAGGATTCTTCTTTACTGGAAAATTCAAGCTTGATAGTTGAAAATCTTGTGTCGGCCAACAAAATCCTCCCATATCTCCGCATTCGGCTCGTCTTCTGAACGTGTCATTCAACCAAACCAATTGACTCGTCACAAAAAACGATGACTTTCGGACAATAAAGAACTGTAGTGCGGTCTTCAATGTCGTATAAAGGGTAAAATGATGTCAGTCCAAAAGCGAGATAACTTTGAAAAGGCAGCACATGGTCCGGTTTTACCCACGGGGCACACCCATAATTGCTCATCAGTAAAATTTGTTGACTCGTATCTTTTTCTTTTGAGCTCCATTTGATTCCATCCGAGGCCATTCGTCAAAGCCCCGAGGTGGGATTAGCAATTGATTAAGTTAAGCCGTGGGGACTCGTGTTGCTGATGTAGGATCCCCAATTAAATCACGGTCTTGTTGGTCAAAGGTTATAAAGTAGGGCAAAACTTTACTTTTACCGTAACAACCGACCCCGGTCCATAGGGGCCGGTACTCGAAAAGACGCTTTCTGACGTCTAGTGTAAGTTCGAAGCATTCAAAAAACAACACTCCTTCCTTGAAGCATTTCTATCCCAAATGGATTCGAAACGGGATTGACCGTGTGTTCAAAAGTGTTGTTCTATGTCGACTAGACTCGTGTCATTAGCATTGACACGACAATTCATATGGATCAAACCCTCGACATAAATGATGTAATTTCACGATAAGTTAAGAAACGATGATCGAGATGAAATCTCTAGATCTATATCACTAATTAAAATTGTCTATTTCCTACTCGACAAGGATGGTGGCCGGGACGAATATAGCAAATTTGTCCCGAAATGATCGAAAGTTAGATGAAGCCCTTTTCACTTTGCGTGCATGATTGACGCATGCCATGCTTTGCTTTTCTCTCCTTTCCTTTTCAACTACCACTTTTCCTAAGATTCGTCTTCCTTTGTTAACGCTCTGTTTCAATGATGAAAGGAAAATGATTAAATATGCTAGTCAAGTAAAAGATCTAGTACGCTAAACATTTCTCTAATCAACTCTCGTTGACAGAACGTCGTTCCTCGTTCGCTACACAAGAATCATTTGACGGTAACGGCTTCGGTGCATAAAATAGTAACGAAATCCTTGTATTGATCCTAGCGTTTGAGCACAGCAATGCATAGGCAGCCAAAAAACAATCAAATTGAAGAATCCCTATTGGATCTTGAGAGGAGGAACAACAGGATTTCAACACGAGATGTGGGGACAAGAAACATATTATAAAGCAGCAATGGAAAGTGGGAATTATATGAAATATTGCAAGAGAAAGAATCTCACCTTCCTCAGTACTTAAGAAGCTGGCTACCTCACGTCTTCCCCTTTAAATTCACTTGCTCGCTCTGACCATCACTACACACGAGACAACTTCAACAGTGGACGAAAACGCGAGAAGAAATGCAGAAGAACCGGCGGATTGAGCTTCTCTTGCTCTGTGCCTTTCTCTTGAGGTTTTCTCCCATGGCGGCGTCGGCGGACCGGAGCGGAGCGCTCGGCGAGGAGAAGAACTTCGAGGGCTCGTCGGATCTTGTGGACCTTCAGTACCACATGGGTCCTGTCCTTGCATCTCCCATCAATCTTTACATCGTATGGTATGGCCGTTGGAACCAGAACCAGCAAGCCACCATAAGAGATTTCATCTATTCTCTCTCCGCTCCGTCGTCCTCCGCCTCTTATCCTTCGGTCGCCGACTGGTGGCGCACCGTCCGGCTCTACACCGACCAGACCGGGTCCAACATCACCGGAAACATCGTCCTCTCCGGGGAGTTCTACGACTATAAATACTCCCACGGAGGTTATCTCAGCCGCTTGGACATTCAGTCCGTCATCAAAAACTCTGTCACCGCTTCGGATCCACACGCTCTGCCGCTCAATCCTCACGATGGCCTCTACCTAGTCCTCACCTCCTCTGATGTCCAAGTCCAGGATTTCTGCCGCGCCGTGTGCGGGTTCCACTACTTCACGTTCCCCACGATCGTCGGCGTCACCGTTCCTTACGCCTGGATCGGCTACAGCGGGACGCAGTGCCCCGGGATCTGTGCTTACCCGTTCGCCTCGCCAAATTACTCAGGCATGCCGCGGCCAGGGACAAACGGGGGCCACGACATAATGAAGCCGCCGAACGGCGACGTGGGGGCAGACGGAATGATCAGCGTGATCGCCCACGAGCTCGCCGAGGTCTCGAGCAACCCGCTCGTGAACGCATGGTACGCAGGGGACGACCCCACGGCGCCGACCGAGATCGCTGACCTGTGCCTGGGGATGTACGGGAGTGGCGCGGGAGGAGGGTATGTGGGGGCGGTGAACAAGGACGCATGGGGGAGCGGGTACAACTTGAATGGAGTGAAGGGGAGGAAGTACCTGGTGCAGTGGGTGTGGAACCCCGCGAGGAGGAGATGCTACGGTCCCAATGCTCTCGACTGAGGAGGTGGGACTCGTGGAGACGGGTTACATGATGACTACCTGAATGAGTTCCGACTCCTGGATCCCGATGTCTAGTGACCGGCGCCGGCTTGTGGAGACCGTGCCGCCGGAACGGAACGAGGCTCTGTCCAGCACGCCTCGCGACAGGCAGCTCAGTGACGTTCCCTGTCTCTGCTTCCTTCGACAGTGAGGAGGATCCCCGAAAACAGTGCTGTTTAGAACATCGTCCTCCTGCAGCACAAGAACTCAGTAGTGCAGTTTACCATCTACTGCTTCCATTGTAATCATTCATTTCCCGTCGCTTGCTGTAACTCCACTAGTTTCCTATTTGCGAAGTAAATATTAACGTTAACTGAGCTTTACTAAGCCAGTGACGAGCTTTACTATACGCCGCCTGCAGAATCACATTAGAAACGAACCCAAGCACAAGAATGCACGCCCTACGGATGCCTAATAATTCCAACGAGAATGAGGGCAAAGTCCCGAGTGACTGCCGAAAATGCAGGCTTCCCTGTGCTTCTGATGTAAGTTAGTAGTGGACGAAGCAACAGAAACAAAGAAGTCCTACTGAACGTGCTATAAACGTCACGGGAGGGGACAAGCATATACACTTGCTTTAAACAGAAGCATAACCCCACGTGCTCGCTCGTCGCCCATTTCTTGACAATGCAGGATATCTGCAGATGCCTAGACGACATAAATACTGACATAGCAACGAAGGTAGCATACACAATCCTACATGGTCACTGTGAATACTAACAGTTAATATTAATTCGGGGGAAGAACACTTTTATTTTTTGCCATTATAAAAAGGGGGAACCACGGTTTCCATTTTCCCACTAATTCATTTGTACAAGCACTGACAATAAAAAGAAAAGGAGAACTCTTGACGCAGATGATAAAGAAAAGAATTAACTGTACAACAACATATATGCCCCCCTAACATAATCCGTATATGGTCAGCTTCCCTCTGAAGCCGATCCTATAGGTGGTAAGCCCTCCTCTTCATGGAAAGAAACACATAGGGCCCCCTACTCTTAACCAAAAACTGGGCCTCATATCAGAGCAAAAACCTGAATCTCCTCGCATTTGACCAGTGAATGCTTCTAGCCAATTAGGGTGCTCGCTGAAGTCTTCAATCAACTTGGGGAAAAATTCGGTGAATTTCACAATATGTCAGAGCAATGGATACATCTGTGGTCAATTAGCCTGGTTACAAGACTTCCCGGCTCAGGAACTAGAGAAGAAGTAATGCTATTCCAAAAATGAAATGTCGAGGATTTATCCAGAATTTTTCTGAAAAGAGAATCTTGTTGTGCACGTTCGATCTCTGATGAAGGAGCGACGAAGTACCTGTTTGCAGCTCACAACGGTCAATTTAAGGGCAGACAAGCTTTTGACAGAAAACATTAAGCTCTATATGGTCTAAATGAAAAAAGAACACAGATCTTAGGAGACAGCTCAAATGGCGTCAGCAGTCCAGAAAAGAGTTGTTTACAACAGATCTAATGCGCACGTTTCAACAAGACTGGCACGGAATTAACATGTACGCACATCTATAAGCCTGTGTTCTTGTCATAACTGATTAATAGGCATGAAGTTACATTAGTGTATTTACCGAGAGGGTGCAATCAGCATCATTCTTTTGCTGGTTCAAGTTTGTAAGATCACACACCTCTCTCATACAATCAGTATGATAGAGGCATTCTCAAGGTGCTATCACAATCAGTATTCCTGGTTCAAGTCAATGGAAACTGACATCTCCAGTTGCCAGGATTAACAATTTAATAATCTTTTGCTGCAAATTTTCATGAAAATGCATGTATTCTTTCCCATTAACAAAGGCTAAATGAAGACCACTGGAAGCAAGCATCCTGCAAGCCATCTGCTCAGATTCAACAGCTTTCATCGTACTCCATCAAGCCCAATTTATTATTAAGCCCAAAAAAAACCTACTTCATCATGCATGCAGGGTAGACATTATATTCACACCTTCTCTGAATCATGTCAATACAACTGAAACTATCTAGTCATCCCATCACTTCAGAATATTCCCACAACCATCTTGCCTATAAATTGCCTAATGCTTAGTCACACCAATCGAATTGTGGAGGTGCTCAATTTTTTAATTTAAGTTTTGAGAAGATCCTATATGCACAGACAACAGGTTTCTCTGAACAAAACCCCAAATTATATGCTACCTGCTGTAATTTAAAAATGAACTCTCATCTTCCAACATAAACGATATCTAGTTGTCACTTCCTCTACTGTCTTGTGTGGAATTTTCTGGTTTGGGATCCATAATCTAATGACAGATCAAGCATTTTGCTTCCATTGGGCTTGACCTATTTCAATTTGCAGCTGATGCCAGAAACTATCCACATACTCATTTCTGTCAAGGAGGACACGATGACCTTCACATCCATGAAGCAAAAAGTATTGCTTTTACTATCTCCCAGAGTGATGCAGAAGATAAGAGAGCAGGTTGTTTCTCAGAATCCTTCCGAACAGTGGCATAATAACTGGACCCATCTGTGTTGACACTTACAGGCATTCAAAGTTCTTAGATTTCTAATTTTTCCAATTCTCAATCAACTAGCCCTAAAATATTCAGCGGTACCGTCCACTTTCAACAGCAATGCCCCCACATGGCAATACAAAACTTACGTATTTTAGCAAGTAGGAAAGCTTGATGAGAAGGAGATGAAGTTAACGCTTTCAGCAATTACCACACTGCATGTCCTATCACTTAACCATGGCTGTTGATGTAACTTATCCTCAATGTATACTTGCTTCATTTTATAAAAATCAGCTTGGGATATTTTCTCATGGTCTTGCATAGTTTGTATATTAAGATGTTCACAGCTTTGATCGATAATCCAAGTGACCTTATGCATTAAGACGTAGTCCCACATGAGGCCACGAATTTCTTGCATCCAAAATTATGTGGAACACACACATATGCAATTGGGTCGAGTAGACCAACATGGCTCCTGATGCTACACGCTTCTGTATAAATAGAGATACTTCCAACAAAGAAAAGAGATACCTCATAATATCTTGGCTACTAATAGGAAAGAAGACAAAGAAGGGTTGCACTTTCAACTCCAGCAGCTCAACTTCTCTTCTCCCACTTCTTGAAAAATTTCCTGCCACTCTCGTCAAAAGTTCAGCCCCATTCCATCTAAACTGGGTATCATCATAAACTGAGTAGAACTCCCTCAAGCACTCCATTATGAAGGGGCTGCAAGAGTAGGTTAGCAATTAATGACTGAGCATAGAGTAAAAATAAATAAATAAATAATGAATTAATGCATGCCATCAGGAATGTGTTATACAAAATAAGCAGATACACACTGCAGCTCTCCTTTCATTTTATTTAAGGATCTAGAAAAAATATCCAAAGTAATCATTGTTTTTAAGTTTCGAGCGACATGAGAAAGCCAATCCTGCACACTTTCAATGCAAATATTCTTTTGTGGAGGTGGGAATGCAGTGTTCAAATTCATGTGAAAAAGAACTTACAATAGTTGTAAATAGTAATGGTATTGCCCATGGAAGTAGAATATTCAAACAACATAAAAGACATGATGAAAGAAGAGAAAAATTATTCCTCAATTTGCATAGATATATCAAAACAGTGCCATATTTGTAAGCCTCAGTTACAAAAGTCATTTGATGAAAGCATCTATCGGTGGTGAGTAAAAGAAATGCAAGCAGAATCTACAAAATTACAAGTTATAATCACAGTTGACAAAACATGCATAATTCCTCCATGGCTAGAAACAAGAAGTACCTATGCCTTCTGAATGCCATTACAGCACCATTAAGAGACTGTCGATCAAGCCGACTCTCCAAACCAACAGTGTTGTTTAGAGAAGAGAGTGATTTCAACACAATGATGTCAAAATCAATATATATCCCACCATATCTGCAGAGAAAAGAATGAAAGATACATTAGTATATACGTCGAAATTAACTATCCATGGCAATTTACAAATGTGACAAAACATTAACTATCCCATATCTGAGCAAAACAAAAAATTGAGCATTGGGAAATCAACCAAGAGATATTAAAGACATAGCATGTCCTATACATTAATTTTATAACCATAAAAAGAGAGATGAATTATATGGATAAACTGAATTAGATTTCATTCACAACTACAAGATGGCATAATCCTTCCACTCTTTTTTTAGGCCGTAAGATGTAATGCCAGAGAGAAACATTTATGAGGAAAGAATGCTAAAAATTCAATCCTGCATCTTCACTAAACTACCAATAAAATCAGGATGGCAAAGTGCTAAGCACCTACAGGAAACTATGCCTATACTGCTTTCTTTCCCTTAACGGGTCTTTCCATCTCCTATTCCTCTCCCCCAATATCTAAAAAGGTATTACTCATAACAGCCTTTTCTCCTTCTAAGCAATATATGAAAGTCTACCGAGAATATGAATAACCCCTTGCATCAGTCAGAATAGTATAAAACATTCACAAAGAAGGACAGCTGTTCTTGCTAGGCCAATACAACAAGGGAAAGAATGGTACCAAATTAAGACTTTAGAATCCCATCGTGATGGTAATTAAGCAAGCAAACCAGAAATAAACAAGTTCTTTAAAGCTGATTACTAAGATAATTAGAACCCCTTCTGTTGTTAGCAAGCGAACAAGGAAAAACATGGCACTCATGGAAAAGACAATACAAAAACTCCCACCTTAGAGGTAAGTGCTTGAATATATGGAGGCTTATACCTAGGCAAATAATCTGAAGCAATTCTAACTTCTAAGCACAAGAAATACTTAATGACTGTCTTAAATGTGAAGCTCCACTCCTGCAAGGGAAGTTGATCTTCTTCATGCATGACACATAATAACTTAACTAACCAAGAAGGAACTAAATTTCCATAAATGCAGCCTTGAATACATCCTTAACTACTCTCCGGGTATTAATCTATTTACCAACATGAAGGAGTAAGCAAGAATAGGGCAGATAAGAACCATAATCCATGCCTAGATGATATACATGCAAATACAGATGCCAATTTTGCTAATGAAGATGTCTCACTGCACTAATAGAGTAGCCTAGAGACAACTATTACAGTGATTCTTAAGGGTGCACTACAATATCACAGTTGAATTCAATTTCTTGAGGAAAAGAACTGTACCACAGAGAGAACACCCTTTCTCATGACTGAGAATTATTTCATTCATGTTAACATTCTCAAATCTCATCAACTGCTTTTGAACTTCCAATACCAAAAGCAGAAAATATTGAAAAGCCAACGCTAGAAATAGAACCAGATACTTATATAACATTCAGAAAAATTTTAGCCTAGTGTTATTTAGGAAGAAAACATTTGCAATATCATAAGCAAAAGTTAAAATTTGCAAAGAGGTAATGACCAGGAAGGAGTTTACTGATTTAGCAGATCAGTTGAATTTGCTGCCTGCACTAAAAAAGAACTAAAGAGACCACTACGTAAATTATTGACTTTATATTCTGGCAGAACTCTTCTGTCGATTATCAACCCCCCATAGAGATCAGCTCGAACTAAGACCACTATGCAAACCACGGCAACATTAAATGGCCAATTGTAAGCTTATGCCATTCTCATGCAAGATCATATCACAGGGGACCTGTTGGAAAATAACTTTCTGATGCTAGCTTTTCATGCAGCATACACCACACCCCACCCCCACCGGGGCCCAAAAACAAAAACAACAAAAAGCAGACACATGCATGCGCACATAGGAAGGGAGAGAGAGAAGGGTTATCTCTCGGTCCAGAATAGTCCCCTCGAAATTCCAAACTACCAGATTCCCACATTCATATAACAACGTCAACTAACTAAGCTTGATTCCACTAAGCAATCTCAAGTGTATGAATCCTATTCTATTGTGCTCAATCCTTCATTTACATCCTATGAAAGCTTTAAATATATCTTTCCTTATTGTCTCCTTCCACATCTTTCTACGTCTTCCCCTGCCCTTCTAACCCATAACTCCATCCCTTCGTCACACCTTCTCACTGGGACATCCGAAGGTCTTAATTCATCATGGCATACCATCTTAATAAGTTCAACAATTACTTTGAAGCCTGATTTTTACCAAATTTTTATCAATCTTTGGGAATAATTTTGCAAAGCTAGTTCTACTTTCAGATAATCAAAAGGGACTTCAATAGAGCACATCAATTTATAAACATAAACAGATAAAAAGAGAAAAAGCCTAGAGCTGACTGCTTACAAGTGTTTTTACAGATTCTTTGACTTCTAATTTCAATATTTCTCATATTTCAATAATATTTTGATACAAATCTCTTTAGTAATTTTCACTTTTGGAGAAACTAAGTAAATCCTACAATCATGTGTAGAGATTTCACTTACACATGCAGCATCACATATATGACACAATTTAATCACCAGAGCACATCGAATAGCAACAGCTCATTATACAAACAAAACCATAGCATCAAAAGGACTCGCATGAACTACTGAATACATTGGGAGTCCTGAATTATTATCTAATTCAAATGAGACGAGTTGCAAAAATTTCAATGAGGAATAGAAATGTTTAAGTTGATGAAAACCTACTTGTAAAGGGCAGCAAGCCGGATGAGCTCACTAAAATGAGTAGGATAAAACTTTGTCTTTCTCCACTCAAACCAGACAGAAGCAAATATGAGTGCGGGCGTATCTTTCAGCAATTCTTCAAGATTTGGCATGGCAACAGCAACTTTGTATCTACAATATTGGAAGCAAGCAGTCAGTTGGAAACCATCAGGTACGTCAGATTAGTTGTGTGAAGCTGTGAGCTTACTTATGCCCCAATCCAAGGACTGCAATGGTAAAGGGCAAAAAGAGCCACCATAGAGGAACAACTATACTAAAGAAATTCCCTATGCTCCGTTAAACTGAACGATATCTAAATGAGAACAAAAGTTAACTAATTGTAGAAAATAAGAGGTGTGTCTGGATAAACTGCAAAAACCCAGACATCATTTCAAAAAAGAAACTTCAAATCAAGACAAAAAAGACTTAACACAAATCTGCTCATACAAAACCACACAAGATTACTCAAATGAGCTACTAGATGTGTAGAAACTCGGGTTTATTCAGTCCATATTATCACCAGAAGGATACAACAACCAGTGCAATGCAAACTACGAAAAGAGCAACAATAACTAGTTGAACCAAGTAAGAAGCGACTTCATGCTTATTGTTTAAAAATTATAAGATACCTATGCTTATCCAGCAAAAGTTCATCTATAAAAAGAAAAGCAATGGGAACAAGAGCAATTACCCATCCTTGAGAAAGCTATCTCTGAAGAAATCAAGCTCAATAGTCTCAGAGAACACAACAACACAAGCATCTGGATGCTGTGAGAGCAGACTCTCCAGTGCCCTTTGATGTCGAACACCAAACATCCATGGTGGCGAGTTCCACACCATAAAAACTCTTAAGTGACATCTACCTGTTCTAAAAAACGCATTCAAGAATTCTGAAAATGTAAGCCTAGGATGCAAACCAGGGTAGTAACCCCATCTCCTTCCATCTGCATATACATGACCTTCAATCTCAGAACTCCGCCTATTCTCATGAATTGTCGCACTCTGACTATCTTTGTCAGACAAATTGCTGTCCACATGTCCATTAGCGTCACTTCCATCATTTTCCACAACACTATCGGATGCATTCCTCACATCATCATCTAAGGTCCGTCTCTCTGCCCTCCTAATCTCAACCCTCCCTTCAAATTCACCATCTTGACTCTCTGCACTACCAGCCTTCCTACTACTAGCCACATCATTGTTTTCTTGCAATTGGTGACCATCCGCTGAGATCCCTAATGGCTTCTTGACAGAAAACGGCACTTTCCTGAACTCATTCAACCACCATTTCTGCACCAATCTATCCCCTCTAGTATACCCAGTCACGCCCACCCCGTCCGGGTCCTGCAGCATCGGATTGTTCAACGGATTCAAAATATCCAGACTGGACCTGAACATTCTATCCTTCCTCAAGAAATCGCTTTTCTTATCAAACCAATCGCCCCACCCTTCTCTCAGCGGCGAGACCCTCTTGTTCACCTTCAACAGGAGAGCATCCTCCACGCTCATCACTTCTGTCACCTTCCTCCTCAAACCCTCGTCCACCGGAATATCGTCGGATCCAAATGCCGTCTTACTGCGATCGTCAGGAACCGATCCCACGCCCAAGATCGAGCCGTCGTCGTCCCACTCGTCGATCGAGCGCTTGCTGAACGCTCGACGTATGGACCCGGTCACGTGGTCGTAGAAGTAACTGCTGTCCGCGGCCGCCGAGCGATCGGCCTCCGCCTCCTCCTCCTCCTCCTCCTCCTCCTCCTGGTCCTCGGCCTCCCACCGCGAGTTCGACGCCCCGCTCCGGTCGGCCTCCTCGTCGACGATGTCGAGCTCGTCGATCCTGTCGTCCCCGCCGCCGCCGAGGTCGAGCCTGTCGGCGGCGTCCGCGGCGGGATCGGACAGGATGCGGCCGGAGACGGCGTCCGCAGCGGAGGCGGCGGTGGTGGAGGAGAGGCGGGAGTAGAGGAGGGAGACGGAGAGGAGGAGGAGGACGGCGGAGATCAGGGCGCAGGCGTGGGCGCCCCAGCGGGGCCGCCGCCGGGATCGGAGTGTCCGGAGCATTTTTTCGGTGGGTTTTTTTCCTGGCGACGGTTGAGGAGTTTTTCGGCGACGGCTTGTCGCCTTCGGCTTCAAGTTCCGGAGCGGCCACGCAGGTGCGCCACGTGGAAGTGACGTCAGCGAGGAGGAGAAGGTGCTTTTCATTTCTCATTTTCTTCAATTTTAAAAGATATGGACAGTTTTAAATCAATCACTTTTTCTTTTCTTTTTTTATGATTCGGAAACCGTCGTACAACCTGGCTAATGTAAACCCGGCGAACCAAGCCTACCCACTTGACCTAGTCGTAGGTGAGTCGCACAAGCAACCGTTTGTGAACCATAGGATTCGAACTCGTGTCGTTCCGAAAGAGAGGTTGAGCGCAAACCACACGACTACCAATGGGGTGTGTTTAAATCAATCACTTTGGTGCCGGCTCTTTTCTCTTTTTTTTTTGCGAGTAATTATTCAAGTGTTGTAACTTTCAAATCAATCATTAAGTCATTTAAATAAATTTTTTTAAGAAAAAACTTGGTGTTGAAGTGATCATTCTTCACCTTCTAGGGCCATATATTTTTAAACTCTGTGATTCTCAATTTATCTATGGTTGATATACACATAATTTTTTTTTTTACAAGTTATGAGGAATTAGAATGTGGTTGGTTTCTTTTGATGATTGCATATGTAATTTTCAATATGTTTCTATGTAATCTAACCTGGTTAAAAACACACTCTTTCATATTTGATGTTTCTTTTTATGATTACGAATATTTTCTACATCTATACTCTATATCATATATAATTTTTTGGTTATATTTTATATTAAGTTTTCATTTCGCTCTCAATAAAAATAGTCAACTTTTTGTGTGCACATCTCTTAATTAACAATATACCTTCAATACATGTTTATTCCAAATTAATTTCATTTTAACAAATACTTTAGGGGCAATTGTTAGTACAATCCACTTAAAATCATCAATAAAATTCATTTTTTAAATATTTTTTTTGGCAAGAAAATTAAAAATCGAATGCCCTTTTTTTCTTTTTCGCTTTTAACCCCTTTTCTATTGTCATTTGGCATCATTATCAACACGTCGGTAATGAAAGAAAAATATTTTTCAGCATCCATGAAAAAAATTTAGATATAAAGTGTCATCGATAATGAAAATTATTCGTTGACTAATTATTTTAAGCGATACAAATGATCATTTTTATGACATGTTTTTGAAATCATTCATTTTTATTTTTTTAAAACAAAACGAAGCCTCAACATACAGATGATTTAAGATCGTTACTACAGCTTCGGTATGTATAGAAAACGGGATGAATTAGATTGAATATGTTAATAAACGGATGCCCTCAGCTAAATAAATAACAAAATAATATAATCAGGAAGCAAAAACATTGAAGGATATATCTTCTCTTATTCGATTGCTTTTACTTTTGTGCCAAATGACTTCTATCCATGCCCATCACCCGGGTGCAAGTTATGTGAAATTGAGCTTATAAGTTTAAGAACTTGTTCTTTATACTCAACCAAGTTAGTAGCGAACCAAGGGCAAGTGAAAGTCTTTATACATGAAGCTATAAAGCTGGCTCTAAAACGAAGAACTACTCAAATCTGTCAAAAGTTGGGGGAGAGGTTTGAATAGTCAATTCTTGAAAGAATACTTATCAACTTTCAACACTTCGCTTTATATTTTTCTTTGTTCATTTCTAATATTGACCTTGTTGGATGCTCAAGCTTTAGTGTGTAGTTTCTATTTGGCATCTGGGGTTGCTGCATTTCAAAACTTGATTAACACCAGTAAAATTATGTTCTTTCAACTGAATGAAAGATAGTGATTGTGGACAACGAATACTCTTTTTTGTTTTGATTGTTGACAAGCATCTGCAATAGTTGCATATCTGATGTCTTTAGCTATATGGGTGTATGGGTTGAGGGCCTGCTTGCATTTTGGGAATTGGGTTTTCTTTTAGGTTCCTTAAGGCCTGTTGGCTCTTGGGTTTGTGAACAATGGGCCACTTCAAACATTACTTTTTTGTAACTTTTCAAGAGACTTTCGATTTCTTACTAACTGACTTTGCTTAGATAGAAAGGGTTATGAGACGTAAGGACTTGCCAACAAGAAAAGCTACTCATCTTGTTTAACAAGTGCCCTAAGAGCACATCTAAAGTAAACAAATAAGGAAACTCTGCAGTTTTTAAGGCATTAATTTATACTCATGCTATGCATTATCGGTGTGCAAGAGGACAACTATTGCAAACCCAAGTGAATGCATTAGATAATTATTATCTTCACTAAAGTCACACCAACAACCTAACTAGACTCCGGGACGACGCTCCTAGATTGAACACCATGTCCACAAGCTCCAACTACCTCCTCAGGCACCTCCACCGGTGCCTCAGCTGGTGCCTCTACCGGTGCCTCCACCAGCGCTGCTACAAGAGACTAACTACCACATCTCCACATCCACCAGAAAATTAAGTTACCAATGACTAGGACGACAGCTCCTATGATCACGACCACTACCACCACATCATGGTGCTTACCGTGGTCATGGTAAGGCGAGTAGCATGTGGTCATCTGAATGTCTCCCATGAACCTACAATTCAAACCAAGAAAAGGGTTGAAAAAATAAAATAATATTAAAAAATTGTCCATCGACATCGGTGAGTGTCCATGTCAATGTTAGCCGGCCCAATTTGGTCGGCCAAAGGGGATGGTCGGTCGCCAAACTAAGGCGACCGGCCGGCCAACAAAGGGCAATGTCGCCGGGCGAGGGCCGCCTAGCCACCAGCAAGGCAAGCCCTCATCGGATTTGGCGGCGGGGACTCGCCTCGCGAGTAGATCGGTGAGGTATGAAAGAGCATTGAGAATCAATAGAAAAGAAAATTGCAAATTTAAGCCACTCCCTAGAAGTCACCTTGGAAGAAAACAAGTCTCTAGTTTCTAAAGTGTCCGGACTTTTACATGACATTGAGAATGCATAGAAAAAGATTGAAGACTTCAACAACGAACCGGGAGAAATGAAGAAACTTTGGAGGAAAAGGAAGGGAACTTTTGGCTTTGACAGAAGTGCATCAAGTCCATCAAAATGATGCATTAGCTCATATAGACATGCTGAAAGCTCTTGAGATTCTTTCTCAAGTTGCAATTCTAGTTCAACTTTCTCTACCTAAGGAAATAAACACATACATGAATAGCCTTTGACATTTATTCAATTTTCTCTTCTCGGCCTAAGGAAAAATTGATCCTCGTAGACTTAGACTCCTTGAACAAGGCTTGTCCACTAGCAGCCCACGACCAATCCATGAAGGATCCATGATCCTCGCACGATCAACCCATGCGCAATACGAACAAAGGCCCGTGCACGACTCGTGCATGACCCGTGCATGAACCATGATAAGTATTCGACCGGCCCATGTGCAACCTGTGACCATTCACCTACTCCATGTCAAGCGTCCCTACTGACCTGCCCTTGCTTCTGACACAGTGAACCAAGGGCAAGTGAATGTCTTTATACATAAAGCTATAAAGCTGGCTCTAAAATGAAGAACTACTCAAATCTGTCAAAAGTTGGGGGAGAGGTTTGAACAGTCAATTCTTGAAAGAATACTTATCAACTTTCAACACTTCTCTCTATATCTTTCTTTGTTCATTTCTAATATTAACCCTGTTGGATGCTCAAGCTTCAGTGTGCAATTTTTATTTGGCATCTAGGGTTGCTGCATTTCAAAACTTGATTAACACCAATAAAATTATATTATTCAGTTGAAGGAAAGATAGTAATTGTGGACAACGAATACTCTTTTTTGTTTTGATTGTTGACAAGCATCTGCAACAGTTGCATGTCTGATGTCTTTAGCTAAATGGGTGTATGGGTTGAGGGCTTGCTTGCATTTTGGGAATTGGGTTTTCTTTTAGGTTCCTTAAAGCCTGTTGGCTCTTGGGTTTGTGAACAATGGACCACTTCAAACATTACTTTTTTGTAACTAATCAAGAGACTTTCGGTTTCTTACTTATTGACTTTGTTTAGATAGAAAGGGTTACAAGACGTAAAGACTTGCCAACAAGAAAAGCTGCTCATCTTGTTTAACGAGTACCCTAAGAGCACATCTGAAGTAACAAAATCAGAAAATTTGTAGTTTTTAAGGCATTAATTTATACTCGTGCTATGCATTATCAGTGTGCAAGAGGACAACTATTGCAAACCCAAGTGAATGCATTAGACAATTATTATCTTCACTAAAGTCACACCAACAACCTAACTAGACTTAGGGGACGACGCTCCCAGATTGAACGCCATGTCCGCAAGCTCCAATTACCTCCTCAGGCACCTCCACCGGTGCCTCGGCTGGTGCCTCTACTGGCGCCTCCACCAGCGCTGCTACGAGAGACCGACTACCACATCTCCACATCCATCAGAAAATTAAGCTGCTAATGACTAGGACGACGGCTCCTATGATCATGACCACTACCGCCACATCATGGCGCTTACCGTGGTCATGGTAAGGCGGGTAGAGTGTGGTCATCTGAATGTCTCCCATGAACCTGCAATTCAAACCAAAAAAATAATATTAAAAAATTGTCCACCGACGCCGGCGAGTGTCCACGTCAACGTTGGTTGGCCTAATTCGGCCGACATCAAGAATCAATAGAAAAGAAAATTGCAGATTTAAGCCACTCCCTATAAGTCACCTTGGAAGAAAATAAGTCTTTAGCTTCTAAAGTGTCCAAACTTTTACATGACATTGAGAATGCATAGAAAAAGAATGAAGACTTCAACAATGACTCAGGAGAAATGTAGAAAACTTTGAAGGAAAAGGAAATGGAACTTTTGGCTTTGACAGAAATGCATCAAGTCTATCAAAATGATGCATTAGCTCAAATGGACATGATGAAAGCTCTTGAGATTTTTTCTCAAATTGCAATTCCAATTCAGCTTTCTCTACCTAAGGAAATAAACACATACACGAATAGCCTTTGACATTTATTCAATTTTCTCTTCTTGGCCTAAGGAAAAATTGATCCTCGTGGACCTAGACTCCTTGAACATCCACCAAAGGCTTATCCATGAATGATCCATGATCCTCGCACGCCCACGATTGATCCATGAATGATCCATGATCCTCGCACGATCAACCTATGCACCACTAGCCTTATATATATTTTTTGGAGGTCGGCTAGAAAACCCAATCGAGGATTGGGAGAGTTCCTTCGATTCCTACGCAACCGATATCTAGATTCGGGGACTTGGGTTACGAAATCTAATCATGCAATCCTAAAAAAAATGAAAGAGAAAACACTTGGGAAAGAAAAGAAACCCGCAACTCGTCGGGTTTTATACAATGCATGAAACCCGAGACATATGTCGGGAAAACAAATAGTACATGGTACGGTCGGAATGGACATCGACTTCCATCGTCTTCACACCAAAGTTCATCTTTGGAATCCTAATCTAAACCCAATCTAAGAAAAAAAGTGAATAGGTGTGCATACAAATGAAAGAAACAATCATCACGTATCAAAACAGTCAAAAGCAAGACAAGTATGGCGAATCAATCATAAGCAAATCGGAAAATGATGCATGGTAATTAACTTGTTAAGCCATCTAGTCAATGCATGAAAATTATGAAATTTGAACACGACATAGGGCTAAATGTGAGGAACAAATTTGGTTAAGACATTTAACCCTAAATCCATGCGCAAACAATCACACAAATTCATTAACATTGACATGTGACTAGTCATTAGGGAGCAAAATGCATTCCAATTTCAGTTACGACACATCGACTTGATGCATGGTTTTTACATAGTCAATGATCCTCAAATGAGGCATGCCATACATCATTGCAAAGCTTATGATATGCTCTAAGTATGTCTAGAAGGCATCAAGCATCAAATATTCTCTTAAGGAGTTTGATCGAAGACATTTTCACAAAGAATACAATCAGTTAAAATCACAGCAGAGATTGCACAAAAAAACATGGATGATATTCATTGAAATGAAGGCATAAAAATCTATGAAAATTCGGGTGTATAGAAGGAAATGTCCTGATCATCTATCACGAGACATTGAAGTCATACTTTGTTCACGAAAATCTATATGAAAACAGAAAAAAACAGAGCAAAAACCCAACATTATAGATTGCAGCAAACCAACGTGACTTTATGGAAGCCATTGACCTTGCTAACGATGACCATTTGATTCAATATTTACCTTGTTAGAAAGCTTATGAAATTTCCAATGACTCTCATGAAAGATTCAACTCCAACAAAGCATGTTTACTAGCCCAAATTTGAGCACACGCATCAGGTCTCAAACAGGACAGATTCGGGACAGAACTTTAGACATGTGAAAACCATATCAAATGAAATTCAATTAGGGCATATGAACTATCAAATCGAAGCTTGAGAAGTCTATTTTCTATGTCTAGAAGGGCTCGAGGTCAAAAAAAACTCATCTGGCACCTCGTTTAAGCCAAAACAGAAAATGACATCAGGCATACGAAATTTCAGATCCAGGCAAATCAGCTTCGATCAACTTCAAGTTCATCATCAATGATCGTCAATCCACAGAAATTCATTAACCTCAGCAGGTTATATCAATATAATCAAGACGACGTATGATCAGAGAACAAACACAAATCATGCTAGAAACTATCATTGAATGATTGAAATCAAAATTTTCAAATTCGGCTCCTAGATTTACTGGCTTGTTTCTCACAGCAAATGAACTTCAATTAGCAAATTCATCATCAAATAAATTCGGTATTTCACCCTCTCTGTGGGATATAAAACCAAACAGCTATATGAGAAGATGAACCAAGAACTACATATCAGATTCTTTGCGAATTCACTAGTTTGATCATGATAGTTGTGAACAAGTATTGCATGAAAAACATCAAGAACGCATGCACGCCTCCTACTCTTTCTTGCGTACTCAACACCTCGAAGTAACATGCGGAGCATCATTTGATATACAAAATCACATATGAACAGAAATTCGATCCACGCAAACAATTATGAACGGCATTCGACATCCATCACCCATACATCTAATTAGTTCACATTTCAATCAATTATATGCGGAAATCCAAAGAAAGACACAACCAACGGTTTCAATTGAATATCAAGACATTGGTAAACATAATGCAATAGGAACTATTGGCAATGGAGTCAGTCTTTTGTCGAACAGTTGTAAGCATGTGGTGTGAAGCACTATTAACATCAAAATGGCAGAGTAATACAGAGACATCATAGTAGAAAATCCATGCGTACAAGCAATTCTTACCACTTAACTGGAAAAGAAACAACTTGGCGGTGATGAAGTGATGACGATTGATAGATCGATCAACCAGGGGATCGAGGAGGATCGTGTGAAACCCCAAGATTGTTCGGCCGTTTTGCAAAGAGAACAAGAACTTCCAATCGAGCGCCGCGGAATCCGGGAACGAACTCCTACTCCACTCGGCCGGAGACGGGGATTTCAACGAAGGAGGAGGTTGCTCGCTTCTCTCGGTTGCGGTGGGAGAATCGGTGAGGGAAGGAGATTTCCTCCTGCACAAGCTAAGGCTCACGAGCCTCGCCGGTGCCGAAGCTGTTCTTCTCGGGCGCCATGTCAGAGCGCAGGGCTAGATCGGGGCGGCTACCTTGCGCGGCGGCTGAATCAAGGAGCGGCCGGCGCCATCGCGGAAGAGCCCTAACCGCCTATTCGGAGGAAGAGATCGTCCATTTTGGAGATTAGGAGAGGAGAGAGAATCCTCAGCCAAGGTCAGAGAGAGAGTCCCCCCTAGAGAGCGAGAATCTGCACGAACCATGATTAGTGTTTGACCTTTTCTTGTTTTCTTTTCATTTTTCATTTTCTCTCCTTTTTTTCCTTTTTTTTTATCTATCCATTTCTTTTTATGTTTTCATTCATTCATCATTTTTAATCTTTTTTTTTTTGCTCATGTTTAAAATGTCAAAAAATCGGGTGTCAACGTGACCATTCACTTACTCCATGTCAACCGCGTCCATTCACCTACTCCATGTCAAGCGTCCCTACTGACCTACCCTTGCTTCTAACACGCGCCCATGGGCTTCCCAAGGCCTAGCCATTAGGTGGCCTAGTGTACGGACTTGTAATGATGATACACATTCAAACACAGCTGTTGGATCGAAGGGACGATCAACGGATAAGATGAGACTCGAACTTGTATAAATAGGGGTCACTCCCCCTCATTGTATTCAGCTTGTTCATAAGAGAATATACTCACTCCTTGCTCATACGGCCCTTGTGTCGTGCATGTGTGTGTGAAGCTAACTTGGGATAAAAAATCCTAAGGCCGCACGGGTGATTGATCGATCAGAAACAACCGACCTGTGACAAGTGGTATCAGAGCTATCGTTCCAAGCGCAATGGTTGATCCTCATGTTGATGTCCCAGTCATTCAAGGTGATCACTGAGAGGATCGTGGACGACCGGCCGAGAAAGCCACCCGGTCGAAGAAGAACCGTGCTGTCTCGAGCTTGAGGGATCCAAAGGGGGATCTGGAGAATTGAATGACGGTCCTAAAGGAGACTGTCACGAACGTCCAGGCGTTGATGGATGACCTGAACTAGACCGTCGAAGGAACGGAAGTCGGTAGGGAGGAGTTCTTGGTTGAAGTGCAAGAACTCAAGGCGGCATGGGAGAGCTCTATGTCGAGGTGCTGGGATTCCTCACGCACGACCTACAACAACGGGATGAGACCTAGTAGGCCACGATGGTGGCCATGTGCGGGGAAATGGCTGAGCTGAAAAGCAAGCTTGCCAATTTTGAAGCTGCACAGGTGAATGGGGTGGTCACTGTGCATGCAAATCCACGAACTGAAGCACCCAAGCCGAGAGAGTTCAAGGGCTCGCGGGTGGTTAAGGACATGGACAACTTCCTATAGTACATCGAACGATACTTCCAGGCCATGGGAATCAACGACGACACATCTCGGGTAAACACCGCTTCAATGTATTTATTAGATAACACGTTACTGTGGTGGCGTTGTCAGTCAAATGATAGGTGTGGCGACCCTATCACGACATGGGCTTGGTTCGTAGAAATTTCGACAAAACTACTATCTCGCATATGCGGAGGAGGAAGCTCGCGATGAACTCAAGTGCCTAGAGTAAAAGGGTGGAGTCCACAACTATGTGAAGCGATTTTCGAAGCTATTGCTCCAAATCTCATCCATGACTGAGATGGAAACATTCCACTAGTTCATGAGCAGTCTCAAACCATGGGTCAAGCAAGAGCTCAAACGGTGCCATGCAACGGATCTCACAACGGCAACTTCCATGGGCGAGTTCTTCGTGGAATACAAGCCATCATCCTCGACTAAGCCAGACTCTCGTCTGAGAGAAAAGGCCAATGGTTGGGGAGATCAAAGTCGGTACAACCGTCCAAGCGAAGGCAAACCACCATCAGTCCCTCCTAGGACTCAACCCAAGTCGAGCAATGGATGATACCATCGCAAGGTACGCACCTACAAGTGCTTCTTTTGCGACGGTCCCCATATGGCCCGAGATTGCTTGAAAAGAGGAAAGCTAGTAACCTTGTGCAAGGAAGATGAACTGTAAAAGGAGGCACGATTGGGATCATTGCAAATCCTTGGGTCGATCAAGACCAAGAAAGCCAAGGAACCCAAATGAATGATGTTCATGGATGTGAAGATCGGTGGTACCATGATGGGTGCACTCGTGGATACCGGGGCATCCGACCTCTTCATATCCAAAGAGGTCGCGAAGAAGCTAAATCTTCCGGTCGAGATGGGAGACGCCAATTAGCTTAAAATGGTGAACTCCAAGGAAGTCCTGACTAGCGGCGTGGCTAGGGACATATAGCTTCACCATTGTCCATGGACCAGCAAGGAAGATATCAAGGTAATCTCCCTTAATGATTATGATTTCGTGCTTGGTTTAGGATTCTTCAATCGGATCAATGCGAGTGTCATGCCCTTCGCGGACTGTATTTGCATCCTAGATAAACGGTGCCAATGCATGGTCTCGACCTACCACGAGTCAGGATGCAATAGGAAAATGCTATCGGCCATGTAGCTGACGAAGGGATTAAAGAAGAGCGAGGTGACCTATTTGGCAGCGTTAAAGGAGGAGGGCGTGGAAGAAAGCAATGTACTGGAGAAAGTGACCCGAGTCCTTAACGCCTTTTAAGATGTGATGCCACCCAAGCTGCCCAAAAAGCTGCCCCCTTGAAGAGAAGTGGACCATTGGATCGAGTTCGTGCCCGATGCTCGACCGCCGGCCATGGCACCCTATCGCATGGCCCCGCCCGAGTTGGAAGAACTGATGAAACAACTCAAAGAATTACTTGACGCGGGATACATTCGGCCGTCCAAGGTCACGTTTGGTGCTTTGGTTTTGTTCCAAAAGAAACATGACGGATTCCTTCGCATGTGCATCGACTACTCAACCGCTGGCCATGGCACCCTATCGCATGGCCCCACCCGAGTTGGAAGAACTGATGAAACAACTCAAAGAATTACTTGACACGGGATACATTCGGCCGTCCAAGGTCACATTTGGTGCTCTGGTTTTGTTCCAAAAGAAACATAACGGATTCCTTCGCATGTGCATCAACTACTGGGCATTGAACAAGTTCACTATCAAGAACAAGTATCTGATCCCTCTCATTGCAAACTTGTTCGATCAGCTCGGGGAAGCCCAATAGTTCTCCAAGTTTGATCTTCGATCGAGATACTACCATGTTCAAATTGCCGAAAGGGATAAGCCGAAAACCGCGTGTGTGACCCGCTACGGATCGTACGAGTTCCTCGTCATACCTTTCGGCTTGACCAATGCGTCGGCTACATTCTGCACCCTCATGAACAAGGTACTCCATCAGTTCCTTGATCGGTTCGTTGTGGTTTACCTTGACGACATTGTTGTGTACAGTTGAACACTCGAGGAACACGTTGAGCATTTGAGTCAAGTTTTCTAGGTCCTTTGAGAAAACGACTTGTACGTGAAGCGTGAGAAATGCGCTTTTGTGCAAAAGAAAGTCCCTTTCCTCGGCCACATCATTAGGGCGGATGAGTGTGGATGGATGCGGCCAAGATCCGTGCCATCGTTGAATGAGAGCCACCGACCAAGGTGACGGAATTGAGATCATTCCTTAGTCTCACGTATTACTATCGGCGCTTCATCAATGGATATTCGAATCTCACTGTGCCACTCACGGACATGTTGAAGAAAGAAAGGTTGTGGGAGTGGACGAATCGGTGTAAAGAGGTATTCAATCAGTTGAAGCGAGCCATGACCAAATAGCCAGTGCTAGTGCTGCCCGACCACACCAAGCCATAAAAAGTAAAACTAATGCTTCTAATTTTGCTATTGGTGGTGTCTTGATGCAAGAAGGACACCCGATTGCATTTGAGTCTCGAAAATTGAACGACACTACTTCCAAACCCGAATGGCGATATTTGATTATGTGCGGAGTCAAGAGAAGTAAATGACCGGCCAACATGTAGTGCATTGACGTTGTATCTCTTGGGATCCAAATGATTGAACATGTAAAGGATTTGTCAAAGTCGTGAGGATCGATAATGTGGCCACGAGCTACTTCCAAACCCAGAAGAAGCTCAACTTGAAGAAAGCTCGGTGGCAAGACTTCCTAGCCATTTGATTATGTGCTGGAGTACAAGCCTGAAAAATCCAATTTCGTGGCCGATGCCTTAAGTAGGAAGGGTATATTGGAAGACGATCCTCAAGGAATTGGCATCGGCCAACATGATGAGTTGATCTTGAGAGAAATACCAAAAGAGTGACTTAGTGAGATAGTGTGATCTACTACTAAGTGTTTGCACTCAAAGTTGTAATTCATGGATCGACATTGTGTTCTTATTCTCTTCTAAACTCTTTATTGTGTTAAAGTCTGATATCAAGGAGGGGCACCTGGTATTGTTACTAGTCCTCTCACATGGATCAAATGGCACGATCAAATGGCCCACGCCCTCCTCTGGTACACGCAAGAGGGCAAGACGAGGCGATTTTGGTGCGAGGGTGACCTCTTTTATGCCAAAGGACAACAACTCTACGTGCCGCTCCACAGGAAACTTAGGAAGGAAGTCCTGCACGAATGTCGTGATTATAAATGGGCGGGTCATCCGGGAGTCCACCGCACCATAGCACTCATCGAAGATCAATACTATTGGTCACACATGCGGGACGACATTAAAGTTTACGTGCGAACATGTCTTTTGTGCCAACAGGACAAGATAGAGCAACGGCCATCGGCAGGGCTCCTTGAACCGTTGCCTATCCCGGAACATCCATAGGAGAGCATCTCCATGGACTTTATCGTGAACTTGCCAAAGTCCAAAGAGTGTCGGACCCTCATGGTCGTGGTAGATCATTTCTCTAAGTACGCAACGTTTGTGCGAGCCATGAAAGATTGCCCAGCCGAGGAAGCAACCAAGTTATTCCTCAAGCACGTCGTCAAGTATTGGGGCGTTCCACGCACGATCGTAAGCGATCACGATCCTCAATTCACAGGGCGGTTCTAGACTGAACTCTTTAAGTTGCTGGGGACGAACCTCAGTTTCTCCACGAGCTTGCATCCCTGAACCGACAGGCAGACGAAGAGGGTGAATGCTCTCTTGGAAATCTACCTCCGGCATTACGTGAGCAACACGCAAGTAAATTGGGCACGGTGATCGACGTCGCCCAATTCTCCTACAACTTGCAACGGAGTGAATCCATGAATCAAAGCCCGTTCGAGATCGTGACTAGGCAACAACCACTTACACCAAGCGCGATTGCCTTGGGATATAAAGGTAGCAGTCCCTCTGCGTACAAGTTCACTAAGGAGTGGGATGAACATGCGGACTTGGTGCGAGCATGCCTACATAGGGCCGCCAAGCGCACGAAGAAGTGGGCCGACAAGAAGCAATGGCACGTGGAGTTTCAGGTTGGAGACTTGGTGTTGGCTAAGTTGCACCTGGTCCTTTGATACCATGACGTGCATAAAGGGCTAATCCATCGCTATGAAGGCCCCTTCCGAGTGTTGCAGCGGATCGAGAAGGTAGCATATAAGCTGAACTTGCCGGACAAGCTCAAGGTACACCCCGCGTTCCATGTGAGTATGCTGAAACCTTTTCATATGGATGAGGAGGATTCGAACCGAGGCGAATTGCAACGGACGCCCCTTGGAGCGAAAACCTCCTATGATCGGGACGTTGAATGCACCATGGCGGACCGCATAATACGGAAGAGATATTGTGCCCCAAAGAAGGAATATCTTGTCCGATGGAAGGGCTTTTCCGAGAGTGAAGTGAGTTGGGAACCGTTCGAGACTCTTTGGCAGTTCAAGAAACACATTGATGCCTTCCATGCCACAGACACGATGAGGGCGTCACCTGATTAGGTGGGGGAGATTGACACGACCCACGAACGAAGCATGATCCAAGACCGTCCATGATGCGGGCGTGTCACGCATAAGGGTTTGTCCACGAGCAGCCTACAACCGATCCATGAATGATCCATGATCCTTGCACGATCAGCCTATGCGCAAAACGGACAAAGGCCAGTGCACGACCCGTGATCAGTGTTCGGCCAGCCCATATGCAACCTGCGACCGTTCACCTACTCCATGTCAAGTGGCCCTACTAACCTGCCCTTGCTTCCGACACACGCCCATGGGCGTTTCAAGGCCTTGCCATTGAGTAGCCTAGTGTATAGACTTGTAATGATGATACACGTTCAAACACAACCGTTGGATTGGAAGGACAATCAACGGATGAGATGAGACCCGAACTTGTATAAATAGGGGTCCCCCCTCTCATTGTGTTAATCTCATTCATAAGAGAATACACTCGTTCCTTGCTCATATGACCCTTGTGTTCGTGCGTGTGTGTGTGAGGCTGACTTGGGATCGAAAATCCTAAGGCCGCATGGGTGATTGATTGATCGAAAACAACCGACTCGTGACACATGAATGCAAGATCAAATGATGAATGTAGGCATTTGAAATTAATGGAACACCTTTCGAATATGAGATAGCATTGTAGGCAATTATGGGAGATAATCATTTGTGTCTCTCGATTCATAGACAAAAACAGTTTTAAGTGACTATTAGTATTTTCTCAACATGATTCAATACTAGTATCTTAATTTTCGGTATCATTTCTCATACTAGTAAATGTTGGATTGACTGCATGAAATATGCGTTTTGATGTTTTATGTAATAGGCCATAATAAACTTCTTTAATACCACCGGCCGTGGTGGCTCCGCTGGATAGGCTTCAGTGATCCCTTGGGGAGAGGGGAGGGGTTCGAATCCCGGCGTGAGTAGCTAGGTGTATTAAGCGTGACGCCGTGGTGGTGGGTCATGCGCTAGCGTCACCAGGGAGTTTACGGCGCGGCTGTCGGCTGCAAGCTGGTTTCTCCTGTCAAAAAATAAAAAAAAATAAACTTCTTTAATTGGATTCATACTTTCTTGATAATTATCATTAGTGGTTGCCCCCAATTATCATTTTCATCTCTTTTGTGCCGTGCAATTTGATTCGTCAACTCATGAGATTGGAGAGAGTGAGGTCTTGAAGATAATGATGATAACACATGATGACTCTTCGCAAGATGGCACTTATGCTTAACATGAATTCCCCCCAAATCCTTTTTATCGTAACATCATTTTTTTTTTCCATTTAGTTCTTTGTTTTATATTAAACTTAGGGATTGCCATTAATTTAGGGTTGATTATGATCCAAGTAAGGTGCAAAAGCCCACCTTACTTTTGTGAGCCAAAGATTCGTGGGTCTAGGGGTTGATGACGCGAGACACCTTTGTTTGATGCTCGATTTGATACTTTCTATTTTCCTTTTATATGTAAACATTTCATGGAATCTTTTCGTCATGGTTCGTCCTTAAGACATGCATCCAAGTGTCCATGTATCGTTATTCACTCAAATAATAAATTAATTCAAATAATCGTAACACAAGTAAAGCGCGGGTAAAAGCAAGAATTCGAGCCATACTGAGCAAAATTAAGCCAACCCTTATTATTACACCCCGAACAAGGCTCTTGCTTGCGATAAATAGAACATCTGGTAATTTTAAATACGCATAGTCATTTGATGACAGTAAAAAATGCATAAAGTAATTTTACCTAGCTTATTTATTTCAAATTAATTTTACTTAAAAACATTTTAAAGTACACTCCTTAAAATGAGGGGTTAATACTATAAAAAGTACCAAATCAATATATATGTGACAAATTCAACTTAAATTAAACCCCCAAAATTGATGCATATACGATAAACTTTCCCTCCTTTAATTTCCGTTAAGTTCTATCATCAAATTACTGAGTTAAATAATGTATATCGATTGACAGGGTGTACCAATTTGGATTTTACCCATATACTAATTTATAATTTTTCATGATATTCATTCAATTTAATGAAATTAACGGTTGATAAACTTATCATAGGTAAATTAATTTGGACTTTCTGATGGTCAAAAATTAGTTTGAATTTTTTTTTGCGATCGACATTATGTTTTCGGCGAGAAAATTAAAATCCGAATTTCCTCTTTTCTTTCCCTTCACTCCTTTTTTTTTTTTTTTTTTTTGGGAGTCCCAAGTTTCGTCATGTGGCATCGTTATCACCACCATGCCGTGAAGTCCCCTCCAGTCCCGAACGTGTGAGCTCGCGCCGTGCCAAGTGTTCCCTCCTCCGACCTCCCATGGCCGCTCCTCCTCCTCCTCTTCCTCAACGCCGCGCTGCATCGATGACGAAGCCGCAGCCGCAGATGTCTCCGTGACCCAGAAGCGCCGAACTCGCCAAGTTCCCAAATTGACCTCTCCCCCGCCTCTCTCGCTCCCGGCTCCTCCTCCTTCGCCTTCTGGGTCCTTCTCCGAGGCGGGAAAAGATCCGTCCGGAATGCGTGGCCCGCACGGAATGGCCGCCTCCGCCGTGAGCGGGGGAGGCGCCGGCTGCTGTTGATTCGGGTCGGTTTCCTCTTGGCTTCGCCGCGCTGCTTGTCGCCGCTCCGCGTTGATTTGGAGGGCGGGGGCTCGTGCGGAACGCTCGGCACGGTGCTTGGCTGCTTGGCTGTTTCGGCTGGGATGGTTAGGAGCCGCAACGTGGCTGCGAGGATTTTCGAGCGGCAGATTCGGACTCCTGCTCCCGGCACCAGCGTACTCCTCTCCTCCTCTGTGCTTTTTTTTTTGCCCCGTAGCAATTCGATCTTCGTTGTTGCTGCTGCTGCTTATGCTTCTTCGTCTGCGTTGGGGACCTTCCGGTTTGGATCGAATTCCGAGTTTTATTTACTTGGTCTTTCTTGCTGAACTGAAATTCGGGGCTACTTCTTCGAATAATTTGGTGCAAAGTTCTGTCTTTACTTAAATGAAGAAATGAAGGAGGAATTGCTTCGTTTGAATCTCCGGAACTTGGAAACATTCGATCACTGTTAGTTCAATGGAAGTTAGCCGGAGACACGCTGAACTGTCGTACCGGACTATATCCAGATAGTCTTTCGCTTCGACTTTTGAATAGTAAAAAATTGTATGACTTCTCGCTCTTGTCACTGCGCAGTCGGTTTGCACGATCAACACTTATAGAGCAGGAAATGTCGGGAGAAGTGTACTTTATCCGACATTATATCCACATGGTGCATGGGGGTTTGGTTCTTCCACAAATTCTATTGCATGCGGCTTGATTTAGTAAAGTAATGCTTCAATTTAGTCGACTAACAAACTTGTTGGAGTTGGATGTTGTGGTAATGGAAGTTCATGTGCATTCTTTTGGAGTGGAAGAAAATAAAAAATCGAATAACTTTGGTGTACTGGATGTGAGTGATTCTGCATGATAGTGGGAGAATGGGGAGAAAGAAAGTAAGATGTTAAAATTTTACATTAGTGACTGTTATATGAGTTTCATTGGCCTATGTGCTATTCTGGATATACAAGATCATAATAATATGTGAGAGCATTAGCAGAATGGAAATAACCGAACTTCCTCAGATTAGAAGCTTTCCTTCCATGGCATAGTAATTACACAATAAATGATGATCGGGGTGCTTGTAGCATGCATGCTCTTTTTGGTTGTCCATGTGGCATATCATAAGATGTATTCTAGTCTCTGGAACAAGCAGTAGACAGATAAACAATTTATATAAGATATTTGGCGTGATGTAATGGATATGTTGGATAGTCGCAGCAACAATCACTCAGGACATGGCAAATTTTACTAATTGTGCCAGTAAGACGAATGTTTTGTCCTTTCTGGAGCCATAATTGGGCCATTGACATGAAATGCATGTGGTTGCGTCAACATGTGACTGATCAGATCTGCACCTTGCAGGTTCACCGTGCTAGACTATTTTATGAGAATATGGTCCCAAGCCACACTATATATGATGTTGAATGTCCAGATCATTCATTCCGAAAATTCACTGAAGATGGTCGTTATCTCATAAGTTTCAGCCGGAATAATCAAGATTTGATAGTATATAGACCGCGATGGTTGTCATTCGGTTGCAAAGAAGAGAACTGCATGCATGATCTCCCCCAGAAAGCAAAAAGATTTGAGAGTTTTTTCACTGAACTGTACACTGTCTCACTTGCTTCTGGCAACGAGCAAATATGCAAAGACTGCTTTCTTTACTTGGAGAGCAATCAGTTCGGGGTCTTTGTTACTTCTACTGCTCTACTTCATGATGCACCTTCATCTGGGGAAGCTGTCCCTGGGATCCCTCAATAGATAAGATAACTTTTCACCTCTTAAGGTGGGTTCTTTAAAATATGAAGTCTCTGGTATCAAACCTTGCAAAGCTTTGCTAAATGAAGTCCTTTAATTTTCTTTCTTTGGTGGATTTTTTTGGTCCCGATAGACTTGAAGATGGAGATGTACTGGATAAGAAGGTTTTTCACAATGATTTTATTAACTTCAACCATAACGTGGGAGTCTTCTTGTATGATGATCTACTGGCTATCGTTTCTCTTCGCTTTCAAACAATCCACATACTACAAATTCGAGAATCTGGGAACCTAGTTGATGTACGAGCTATTGGAACATTCTGTCGTGAAGATGATGAACTTTTCCTCAATTCCAATGCCCAGGCAAGTGGAATTCTCGATTTTTTTTGTTTATGGTCTGCATGGGTTGCATCTCTTTATTTTATTAACTTTAAGCCAGTCTGCTTCAAGGAGAGATAGATGGTTACCAGCGTAGTAGAACAGTTACTTCTTGCCATAAGAGATGTGACTGTCACTAACAAGCTTGTGACCTCAATATACTCAGTAGGATGGACTGCATCTTAAAACTATATTCTTTGTCAGAATATTGTGAGCATATCATTTTACAAAATCAAATTTGTGTGAGATTACCAATGTGGTTATGCCCTTGTGGAGTAGTGATCCTCTTACTAAACTAGCTCGTTTGCTGTTGTGGGCCTACGAGATGTTTTTAATGTTCTTTGTTGTTCTAATGAATGTGATATGACCCTGTCAATTGTGTCAAGCCATGGTGGCAAGGAAGTGGGGAAGTCAACAGAGTAGGCAGTACATCTTTATTTGTTAGCAATTCTACTCTTTAATGTCCTTTCTGATAGATAAAACTTTATTGAAACTCAAAGGTAAGAGGGAACTGCTAGTTAATTGTACAAAACTGTCCTGTGTTTCTAATGGAGTTCTCCTTTTTCGCGCTATGGCTAAGTGGCTAAAGGAATGTGATCCATATGGATGTATGGTCTTTTTAGTCATCTCTTCATGTATATCTTTATGCTAGTGAGTCCACTGGACATGGTCTCTTTGGTCTGTGGTCTTTTTGGAGACTATCAAGAAAACTTGTCATTAGATTACTTTATCCTGATGAGGTCCCGTTACAATTGCGTAAAAGATGATATGGCTTGCTGTTTTGAAATTATGAGTATCTGAATTCTGAACTTACTCAATCTTGGTTGCTTTTCAATTCCAAGGCTGTTCCCTATTTGGTGTGTTTTGTTCCATTTTTTGGTCTTGTTTGTCATCTAAGGTTGTAGTCTCAACTAATGATATTACTGTTGATGGCAGTATATGCCAGTTTCTGACCAAAGTCAACTTCACTCAGAGAATCATGTGGAGACTTGTGCACATCAAAATCAGCTTGATCAAAACAGTTATTTTTTAAGTGGCATCAAGCAACGCTTGCTGTCATTTATTTTCCGAGCAACATGGAATGAAGAATCTGATGATGCCCAGGTTAGTTCCTGGATTTGTTTTCTGATCATTAGCTAGCTTACCATGCTGCTTTTGGGATATGGCAGTTGTTCATTCATTTGGCAGGTGGCATATCCATAGCAATTGCATTAAAAAGCTTTTTAGATCTTGTCTATGCTGATCACTTGCCATTTAGGCGCTAGCCCATTAATCCATCATGGCACTGCCCAGTTGCAGTCAAAAGCTGCGAGAGCTGCACTAAACATACCTGCTGCAGCCTTGTTATGCTTGTCAAAGTGGTCCAGAAACCATTTAGATTGCTAGCACATGGAGCACAAGTCGATATGAATCGAACTTTCTTTAATGATTACGTGTGTCAATGTTTACTAGGTGGTGGTATCTATCCAAGACAAGCAATATAATGCAATTTGTAAGCACTTTTAAGTTCTAAAATGGTTTTATTTGGAGTATCCCAATCCTTGCCTGCGGCAATATTCTTGTATCTATTGTATCTTGTGTCTCTTGCAATCCAAGGACATCTAATTGTCACAATGGGGAGCGGTTCTTTGTTTAGGTTGTATCAATAGGAGACAAAGCTAGCTCCTTTGCCAGATATTAAGATAAAAACTAGAAAATGAAGGCAAGGGCTCTGATTGGGTTTTTTCCTCCAATCCTATATGAGAGCCCAAAATATCCATCCATACCATATATCTCTGTATAGCCCCACTCCCTGTCACAAGCTATAGTCACATGCCACGTTCCTCCTAAACACTTACTGACTCTGCATAGGGTGAGAGGCAATAATTTGTCGATCATTTGGCATCCATAGTGGAAAGCACAGCAAACTGTCTTGCAAGACTATATTAAACCGAGAATCAAAGATATCCATATGAAATATTATTATTGAGCTACCTTGGGATTAGATGTAAAAATGCTGAATTAAAAAGATGTTGGAATTTTTGGAAAGGAAACACACCATATCCAGTCCATTCAGCTGATGAATTCTGTATAGTTCTGAATTCAAGAGCTTGAAGGAAGCTCTTTTCATTTATCACTAGCATCTTGAGGGAGTCATAGGAAAATCCAAAATTTAATAGCGGAAGCTTTATAATCAAAACTTAATTCAAGCATATGTTGTCAGTAGTGAACTCAGTTTGCTATCTTTCTCAATTTCCTGATGTCTTTCTAATAGAAGCAATCTTTCTCAAATTCCTGACGTCTTTCTAATAGAAGTACTTGCTTAAATACTACTAGAAGGGGCTCATCATAGTTCTTTAATATGAAGATACTATGATAAATTCCTTGTTTTAATGAACTTTTTTTCTTGGTTCAGAGAGTTCAATCCCTGAAGAAGAAATTTTATTTCCATTTCCAAGATTATGTTGACTTGATAATCTTGAAGGTAAGATATGAAGTTTTCACAGGATGATTTTACTACATCCCTTTGCCCTTGGTCCAGATGGACATTGCTTTTGTGTCTGTCTTAATTCTAACTCTTAAATATTCTTTCAGCAGGTACAGTTTTTGGACAGGCACCATTTGCTAATAAAGTTTGGGAGTGTGGATGGAGTGGTAGGTGTCACTTTTTTTAAACCTACCCTGGCACCTCTTATAGTAAAGTTTGTTGCGCAATAAATCCAAGACTACGATCATGGTAGAGATACTAATCACAATGCCTGGTCCCTAATGACCTTCAAGCTGAAAATAAGGTAAAGATAGGGTTACGTGTCAAGCTGGAAACAAGGGGAAAATTAAAGTGTTACATGGATACCACCTTGTGATGCATTTGGATTAAAGAACCCATATGGAGCCCAAAAACTGTTCTTGCTTAAGGTTCCTTTGTGCTAGTTCAGAAACAAATTAGATGAGACACCGATTATGCTCAATGAGTGCAGCTCCTATTAATCCATGTCAGATGGTGCAATTGGCTTCACTGATCCTGGCTTATTGTATTGTAAACTTTGAAGTTTTTTCATTTTAAGATTCTAATCTTTCCTTCTCTTAATTGGAGAAAGTACTTTGTAATACAAAAGATATAGGACTAAATCTCCTGACTTCTTTTCATTTTAAGCTTTCGGTGTCAAGGAACGCTGATCAACAACCTGCATTCTTTGCTGTTTATAACATGGAGACAACTGAAATTGTTGCCTTTTATAAGGTACTATTTGTCTCAAAGCTTGCCACACTTTCCATTGTACTATTGGGACTTATTTGCTGATGGATTCAATTTTCCATTTGTAGAATTCAGCAGAGGAGCTTTATCTCTTCTTTGAGATGTTTTGTGATCATTTTCACCCTCACTCAAAAAATTCACCACACATGAATTTCATTTCTTCTCATTCAAACAACATCTACGCTTTTGAGCAATTAAGAGCCATTAAAATGAAACCAAACTTTCAGGTTAGTCATCTGAGCTGGTGCATGGTTAATGATAATATTTTATATTTCCTGTGGGTCATCTTAAGTTTTATTTTCTTGTAAAGCCTTGAATGGAAATGATTCTAGATTGGATACATTTACAATATGTTCATCCTCATAGTGCTTCTCTTGACCAATAAAGTACGAAGAAAGATTCAGTAAACCTGGAACCCTCATCAATGCTTCAGCTAGGAGCTAATTTTTTGGAATTTCTAATGTTTTATCGAGTAACTCCAATAAATTTGAAATCCATTTTTCCAAGAAAGAATTTATTAGTGTTGATTTTCATCAACAAAGAAAAAATACACTGAAATCTAATAAAAGTGCAACATTCATCTTGCAGTTTTTGAAGAAGATGCTGGGTTCTCTACCTTTCAGCTGTCAGTCACAAAATCCTTCTCCCTATTTTGACCAATCACTCTTCCGGTATGACGAAAAGGTTTGTCTTGGATGCTTCTCTAATTTATAGCCCTACTACATGCATGTCTTGTTCCATGTGTGCAAAGCAATTCAATCTTGCACTTTGAGGCTGGCTTTTGACAAATTTGCAAACCATCAAAATTTTGAGGTCTGGCTTCACCAGTGAGCATGGAAGCTCTAGATGTTCGAATTTGCATTTCAAAAATGCACAAGCTCAACCCACTTTCAATGCTGAGAATTCGTATTGGGTGACTTTGGGCAGAGGATCTCTTGGACTGTAGAGTTGCTTGTTCAATGTTGGCCTGTGGAGTTGCTTGATTTTAAGGTTTTGCACTTTGTTCTTTTATTGGGTTCTGAGGGACCAATTGTTGTATTGTGCTTGATGCTGAAGTCTGTGGGTCTTCAAGTTTTCTTGCCAACAAACACACATTAAAATAAGAAGACTGAGTACACTGCATTCCTAGTGTATGAAGCTAACAATTTCCAAACATTTATCCAACAGATATGACAGTCGACTTAAACATGACACTATATGGCTTCTCTCCCTCAACAGTCGACACTGTTTCTGTCCTACCACTAAATTATTTAATTTTTCAGAGATGGTAATCAGCTTAGTTTCTCTCTACCAATTTCCTTACTGCAGCATGTCTTTCACCGGTAGAGGTCCATCGTTTTAGCAGTCTTGCGGAGTGACATATATGGGCCACAGCATCTTGTAATGGATGATTACCGACATGTCTAACCTCGGTTTTACACATGGGGAAGCAAATCATCAATGATGAATCCTTTTAACTTTGACTAATTGCCAGGAGTTATCCATTAGATAGCTTTCAGGGAACATAGAAAAAAGCTGCACCTGTCATTCGCTAAGCATGTGTCTGAGGAAGTCAGCAATGGGAAAATGTTGCAAGATTTCTGCCTACAATAGTTGGTTACACAGAAAATTCTATGCAACTTTGATACCATCTTTCCATTTATCTGTACACTTTGCCATAGTCTCGGGTACTTTTAACTCTATCCACCTCTAGCGTTGATCATTACCAAGAAATTTTAAGCCATAGAAAATCGAAGGAAATCTGAGAACCAATGACGGGAAGACCTGGCTACAAGTTAGAATAAATGTAAGAATGTCAAGGTTATTCCTAGATGTGGATCGTGGACTTGTGTCACATCCTTTTCAATGCCTGGTTTTGTTTCCTCTTTTGAAAAGCAAGATCATATCAGAGTTTGTCAATTTTTGCTCACAGTTTCCATCTAAGATATGGAACTGTTACAGATACATTAAAAGAAACGAAAATTATCCTTGTCCACAATTAAAATGTTTCCTTCAGTTAAAGACATAATGTTACTGGTGTTGATCAATTTTTGAAATGCAGCAATCCCAAATGCCTAATAAAAATTGCACCCTAAAGCTTGAGCACCCAAGTTAATTGATGTCAGAAATGAAGAAAGAAACATAAATAGGTTAGTATTGATGAGTATAAAAAGACTTTTAAGCACTGACTATTGAAAGTTCACGTCCAACTTTTAACTGATTGAGTAGTTACTTTGTTTTGGAGTATGTTTTATAGCGTATATAGAGACTTTCACATGCTCTCGGTTCACTGTTAACTTGCTTGAGCTTTCTCGAGTTTCCAGTAGTAAGTCCTTAACACTTATAAGCTCAGTTCGGCATGATTGCATCCAAGTGATGAGAAACAATAAATAAAGTACTTTGGCACAAAAGTGAAGGCACTTGATTCGAATAAGTTTCACAATTCATCCTCCACGGTTGGTTTTGATGTTGAAGGGTTCCACATGGATATATCCTTTAGTACTTCTGCTTCCTAATTTTTTTTTAAATTCTGTTATTGCATCAATTGGTGGCATCAGTTCAGCTATTTCAATTTAATTCATCCTGTTTATTACACATACTGAAGCTGTAGCAAGGATCTCAAGTCATCTATATTCTAAGTTTTTTTTTCTACTCTTTTCTTTCTGGCGAGGAGTTGATTCATTCACATATTTGTTTATTAATCTATTCGAAAGTGGTTTTCCTCTTCAAGGACGGTCCACTCTCCATTCTTGGTTTTCTTACAATTGATGTCATATGTTATAAGATTTTAGACTGGAAGGTTGTCTACTGGTCTGATTCTCCTTTTCTTGCAGTTGATCTCTGCGACTGATCGGCCCAGGCCGTCAACTGACCATCCTATCAAGTTTCATACAAGAAGGAAAGACATACTTAAGTTCAAGATTAAATCAGGTGAACCCTTTTGACTACGTTAGACATTTAAGTTGGTCATAATCAAGGTAGCGAGTGTTTCACCATCCGCATGTTTCATCGTTTGGCAAGGTTTAATGATGGTCGTAGTTCCAACTCCTTTTCTTGATTGTGATATTTCATTTTTCTCACACTTAAAGATTAGAGAAGCAAGTGATTGAAATCGACATGGCTTTTGACTAGGTCCGGAGGCCGGGAGCACGGATGGTCGGACTAAAAAGATATCGTCTTTCCTCTTCCATCCATTTTTGCCCCTCGCTCTCTCCATACAGCAGACGCCGATCTCGCAGCCATCGCAGCCATCCATTAACATTCACTTCCGTAAATGAGGTTTCGTGATATCACTTTGCGGCATTTTTCGCTAGTAATAGTCTTGTAGATGCATTACAAAGACAGTAAAGTTTTACATGGGTTATAATTGTACATTTGGTGCAAGGGGCCCTTGGTGAAATCGTAAATTTAGGGTAGATCTTTCGTAGTTATACGTCTCCAATAAATTGCAATTATATTTCCCAAGAACAATGCTAGGTTATACTTTAATCGAAAAAAAAAAATCGAAAGGATACAAATGCTTTGATACCATGAAGATGATTAAGGCTGCAATTAAGGTTGAGCTTCGCATCTTATGTGAATAACTTGCCGAAATTGGGGAAATTGTCCCATCAATCTTTAGTTAAATTTTTGTGTGGAATTTGAATATAGTCTTTTTGGTTAATATTCATTGTAAATTATTGATATGGTGGTGTGTCATATAGGACGGCTAGTGATAATTGGATAGTCATGTTAGCTTTTTTTCAGAGAAAATTTATCGAAAGGATTACATTGGAATTTACACGCAAAGATTTATGTTTAGATTGGCAAAATAAAAAAGTTTATTATTGAATTGACATGCATACAATAAATTTAGGATTAATTGGAAAATTTTTCTGTGGAAATAGAGTTCAATGAGCAGGTTTGCAAGAGTGAGATAATATGATGGAGGGTGAATAACATGTTAATACGACAATGAACTTAAAGGAATTCATACAATGATGGGACAAAACCTTGTATTTAACCACAATGAATAGGTTGTACGCGGCACTCGGAAAAAAGCATGGATGACGAGCGTCAATGATCACAAATCACACAAGAAAACAACCTCTGGAAAAAACTTCTGGATGCCGGCGGAGTCGATTCGTCGGCTTGGCCGACCACGCCGGCATCGTTCGAGCCATTCTCGGGGGCTCCTTCGCGTTCGCGACAGAACATTTCGAAAGCTGATTCGACGTACTTCACGGCGTCGACCACCGTCATGTTCTCCACCAGCTTGTGCGGATAGATGTCCTTCTTATGGTCCCCGTTCATCGTCGCGGCCAACTGAACCAGCTGTTCCTGAAAGTCGTTGAGCTGCGCTGCCTCTTTCGGCCCTGATTCTCTCAGCTTCACCGGATCTGGCAGAGTCACTGCAATTTTCATGAAAGATGGTATGAGTCTGGATGGAGTTTTACAAGGTCGGCCATCGCCTTTCGCTCGATTGAACGAAACAAATTATCATCTGAAAAAGAGTAACGACGAGAACGAACGTAAGAAATCGATGTCAACATGTTGAGATCGCAAAGAGGCTTCGACATGCTTATGCTTTTGGAGTCGAGATTAATCTTTAGTTATTACGTTACATGTGAAATTAGTGTAGATAACATCTTTACTGGGTTCCAACGTGGAAGGGGGAGGTGGGGAGTTCGAATCCCCACTTTCTCGGGGGTTGGGGTGGGAACGATATAGTTTCAGGTGTGGGTTTCGACTCTCATGCCCTGCAAGAAGGCAGGGCAAAAGTCTGAGAGAGAGAGAGAGTTAGAGTAGGAATAGAATATGACCGACAAAAAAAAAAAAAAAACATCTTTACTGGGGACAATACGCGTGATGCTTGAGTGGTGTGTGTTCACCTGGGCAATCGGTTCTCGGACCGGTCCGGTTCAGGTTCAGGACGACGTCGAAGGTGCCCGCCCACTCGTCGCGCTTCGTTAGGAAACTCGGTAGATTGAAGATCTTCTTGACCGTCGCTGGGATTGAGGAATGCTCGAACTGGGACGTGGGATATGGCCCTGAAGGCTCATGCAACACTGCAAGACAGAGAACGCAACATTGTCAAGGAATGTGACGCATAAAATTGACTAAGCCCTTGTGTTACCAACCTGTCCCGGGCTCGATCCAAGGAGAAACCAGTATCGCCGGCACTCGGACCCCGAGACGGTCGAAATTGAAGTTGTAAGGAGCAGGCCCGACGATGCCATCCGGGCTCGGGACGCCCTCCGCCGGCGTCGGGACATGGTCGTAGAAGCCGCCATGCTCGTCGTAGACGATCACGAACAGGATCTCGTTCCATTGAGGGCTCGATCGCAACGCCTCGTACACCTCCTTCACGAACTTCTGGCCCTCGGAGATGTCGTGAGACGGGTGGTCGTCGTTGCCGGGGATATGAGGCAGCTCGAAGTACCTTTGCTCGATCACGGTGTAGTTGGGCAACTTCCCCTCCTTCGCGTGTCTCTTGAAATGCAGGTCGAACTGATGGAAATGTTTCAGGTACTTCGGTTTTCTAAGGTTCCTGGAGAAGGAGAAAAACAGCTTTTGAATTCGCCCTGGAGGTCCAAATATAAGCTACTGATCATCTTAATCAGAGAGAAGATTAGCAATATTGGCTCCATGATTTTTTTTTTTTTTATCAGTCTACCCTATTCATATTCTACACTCACGCTCAGACTTTTGTTTTGCCTCTTACAGGGTGTGAGAGTCAAAACCCACTCTTGAATCTTACGTGTCCCCACCCTATCCCTCCCTGAGAAGGTGGGGATTTGAACCCCTCACCTCCTCCTTCCATGTTGGAAGGGTGGTCACTAGGTGAATCCCAGTGGTTTTGACTCTATGATTATTACATAGTTTTTTGCAACTTGGGAACTTAGCATTAAGTATTCAACTGTAAATTTAGTTATATGAGAAGTATAATTTATGCACGAATGCATGGTGGGTCCACTATAATGACGGTTTAGAATAAGTTTATCTTGTGAATTTCGATTAAGATAATCAAACTCCACTAATTCTTATGTTTGAACAAAGGAAAAAAAAAAAAAACGTTTTTTTTAATCATTCCATATTCCATGCTCATATTATATTTTTGAATAGCTAGATAGATTCAAACCTCTCGGCATTATAAAATGACTCGAAACGTGTCATTAAGCCAACGTTTTGACCTTAATAAATCAATAATTAGTGTCGAATGACTCTATTATATGTCAAGGGAAAAGGACATAGTGAGGACCACCAGCATATTCGATAGGGTTTTAACGACCAACTCCACTCAAATTAAAGAGACATAAGCGATGATGGAAAGCAAAATGCCAAAGGATAGGGGGGGTATGATCCGTGGCTAATTATGCCACGTCAAAGCATCATGATCAGACTTGCACCTAATCCTTGCTTACCAAAATTAAAAAAAAAAAAAAAAAAACAAAGCACGTCGCCGCCACTCTGTCAGAAGGAACATGGCCCCAAATCTAACTGGATCTAAGAAGTGGAGGTAATTTCTAATTTTAAAAAAAAATGTGGAAGTTGAGATGAACTCTGTCATGATTAATCGAAAGATAATGGTCTGGAGATCATGTTACTCGATCCTATCTTTTTCCTAGGATTGCGGGGGCAATGCACCTGCCTGGAGATCAATGATATGTCACCCCTCTTTCTTCTTTTTTCTTTTAACCTGAAAATAGCTGGAAGCCTGGAATACCATTTTCAATTTCACAGCTCTTACTGAATACCCTCCTTGCATTTCAGAAACCTGTCATTTGCATCTCTCCCTACCTAGAAGACCTTTATGATCTTGGGTGGATCTACATTCAAACTCCTCTCTCTCTCTCTCTCTCTCTCTCTCTCTCTCTCTTGCATGTTGACTGAGCCACATCCATCCAATGAGTCAACGCCACCCGGCCCGACCCGAACTCCCTTGCCGCCGCTTGCCGACCTTCTCCCCGCGCCTCCATCTCCGTCTATGGCGAGCGAGCTCACCCCTCATGAACGTGCGAGCTTGAACGGAGCTCACGACCACGGGAACCTCTACAACATATCATGCTGAGTTTCTGCAGCTCAGCTTGGCCACCACAACATACTGTGGCAACGCCAGTCGCCCCGTCGAGCGAGGTGGCCGTAGGGTCACCCCGAGCAAGACGGGTTCGAACGGGCCCTATGGTATAGGGAAATTGGCTCTCTCTTTGGTCGTCCCTACGCATGTGACAATTGACTATGCAATTCCATTTTTGCCCATTCAAAAGACCCATCTAATTAATATATGACTCCCTTCAGCTGGAGCATGTGACCCACGAGGACAAGATCAACTTTGGATCCGACATTGACAACTCCCCAAAGCAACGACACAGCAAAATCCAAAATTTCCATGCTCAATCCCCCCAAAAAAAAAAAAAAAAAAAAAACGCCTTAGTTTTTCTAACTTGAAACGTCACAGCACGTTCTAGATGTGTCAAACCAAGAAAAGCTGGTCAACGAAATCGCGTCAACTTGAATGGATTTGATCGAGAGATGTTAGGTGTAAAATCTAAGCAAATAAGAACCTCAACGAGCCAACATAGTATATAATATTATCTGTTAGAGAAATATCCAGTGTAGGGCACTTAAAGTTAGGTCAGATCCGATTCTATTTTTTATAAACCAAACCCAGATAAAAAATAAATAATAAAAAAAGCATGTTCTTCTTGGAATCATTCCCCTTCCCGAGATTGTGCCCATGAACACGAATCGAATATTTAGGAAAAAGTTTCCAACCAAAACCAATAAAGCAACAATGCAATCTGTATAACTTTTTAGAGGAATTTAAGGGAAATTAATTTTGATTTTCGTGGGACCGACCGACTTTAGATTAACAGTAGGTCAAAAGAAAAAGAGAAAATGCCAAACTTTACTTTATAATATTATTGCATTTTATTCTATCAAAAATGGTTTTGTATTGCTTTTAATTTTTTCCCTTGTTTTCCCGGTTTCATCGTACCTGTAACAAAGGGTAGATGGAGGGTAAGCGTAGTAGATCCCGAAGCTGTGGCCGGCCTCGTGCATGGACTCGAAGACGGTCCTCTGCGGGTACCCCTCGACCAGCTTCTGCGTGTCGTTCCCCGTCGCGCCGCACGAGGTCGCCGCGTGCACGTACAGCCTGTTCGGCTGCGTCAACGTCGGGATCGACGCGAACCACCGGTCGCACACGGCGAACTCGGAGGCCAACTCCTTGTAGACCGGCACGGCCTCCGGCCTGAACCCGTTCATGACGAACTCGGACAGCCCCTGCTGCTTCCGCTCCGCATTCTGCGCGAACCCTTCCATGGTCGGGAGCAGGTTCTTGGACGGCGAGGTGGCGTCGTCCCACGGCTCGCCGAAGACCTGCTCGTAGATGGCCTGGAAGGAGTGGTCCGGGTCGGGGTCGACGTACACGGCCGAGTTGCCGAAGGTGACGCGGAGCGAGTTGGAGTCGGCGACGGACAAAGGGTTGGACTGAGTGCCGTCGACGCCGTCGATGTCGGGGTTGAGGGACTTCATCCAGCCGAGCATGTGGTCGAAGGAGCGGTTCTCCTGGACCAGAACGACCACCGTCTTGATGGGACATGCCTGAGCGGCGGCGGCGCTGCTCTCGGATACCATGTTCCAGTCGGGTTTGATCGGAGAGGGACGGTGAAATCCGGTGAGAACAGAAGAGTACAGATTGAGAAGAAAGAAGAGGGAGAAGGTGAGGGCCTTATGCAGATGGTTCAGGTAGTCGTTCTTGGGGTTGAGGAAGGTGCTACGAAAGTTAGGTCCATGTGCAAATATTTTACATGTGAAATAATTATAAAATGCTTCGATTGAACTTATGGATAGAGGGGACCCAAAATTTCAAATAATTAAATAAAATAAAATTGTCAAGATGAATTGCAGATGCCACTACCTAATTAATATAACTGCACGAGTTGACGATTTTCCTCGTTGAAAGAGGAGTTGTTCGAAAAATTACTAAAAAATTACTAGACTTGTTGCACTTTTCCCATTTCAATCCCAAATTTTTTAATTGTGCAAATTAAGTCTTAAATCTTTTCACATTTTAGTAATTGAGTCCATCAAAGAAATTGCTTGTGTGGACCCCAAGCGTCCTATGTAGCTTAGTTGGTGAGGGCCAAGCCCTCAATGGCCATAGTGAGGGCATTGAGCGAGGTCCGCAATGCCCTGGCCTAGAGCTGGTGATTGTCAACCATTGCATGGGACAAGAAAAAAAGGTAGAGAAAAATTGGAAAAAACCAAAAAAATATTATTAAAAATGTCTATGTCAGCATCGATTGTGTCAAGTAGAACTATCAAGATTCATATTAGCGATTTATAGTCAAAATTAGTTGGATGGACTTGATTGACAAATTGTAAAATGGTTTATGACTCAATTGACACAATGAAAATGTTCATAACTTAATTGGCAAAATATGATAAGTGTACGACTTTTTTTGATAATTTTCCCGGACTACTTCCTACTTGTGAGAGTACACAATGAAAGCTCCTCACCTTATTGAAAAGTAAAGATCGGTAAATATACCAGCTCTCAAGTTTTGAGATAACTATCATTGTTGATTATGAGAAAGAATACCATTTGGCTTCCATCACTATTTCATTTTTCACACCAAATACATTTGACACGTGAAGAGACAAGTTAATTGTAGATAAGATGATTTCAAAAGAGATATTGTTTCTTTGAACCATATTTTAATTGGACAGTTTTTGAAAAAAATGGACAATTAAATAAATGTTATTATCACAAACATCCAACACCCAAATAAATCTCTCTCTCTCTCTTGTTGAACATTAACTTTCATTGTTTTATGTTGTTGAACACTATCAAATCTGTACTCTTGCAATCTTATTACTTTGAATAATGATGGTGTTGGGGATGCCAAACTCAAGTGCACACTCCCAAAAGACAAAGCCATACCAATAGATGAAGATCTCAGTGTATGCTCATTATTAAAGACAAATTTGGTGATCAACCTCTATTTTTGGTTTGAAGAAGTCACACATCTATTATTTGAACTTGTGACTCCTAATCTTATTTTGATTATTCATCTTGTTATCCTGAGTTTATTTTATTTTATTTTAAAGTTGTATATGATTTGTTTTGGTTTGCAATTGGATTGCATTATTTCTCTTTTGTATTTTTGTGAAAACAAATGAAATGTTACTTTGACAAGAACATTCATTTCTCAGTCTGCATGATTAACTATTTAACACACTCATCAATCAATCTCGTATAGACACTTTATAAGTATACTTACTTTGGGATTTAATTCAGTTTGCAAAACACCCATGGTGCATAACCCGAGGACAATTAATGCTCAGGAAACTGCAAAGTTTCCTCAACTGGCTACTTTCCAAATTTTCTTAGAGCGCTTGTTAATAGATCCACGCGACAGAAATCCATTACAAGGAAGATAAGTAGCTTTTCCCTCGTCGAAAAATTCTTATGGGCTTCTTAATCCTTTTCTATTTTAATGAGTCAAAAGTAAGAACTAAAGAGTAAAGCCATGTTTCAAGTGGCCCTGCTTTATTTTTTTAGTTTTCAAAGGGTTGGACTGAGTGCTGCCCATCCAGCTGGGCTTTCTTATTTTCCCTGGACTAGTGGGGCATTTCAATCATGTTTTGGTCAGGTTTGATTGGTAGAATGCTGTCGACGCCGTCTTGATGGGGCATGCTTGAGGGGCATTTTCGAGGATTTCGGGTGAAAGCCCCTTGAAAATGCCGGCCAAAAACGCACCCCCTGAGTGCTATCCACGCCGTCGATGTCGAGATTGAGGTACTTCATCCAGCTGGGCATGTGGTCAAAAGAGCGGTTTTCCTGGACTAGAACAACCACCGTCTTGATGGGGCATGCTTGAGGGGCGACGGCAGCGGCGGTACGGTTGCTCTCCGGGACCATGTTTTGGTCAGGTTTGATTGGCGAGGACGGTGAAATCCAGTGAGAAGAGAAGAGCCCATAGATTGAGAAGAAAGAGGAGGAAGAAGGTGAGGGCTTTCCGGCAGATGGTTTAGGTTGTCCCTCTTGGGGTTGAGGATGGAGCTATGAAAGTTAGGTCCATATGCAAATAATTCACACATGAAATAATTGTAAAATGATCTATTGACTTTATGAATATATGAGACCCAAAATTCAAAGAATTAAATAAAATTAATATTATCAAGATGAATAATAGATTGCACGATCCAATTAAAATAATTTCAACAATGATGTGATGATTTTCCACGTTGAAAGGGGAGTTCTTCCCACTCACGTGAGAATACGCATTGAAAGTTATATGTCCTATTTGAAGGTAAAGACTGACAAATCTACCAAGCTCTCATGTTGCGAGGTAACTATCATCATCGATTGCTAAGGAGAGAACACCATCCAGCTCTATCGATATTCATTTCTCCATCGAATGCACTTATGTAAAGGTGACATGTGAAGAAAGAAGTCAATTATGGATGAGAAACACTGAGTTTACAAACTAAAAAGCAGTTGCCAAGTCCTTTTTTTTTTTTTCTTTCTTCTCTCCTCTCTCCATCATCTTCTTCAACCTTAGCCATGGGGAGGGTTTGAGCTAGTCTCACCTTTCCTTCTATTTTTGTTGATTTTATATGAGCTTTCTTGTTCTTTTCTTCTTTTTTGTCTTTTCTCTCAATCTAAATATGGGCACTCTCTTCTCTTGATTTAGTTCTAGATATGAGAGTTTAAACTCTCCTAATTTAATTTTAGACTTTGGAGCTCTTCTCTCCCAATTTAGATGTGAGAATTTATCAATACATTCAAGTATTTGATACCTCCATGCTCTATCAACGTACAGGTCATCCACCTCCAATTTCAATGATAATCATAGAAGCTTTGGCATCTTGCTGAAGTACAAAGATTTATTCTTCCAAATGTTAGATTTATTTTGATTGCCTCCGTACGGCAATGGTGTGGAGGAAGTCGAACGTAGGTGTGCACCATCAACTAGTAACGTCATAGTTATTTGAGAAAAATTTAAGATATGTGCTAATCACTAATGATACTATAACATTTAACGATTGTCTGCCAATTATTTTACTTGACAAATCCATTCTTATGGAACAAATGTGTGCTTAACCTTGTCAATACTCTATTAATCTTCCCTATTTTATGCCGTTGGTTTTGGTTTTGTAGTATTATGGCATTTGCTCTGTTTGGATTTAATTTGCCATGAAAGTATATATGCTTCTTATATCCTTTTGAGCAGTAAATCGGAATTTCAATTGAACAATTTTAAAAAAAAATTGCACAGTCATCTAAATGTTATTCTCACAAACATCTAACAACTGAATAAACTCTATGTGTGTGTGTGTTTCATGTTGATGAACATTCATTTCTCTATAACTTTCATTGTTTCATGTTGATGAACACTCATTTCTTAGTCTGCATGATCACGTACTTACATATTCATCTCGATCTCACATAGACACTTTATAAGTATACTTACTTTGGGATTTAATTCAATATTCAAAGCATTGACTATGCATAACACGAGGACAATTAATACTAGGGAAATTGCAAAGTTCCCTTAATTGACTACTTTATAAGTGTTCTTAAGGTGCTCATTATCAGAGTCCACACGACAGAAATTCATTCCCAAGAAGATAAGTAGCTTTTCCCTTTTCGGAAAATTCTTGTGTCTATTTAACCCTTTACTATTTAGTGAGTCAAAAGTAAGAACTAAAGAGTAAAGTTATGTTTCAAGATGCCCTACAATTATTCATTTAGTTGCTGAGTAATTATATTCATTGATCAGACAAAGGAGAGAACCGCTTCCCATCACAGGCCCATAGACAACAGCAAGAAACAGTCCCTAACCCAAGAGCCAGCAGGCCTTAGTCCAATTTCCACAGAGCCCAAGACCCAGCAGACCCTTAACCCATACCCCGGTGGCCAAACCAGTAAAACCGAATGACTAACATCCAAAAGCAATGTTAAAAAAAAAAAAAAAAAAAACTCTTCCTGACAATTCAACCAGTCTAACCACGTTCAATGCTTTTTTTTTTTTTTTTTCCGATATTCTACCAACAAATTACCATAAAAACAGTCATCCACCATAAAGCACGACTAGTTGAGGCACTTCTTTTGGGGGTCTAGACCTTTGTTTGTGCAAGTTATAAGGCCAAAAAAGGGTCAAACCGTTGTCCAGTTCTTGACTGCTCCGATTCTTTCACAAGAAAAGGGATCGGTTCCTAGTTCTTAGTTCAGTCAATTGAACTAGCCAATCCAGTCCGAGTTCTAATCCCCAAAGTCGCTTCAAAAACCAAATGGACCTCGAATCACAAGAGGACTCACCTTCACCTGGACATATATGGCTGCACTTGCAAGTGAAATGTTTCAGACCCTGCAAACGACCCCTTCCCTAAGTCAGCATTCAAACACATTCAAAAATCTAATCTTCCATCTCCTACATGGCTCTAGAAATTCATTGGAAAGGACTCCTTTTCAATGATAAATATAGAGTCGTGGACCGGAATTATCATCCCGAGTGGAGCGGTGCCCTAGAGACCAAGCCAATCCCTACAAAGGAAAGAATGAAAAAAAGTCAAAGCAACTGCATTTTCTTCAAACCCTAAAGTGAATAAACCCCTTCCTTAGACCGCTACCCATCTTCCTTCTCTTATGAAATTTCTTGCTCAATCAATGGCGCCGCAACCTACATCTCATGAAGGGTGCAACCACATGGCTACGGAGATTAGCTCTCTTCGGGAGGAAGAAATGGCATAAGGGTGATTTGGAAGGTCGGCATTCTTCTTTTTGGGCGAGATTGCTTTCTTTGCTACATTCGATCGATCTAAGACCTAAGGCTATCGCGACTTTGTGTATGTCCTTATCGTGTCTAAATACAAGACCCCGTGTGCTACAAGAAAGGCCGATTTGTGGTATTTTTCCGCATTTATTTTTTTCTTTTTCAAGTTTTTTCAAAAGACTTTTCAAGAAAAAATAGTGGAGGAGGTAACGTTGTTTTCTAGTTATGCTTATCCCATCCCATTTATACACCCACGTGTCGAGAAATAAATACTTAGCATTACGTGTGATCCTCTGCCTTTTCCAAGAAGATATATCTCTCCCTTTCTCCCCTTTTAAAAAAATTATCAAAAATAAAAATAATATATATATAGCAAACTCAATTTATCTTCATTTTCCAATTTTCCATTTTCAAGAAATCCTCGAATTTAGACCTACAGCGGCTTCGAGCTCCGACGAAACTCCCATAACCACAGAGAGAGATAGAGAGATGGGGGTGGTGATCATCGACGGCTCGACGGTGCGCGCCTTCGTCGGCGAGGAGGAGCGGTTCAAGAAGAGCGTGGACGAGCGGTTCGCCGCCCTGGACCTGAACCACGACGGCGTCCTCTCCCGGTCGGAGCTCCCGCAAGGCCTTCGAGTCGATGCGCCTCATCGAGACCCACTTCGGGGTGGACGTCGCCACCCCGCCGCAGGAGCTCACCCGCCTCTACGACTCCATCTTCGAGCGCTTCGACTGCGACGGCAGCGGCACCGTCGACCTCGAGGAGTTCCGGTCGGAGATGCGGAAGATCATGCTCGCCATCGCGGACGGCCTCGGGTCGTGTCCCATCCAGATGGCGCTCGAGGACGATAACTCCAACCTCCTCAAGCAAGCCGCGGACCTCGAGGCCGCAAAGCTCGGCGGCGGCGGCGGCGGCGGCGGCGGCGAGGCCAAGTCGTGAGGCTCCGATCAGGCCGGTGGATCGGTGATCGGTGAGTAATGAATAAGATCCGAGATTTGTAATTGCGAACCCGAGAGCTTACTTTCTCTACAGTTTGAATGAACCAGTAACATATGAGTCGGGTCGGGTATGCACCAGTTGATTAGACTGATCTCCAGGCCTTGCAAGTTGACGATCCCAATCTCAAATCTTACTATGATAATCTCAAATCTTACTTTGTGACCGCATATTCTCGTGAAGCATAAATCTTTGCGACTTAGATTTTACATGACACGAGAAAAAATTAAACGTTCATCAATAAAATATGGTAGCTCGGAGTATGGAAGCATTGATGGCTATGTTTTGTCGGTTCGATTATTATCTGAATTTTCAAGGAGAAAGTGACTCGATTATTTTATGGTTGTGTTAATTTGTGATGCTCAAGGTTTGCCAATCGAATCATGGTGCTACTTTGTTAATCTAAAGAGTGGGAAAGGTCACCAATATCATAAGGTAGATGAATGGCATTGCACAAGTAGGATCGATGTGATAATGCGAAGGGTTGTCGATGGTTCGGGTCAAATATTCTTTATGGAAGAATGGTGTTTCCTGCGACTCGGGAAGAACCCTAACTGAACCACCTGATTCGGGTTGCTCTTTTTTTTTTTTTTTTTTTTTTTTTTTTTTTTTTTTTGGGGCCATAGATGCTGAATCAATCTCCATTTATCCGAACTCTCACTTTTCCAGCGCAAATTTTGCAACAAATTGGTAAGCAAGAAATTTGAGAGGGGCGATTGCTCCTGTTGATACGATTCCTTGAATGGTTGAATATGGTTGATATTCCTTATCGACAGAAAAAATTACCGAGTATATGTAATCTATTTTTCTTATATTTGAGGGATGAAAAAAGAGGTGCAAAAAGCGTTGGGCCTTGTTTGTGCAAGTTATAAGGTCAAAGAATGGTCAAACCGTTGTTTTGTTCATCGGTCGGGTTGACTAGTTCTTGATTGCTTCGATTCTTTCACGAAATAAAGGGACCGGATCCTTCGCCAATTCTCAGTTCCTCCAATTGAACTTGCGATCCGGAGTGGATCGACTAATGAATAGAGAGAGAGAGAGAGAGAGTCTATTACAATGAGTGAGAAGAGATATTTAATAAGAGTCTATTACAATGTGTGAGAAGAGAAATTTAATAAATGGGACTTACCTTGCAGTGGGTCGATTAATGAATAGAGTGTTCTACTATTGATATGGAAAATCGGACCTATCCAATGGTTTCTCATGTTTCAAACCCTGCGGATGACCCCGTTCCCCAATTTAGCATTCTAATACTTTCGAAAATCTAGTTTTCTATGTTTTGCATGACTCTTGAACATCACCAAGATGCACTCTTTTCAATGGTAAATATAAAAGTTCAACTGAAATTATCATCCTTATTGAGGTGTAATTCATACTTCCCATCGACAAGAAGGCATGGAAGTCCCACTTCCTAGTGAGCGGGTAAGGGTCCAAGGGAGCTGCCTTGGTGGGGTTGCGGGCCGCACCCTCAAATCGCCAAAAGGTTTTCATAATTTAATGCCATATCTTATTTGATAGTTTGAGTTTCGGCCTATGAATATGTACTTGGTATATATAATCTATTGTTCTTAAAGTTGTAACGGAGTGATGTGATGTGATAATTATAGTGAAATTTTTTACTGGATGTGGCTCTAATTTAAAGATAAATCAAGATAAACATTGTGGCTTGGGTCGGGTCTTTAGCTCCGTCGGGTATGTGCCGGTCGGTTAGAATGATTACTAGGCCTTGCAAGTTGAATCCCCCGAGGATCCGAATCTTAGGTTTTATTATAATAAAGCCTTCGTAACCACATATTCAACCTCGATTTCAGAGAAAAAATTAAAAATCTTTACCAATAAAAATTTGTAGCTCCGAAAATGGAGGCATTAGTAGTTATGTTTTGTCAGTTGGATCCGCTAAATTATCTAATTTTTCGAGGAGCAGAGTTACTCAATTATTTTATCGTCCTGCTAATTCAGGACATTCGAGCTTTATCATTCGAATCATAGTACTTTGTTTAACCAACAAGTGGGGAAGGTCACCGAATGTCATAAGGCAAATGGACGGCATCAAAAAAGTAGAATTGATGTGATCATAAGCACGGCTGTCGATGGCTCCCGTTTTGTTTTCCTGCTGGTCGTAGACGTTGAATCAATCTCTATTTACCAGGACTTATTACACTTTTCCAGCACAAATATTGCGACAAATTGCTGGGAAGCAAGAAACTTGAGAATAATTGCTTAGATAAAATGTTAGATGTGGTTCATGCTCCCCATTGACGAAAATAATTTCTAAGTATATATAATCTATTTATCTTATTATTGAAGGGTGTAAAAAAGAAGCGCGAGATGATAATTATAGTGGAATTCTCTATTGGACATAACCCGAATTTAAGGATGAATCAAGATAAAAATCTTGTGATTCGATTTTTTTTCTTGCTTTCATTCTTTAATTCTTTGTGGTTGTACGTCAAATCTTAACACAAAATGCTTCCATGCCTATCGGAAACCTTCAAGATTTTCAATCACAGTGAGCACCAATGTGAGACTGAACTTAACACTTTGAAGCAAGATTTGCTCCGTAATCCGGTCTTATTCTCACCATCATGATTTGCTCTTGTTCTCGGTCGGGTTTAATCAGTGAAAAGGGGAGTTCTTCCCACTCTCGAGAATACACATTGAAAGCCACTTGCCCAATTATTTGAAGGTAAAGATTGGTAAATCTATTGGAGGTAACTATCATCATCAATTATTAGGATAACATCATTCAGCTCATGTCGGTACTTTATTTTTCGTATTGAATGCACTTGCATAATAATGACACGTGAAGAAACAAGTCAATTGTGAGGATTTTAAAAGAGTTATGATTCCTTTTGAACAGGGATTTTAATTAGACAGTTTTTTGAAAATTGTTATACCAAAGTAAATGTAATTCTCACAAAAAACCTAACCCCTCAAATAGAACGAAACCCTAAGCCAACCCGGCACCGACCACCTCTATTCCCTAGTCTCCCCACACTACAAGATAAAACTAGATAGTGACATTTTCGAGCCTAATGGGAACATCCAATAACGTCCTTGACTGAATCGGGAAATTTCTGTGAACAACTCAATGCCATTTTGATATACAACATTCGAGACGCACCTCGACAAGCGTCCCAAATATTTTGTCCCCTCTAGACTAACTTATTCCGTATGATCAAATATCATTGATCTCTTTAACATTTCTCTAACTTATCGTTAGCGTACAAAATGAGGATACATGTATCAAATTCGCTCTCTAGTCTCATAACATCTATAAATGATCCTGTCCTAATTAGTGCCCCCGAGATGCTTTTTTTAGTATACTTAATTTGAAATAATGCATTTTCCTAAAAAAACAAATCGTGTACAAGAAGCTTTTACCATTAAGAAAAACTTAGTGGCTTTTTAACCCTTTTCTATTTAAGTGAGTCAAAAGTAAGAACCAAAGGGTAAGTAATGTTTCTAGTGGCCCTACATTCATTTGTATAGTTATTTATTTATGCAACAATCTTTATTGATCGAATGCCAAAGACAGATGGGACAACCACTTCCCATTGCTCACTAACCCAAGAGCCAACGGGCCTCAATCCTATTTTCACAAAGCCCAAGATCCAGCAGGCCCCTAAACCCATACCCAAGTAGTTAAACCAGAAGACGAAAATCACAGCCAGAAAATTATTCATTTTTCTCGAAATAAATAAAACCTAAATATTAACTCTGTCCCAAAGTCTCTAGAAAAATCAATACGTCGTGGGATTGCATGAGAATTCACCTTCATCTGGACAAATATAGCTGCCCTTGCAAACGAAATGTTTCAGGCCCTGCAAAAATTCAAAATTTTAGCACTTTCAACATCTAAGTTTCCACCTTGTGTGTTAGAAATATATTATTTAATTTGGAGTATCTCTCGTATCATAAACTCGTTATTCTAATTGATTGTATTTTATACTATAATGTTATGTTACTATAGATAGTAATTTTGTAAAGCCTACCGCCACTTACATTTGCTTCTTTCGTAAAATTGACGCCACCATTAGACTCACCACCTCCAAAAGAACAAGACCATGAAATTTCATCGCCGTTAGCCGCCAGACAAGCTCTCACGCTCCGCCACGTGCCGCTACCTCTTGGACCCATGGACCCCGATAATTTCAATGCTGTTTTGACATTTTTAATACCATAATTCGGCAAATCAACACCACCATCCACCTCTACATCGATCCGGGGAGTTAGCATATGGGAAGATTGTCGTCGTACGAAATGTCACGCACTGTCGAAAGCTTCTGCAAGCGGCCCCTCACAAGGTCTATCGCACTTGCTGACAAGTGACGTCATTAAACGCGTCATCATCACATCACCTATCATAGATAACATATCTCCTTACGAGCACTTGTACAGTAATGTTTTGAATTACAATCTTCTTCGAATCTTTGATAATGTTTGTTTCGTGCACCTACTCCCTAATGAATGCACAAAGTAAGAGCCTCGTGCTCGCTTATGTTGCTTCCTTGAGTATGACATTGAGCATAAAGGTATAGTCTCTAAAAGTCTACATGTCTCGCCATGGTACTTTTTAGGAACTCTCATCTCTCTATCCTTTTGAGTCATCTCTAACTATTCGCTTCTTCACCAACTTTTCAATGGAATATTTTGTAATGATGACACGATTGCGTTGTTCTCTTTGGAGTTGTCCTCTTCTAATCTTGATGCTGGTACATCTGGCAATCCCATTGCAGGAGCTCCTGACATGTCCATGTCATCTGCAAATTCTCCACCCTTAGAAATACCTTCTTCTCATGTTTGTCATTCCACCCATGTAAGTTAACCATCTGTTCAACTTCATGATTTTCATTATTACTCTACTATTTGCTTATTTCCACAAGCCTCATACATTTAGAGAAGCTTGCACTAATCTTCTTTGGCAGCAAGCAATGATGGATGAGTTGCAAGTGTTAGATAAATCCTATACTTAGGATTTGGTTGATTTGCCACATAAAAAGTTTGCAATAGGTTATAAATGGGTGTATAAGACCAAAACAAAGGCAGATGGAAACTCGACTACTAGCAAAGGTTTTACTTAGGAGTATAAGATTGATTATGATGAAATGTTTGCTTTAGTTGCATGTCTTACGTCCATTCAAAGCCTTTTTGTTGTGGCCTCTATCAAGTGATGGCCTTTGCTCCAAGTGGATGTTAAAAATACAGTTCTTAATGGTGATCTTACTAAGGAAGTATATATGGAACCTCCTCCAGGATATACTAATTTTGATAAAGTGTGTCAATTACGTCAAGCATTATATGGATTGAAGCATGCTCTTCGTACTTGGTACTCCAAGCTTAGCTCTATCGTGGAACGCCTTGGATTTAAATCTAGTATCTATGACAATGCTTTATTTGTTCAACAAAAGTCTCATGGGTATTTTCTACTATTTTTATATGTGGACAACATGGTTCTAACTAGCAATGATTAAACCAACACTACAAAATTCTAGCTATGTCTCAATCAATAGTTTGAAATGAAAGATCTTGGCCAACTCAGTTATTTTCTAAGTTTAGAGGTTACTTTAGATTTCTCTAGCTATTATCTTTCTCAAGCTAAATATGTCACTAATGTCCTTTTTTGAGCAAGACTCATTAATAACAAGAATACTGCAACTCCCACTGACGCTAATGCCAAATTTAATGACAAAGATGAGACTCTTCTTTCAAATCCTACTCTCTATCGACAGCTAGTTGGTAGTCTTATATACCTCATTGTGACTCCTCTTAACATAGCCTACAACGTTCACATTGTTAGTCAATTCATTACTACACTGCAAACCACTCATTTTTCTATCATTCTTCGCTATTTTAAGGGCACCTTATTAGATTGGTCTTCACTTTTTATGCTAAATCTACCTTAGAGTTGAAAGCTTGCTTTGATGTTGACTAGGCTAGCAACCCTCTTAATCATCGCTCCACCACTAACTACTGCTTCTTTCTAGGTAACTCACTAATCTCCTAGCGTAGCAAGAAACTGACTATTGTCACTCGATCTAGTACGAAAGCAAAATATTGTGCTCTTGCTGATACAACAATAGAATTATTATGATTATGATGGTTATTAGAGGACATGAGTGTCCATCATACCATTCCACAATACTTTATTGTGACAATCAAAGTACTATTTAAATAGCACATGACAATGTTTTCCATAAACACACCAAGCATATCTAGATAGATTGCCATTTTATATGTTCTCAAAGATTTCAAGGCGCCATTCTTTTGTCTCCACTTCATCGGTTAATCAAATTGCCAATATATTCACTAAGGCACATTCACCAGGGCATTTTCAAGATCTCTTCTCTAAACTTCAATGGACTTCTTCCCCATCATGTTGAGTTTGAGGGGATTTTAGAAATATTTATGTAATTATGAGTATTCCTCAAATCATAATACGATTATAAGTATTTCTAGTATCATAATCTCGTTATTCAAATTGATTGTAATGTCATTTTGTAAAGCCTATAAATAGACTCATGATAATTCAATGAAATACATAAAAATTTCACAACTTTATTTTCTACTTTACATTTATCATTCAGCATGACTCTTGCACATCATCAAGAAGCGCATTCTTTTGTCTCCAATCAAAGAATCAAAGGTGATTCTTAGTGAAAACATTCTTTAACAGCCCGAGGTAATAAATTGCGGTATTTCAAATCACTGTTAAGATAATCGACATTCACATTAATAATTAACGATCAAAATGATAAATTATTAAAAGATTTAAAAATGCAATCAGACTGATTAAAAGTTTTGCAAATTGTACTACCAAAGGGGTACAAATAAAGTCGTGGACTGCAATTATTGTCCTCGAACTTCGAGCACTCTGTATGCTTTTCCCATCAGACAGAAAAAAAAAAAAAAAAAAAAAAAAAAAAAAAAGGTACCCCCAAAAAGAAATATTTAAAAGAAATCAATTTGTGGACAGCGAATTGTGAAGTGTCCACGTGACCCCCATGTTAAAAAATAGAAATAAAATATCTCTCTCACTTTATTCCCCTTAAAAAAGTAAACAGAAAAATATCAAATTAAAATATTTTTTCTTTTTGCTCTCCATTTTCGTTTTTAATATATGCTCACTTCAGACGAGACACTTCAGACAAGCTACCAGTTTCGAGCTTCGACAAAACTCACGTAACCAGAAAGAGAGAGAGTAGGTAAGAGATGGGGGTGGTGATAATCGACGGCTCGACGGTGCGCGCCTTCGTCGGCGACGAGGAGCAGTTCAAGAAGAGCGTCGACGAGCGTTTCGCCGCCCTGGACCTGAACCGCGACGGCGTCCTCTCCCGGTCGGAGCTCCGCAAGGTCTTCGAGTCCATGCGCCTCATCGAGTCCGACTTCGGCGTGGACGTCGCCACCCCGCCGCAGGAGCTCACCCGCCTCTACGACTCCATCTTCGAGCGCTTCGACGGCGACGGCAGCGGCGCCGTCGACCTGGAGGAGTTCCGGTCGGAGATGCGGAAGATCATGCTCGCCATCGCCGACGGCCTCGGCTCGTGCCCCATCCAGATGGCGATCGAGGAGGACGACCCCAGCTTCCTCAAGCGCGCCGTGGACCTCGAGGCCTCGAAGCTCGGCGAGGCCAAGCCGTGAGGCTTCGATCCGGCCTCGCCGTCGATCGGTGAGTGATGAATAAGCTCCGGGATTTGTAGCAATGAACCCGAGAATCTGTTTTCTCTGCAGTGCCCGTTTGCTACGGTTCGGGTCGGGTCTTGTGCTCGGTCATGTATGTGCCAATATTCGTCAAGCATCTATCTTTAGAGTATCGATTTTATATAATATGAGAAAGATTAAATCGATGAGCAAGTGACCCATTGATTCATGTTGTCGTGTTAACGGCTAAGCCTACCGTTTCTTAGTGGAAGTCCTTTTTTTTATCTACAACAACCAGCCTCCACCCCACCACTGACGGCAGACCGCCGCCACGGACCACCTCAACCACCACCGGCGATGTGGCTGGTGGTTGCCACTAGGGCCACCAATTGGGACATCATCAATGGTGTTTGGTGGTTCACATAATGTTGTAGATACCATATAGATCCGTCCTTTTTCTCTTTTTGATTTTGGCTTTTACATCTTAGTTTAGATTTACCTTGCTAAAGTGCTTTTGGTCATCATTTCTTCATTTCAGTGATCAGCATCATATTTAAAATATGAGTTATTTTGGCGGGTTTGGATTAGGTCTGAATTGAGTTAGGTGCGGGTTAAATAAATTACTTCATATGAAAATGGATTTATATGGGTCAATATAGTCCACAGGCATATGTGGTCCACTCAAACCTACTTACCCGTTTGCCACTTCTACTCTCAATTGTACTGTTGACCGCACTCATGTTGGATGCAAATGGCGAAAATTATGTAAGAAAGGAATCTCAAATTAAGAATTGAAGATCCCATAAAAAGTCATGACAGGTTGGTTTTTAGTTCTCGCGATCTTCCTTTTGCTTAAAATTTGAGGTGCAGCTTTGAGTTCTAGTCTTTATTTGGTGCAATTTAGTGTTTATCATTTGGATGAGCTCAGGTTTGTGTAGTCACATTTATTTAGTGGGGAGAGAATCCACAAAATGAGGAGCACTGCTCATAGGGATTTAAAGATAGATAGTGACCAATTTTCAGTGGGGTCAATTGGTGCTCCATCCCTGGCTTTCTGCCTACTCCTTTGCAAGGTCCATAATATATAAAATCTTGGTATTGACATCTTTTCATTCCAAGCGCAAATCTTCTGTCTAATTCATCCTTCTCTTCCTTTGTCTCTTCTTACGATAAGCAGTATCTAAGTCTCTGTTTTGACCAACTCAATCCATGCAAATTGGATCCGTCAAAATGGGTGAGAGACCCATTTCTTAATACGTATTTAATGGGCTGAACCTTAAATGGGTTGCGTTATTTTTAATGAATTAATCATAAATAAGTTTAGACCCAACTCTATAGTCATAAATAAGTTTAATATGTATGTTAAATGGATTTACAATTTATTTAGACCCTATCCACTTTTATAACTTTCTCTCGCATTTACTTGATCTTGCGTTTACCTTAATTTCTGTATAAATTTTCCTAAATTTGGTTAGACATAGAAGTGTTTTAATAATACAGATTGGGTCATGTATATATCTGAAATAAACCACTAAATTTGTATCGTATTGAAATGAATTGAAATGACTTAGATGGGTCAATTTATGTTGAACTATTTTTGGCTCAGTTCGTCTATAGATGTGCCTAATGGAACTTGTCACTTCACTACCTCATTTCTATTTCTCTACTATAGTGATGGAGTCCCCTCTCTCCATCTTCTTTTCACCTTGCCATCCAACTATTGTGCTCTTCTCCCCCATTTGTCAATGTTCACTCACTCTAACTCCCATACTTTTGCTGAACTCTTTATTAAATTACATGTTGGACCTAAGTATATCCTTAAATTGCTTCATGTGGGTCTCGTGACCTCAACATCTTTGGACGTAAAACAACTAGAGAGTAGAGTCAATAACAAGGCTCGAGAAATATACTTTACCAAATTTGAAAAATTGATATGTGTGAGTATCAACACGTTAAAATAAAAAACATAGATCCTATCGATCCACCAATAATATATTCATTAGACATGCAAAGCGGCCATCAATTGATCTCAAAAACACTTGATTTTAGGTGAAGAACTCTGAAACTTCCAAGGGTCCTAGGAGTACCCCGGTTTATTGAAGTCTTTATTAGATCACATGCTGAAGGCACTCGTTCGTTAATTTTGGGGGAAAAAAGAACAGTGACGTGACGGTGCACTCCATGATTATTGTCCTTTTCTCCTCGTCGAATTGGCGGGACATTGTCAGCAAGGATGCGGCACTCGATTTGTCGGACGTACCACGCCTACACAAACGAAGACAGGGAGGAACTCGGGTACTTGATTAAAAAAAATGGGTGCAAGTTTAAGCACTTGCGACCCATGGGATAATTTTCTTAAAAGTCTTTATTGTACTATGAAGCGATGAATTTAATTTTAATTTTTCAATTCGATCGATATAATCATAAATCTATTAAAATTTATCAATTTAAATTTATAATGTAGTCATTCTAATTAAATTTAGTTATAAATTAATGAGAAATTATAAAACGTTTTCAAAAAAAATTGAAAAATTATTTACGTCAACAGTAGTGATGCTACACAACACAATTGATGTGTACTTCAGCAATTTTAAGGAAAAATTACTCAAATGAACACAATTGATAAATTATCGATAGATTTAGAGTGTGCATGATAAAATTTCTACAACAGAAATTGATTTATGCCCAGAAATTGATTTCTCAATTTTTATTTCAAAAATTGAGAAGTTAACAATTTTAGTTTCTAATTTCTTCTTCAAATCAGTTCTAAATAGAAAAATTAAATTGCGTTACCAAACGAATTTCTGTTCCAAATCTGTTCCGGAGAACAGAGAAATATAGAAGTAGAAATTTTATTATGCGTGCCCTTAAGATTAAATCAGTCAAATCAAAAGATTTATAATTAAATTGATACGATTGTAATATATTCAGACGATTTTAGTAATTTTCTCAGAAGGAGACTTGCCGCACAACTTTAGAGTGGGGTCGAGCCATTTTTGTTGGATATTTTTGGCACCCCTTTATCGGGGCACGATGCTTTCTGAATCGAAGCGGGCAAATAATTCCGTCACAAAGGTGACCGAAAGGACCGATGGAAAGATAAGGCGCATAATCTAGGAAAAGAGCCATGATCGAGACAAGAAGAATCCCAATTAAGCTCGATCTCGTGCAAGAATTGTGGTCCACATTCGGTCGGTCGGAACAAGGACTGTGTATAGATGTCAGAAATACCTCGACTTTTCTTTTGATTCGATTAAGTACTTGAACCGAGCAATAGGCTCACTTCTATTGAGATAATTTAATTTAGTTGGTCATACTTGACGTGGCTAACTTCACCGTTAAGACACCTTTAGTTGGACATGTTGCATGCCGATGTGTCGAAGTCAGAAAATAAGCCATCGGACGGTTGAGATGCATCCACGTCGCTCTCGGTACACAGATCTTAATTATGACTCCGTTTGTTTCGACAGGTAAATGAATGATAGAAAAAGAAATTTCTTTAAAATCGATCGTTTGCACCACTTGAAATAATTAGACAGTAAAAAATGTTTTTTATCATCAACAATAATTTTAGGCTTACTCTATTTCCACTCTTTTGTTGGTTTTTAACGCCCCTATCACATTAAATTGACTACATCAATTCTCACGGGTTCCATTTTTTATTTAAGATTATTTCTTACATTTTTCACCCATTATTATTGGCTCTTGACACTTTATATCACATCGAATTAATTACATTATCTCTTACGATTCCGCTCATAATTTAATATTATATTTTACCTTTATTTCTTCTTCTTCTTCTTCTTTTTCAATTTTACTAAAAGAAAAACTTACCCATGTCACTTTCAAACAAGTTTTTTTTTTTTTTTCACACTAGCCAATTCATCCACACTCATTACCTTTCAACATTTCCTTCATGTTTGTCTTCTTCAAGACTTATTCTCAATTTATTATAACCTAAGCAAGTACTAATCATATATTAGAGTAAAGAAATATTAATTTTATCTATAAATTGTTGACTTTATTTTTGTAGATTATCCTCATGAATGTGAATTTCTTTTTACTTTGAATTTTGGTATAAATTACTCAAAAATCGAATATTGTGGCTATGTATGCATTATATATAATTTACTCAAAAATCGTCATCTTACTTGTGCTTAAATTACTTTTCCAATAATCTTTTCCAAATATAAATAAAGAAATATAAAAATCATTAATAAAATAACTATTTTTTGCCAGAAAAATAATAATTAGGTAGCGATCTATCAAATAAATATTTTTTTTTTTTAAAAAGAGGGGGACCGATTTTGTTCCAAATTGAGAAAGAAAAGGAAAAAAAAAACCCAAAAAAGAAGTAATAAAGGCAAGCGTGGGTCTTAAACCAAGAATGGCCCTACATTTAATATTAATAAATATGAACTGAGAGAGGCATGTGTAGTTTGTCTCTAGTAAAATTGAAACAAATAAAAAAGAGAAAAAAGTAAGAGATATTTTTAAATCTAGAGTGGAGCCCGCAACGGTTAGTATAGTTAATCCAATATAAAATAGGATTTCAAGAGCCAATAATGATTGGAAATAATGCGAGCCTAATTTTATATCTAAACATTTTCATGGATGATGAATACATTTTCATTCTAACATTTTAATAAATAATATAAGCGATCATTTTTAAGAAAATTATTTTCAGATCATTCATTTCTCTCAAAATTAACAAAGCATTAACCTCTATTTTTTTTTTTTCATACTTTTCGTTTCTCTACTTTTTTTCCGGTCCCCCTCCCCCAAGTGCACTTGCGCACGCCACCATAGCCCACCTTCGTTTTATGTTCGAGTTAATAAGACAAGTCGGCAAAAACTTTAGACCCAACATACGGTTTAACGGAACTATTTTTTTATTTTTTTTTGTTGGTTAACGAAAGTATTAACTCGAGCTACTTTCGAAAATCAAGACACTGCATTGAATAAGGAAAGAAAAATTCAAAGACGTAATTGAAAATCCGGCAGAGTTTTTAGGTATTTACGGATTTCCTATCCCTGTCTCGTCGTAGAATAATTTTTCATGTGTGATTTAAGGTTGGTGGGCGGACCAGTCTTGTCTTAGACACCACCTCCAGCTTCACCAAGTTTTCACGCCTCCTTACTCAAGCGGTCGAGTTCCCCAGATCGAGTTCTTTCTTTGACTAAAAACCATTCCAGGACACCAAAAAAAAGAGGAGGAAGAAGAAGATAAATGTCGCCATCCGTTCTCGAGATCGTTCGGCCAAACGTCGCCCTCGGCTCGTTTTGGTTTTAGGGCAGGGGAGTAGGTGCACTGTCTTGTCCTATCCTTTGTTCTTTTTCTTATCTGTGAATTTCGCCGGCCGAAAGTTGCTGGCCGGAAGGCGTCCCTGCCGGCCTCTTAAACGTCGACACTCGAAAAGAATGAATAATTATTGACCGGAGAGAGGTAAATAATTGTTATTTTGGGAGAGCGAGGAGGGTGATTCGTCGTGAAGTCACTTCCATGTGGGAACCCTGGATATTGAATATCAATATTTGGAATCGTGATAAATTTCCGGTGCTGAAATCGATAATAATAGTACTTGTTGACAACAGAGCGACCCTGTCGGAATCTAGTGGTTCCTTCCTTCCTTCCTTCTCTCTTCGTTTGCTTTTCTTTTCTCTCTCTCTCTGGTAAAGTCAATGAAGGTGGCACTTGCGGATTCCCCAACTTGTCCGTGGTGCATCTAGGGAAGGCGGTAAAAAGCTTAACCGAGAAGTCCGAACGAAAAAACCAGGAGAGAGAGAGAGAAAAAAAGAAGGGTTTTTCTGCAGAGGAACATCAGGTGCAAATCTCATGTTCTTAATGTTCCGGATGAAGAATGTACATCGAGATCTTCTGTCTTTTGTTTGGTATGTTGTGTCGTATGCACAAGAGATTGTGTTGCTGTTGTGTACAACGAAAGGGTCAGAGTTCAGGAGTGTTTTGGACGAGATTCCTCCCTCTTCCGTACCTTCCGAACGTGAACCTCCCTGTGGAAACTGATCTCTTCATCTCCGGTGGGCTGCTTTCGATCTGGGGCGTCGCTCTTGCTCCGTGGCCGGAGTTGGAATCTTCTCCTCCGCCGACGGGTGGCTTCGAGGGTCCGATGCCCGTCGCGACTTGCACGTCCTCCGCTAGGATGCGATCGAGACGACGATGATGGTGGTCGTCGTCGTTATCTTCGCAATCCCGCAGAATGTCCGCGACCGAGACCCGTCCCTGCGATAGGCCGGAGTTCAAGGACACGGATCTCCTCATTCTTTGAGCATCATCTTGGCCAAGTTCAATTTCCCTGTCTTGGGTTGTCCCCGGAGCGCGAAATGGAGACTTCGAAGTGGCAAGGCCATGGCTAGCGGCGGCCTCGTCGCGGTCTTCGATCCTCAAATCATCGCGGATCTCCAGGACGGTCTCATCTCTGTGCCGGGATCCTAGCGCTTCGAAATCATGGCTAGGCCGAGGAGCTTCCTGGGCAGGCACTGTGTCTTGGGGAAGAGCCATCGGCGGCGGGTCGTGATTAGCCGCCGCGATGTTCGATCGGCAGAGCGGGCAGCTCGAGTGCGACGTGAGCCAGGTATCGATACACGGCAGGTGGAAAGCGTGGTTGCACTTGGGCAACAGCCTCAGGCTCTCGTCCTCCCGGAACTCGCTGAGGCAGACCGAGCAGTCCGTGCCCTCGACGAGGCCGTCGCCTCTCTTGTACTTGCAGACGGCTATCGACTTGATCGCCACCTCGTCGAGCCCGGCCGGCGCGGCGTTCTGCCACGACCCGCTGTTCATCTGATGGTCCCCGGCGGAATCCGCCGGGTCCAGAGAGTAGTTGCTCCCTCTCCTCCGCCGGCAGTACTTGGTGATGATGGTGTAGTAGCTCACTAGGAGGAAGGCGCTGGCCAGTATGCCGATGACCGCAATGACCAGGGGAGAGAAGTAGGTGCCTCCGGAGCCGTCGTCCCCGGAGTAGTCATCAGGTGGGGGTGGAGGGAAGATGACGTAGCACCACTGTGGGCAGTAGATGGAGCAGATTCCTAGGGAGCAGTCTTTGTAGGTGTCGTATGGTGCCCAGGGGTTAGGGCCTGAAGATCCCATTTTTGTCTGCTCTGATTTGGGGGCACTAAGTGCTGGGACAGAGTGCCAGGATGTCTGGTTTCCCACACAATCTGAGCTTAACTTGCATATCAGGAAGAGGAGAGAGAGAGAGAGAGAGAGAGAGAGAGATGATGGCAAGTTGTCAAAGGAAAAAGGAGTGCAAAAGGCGGGTCGTGGATGAAAAGGGAAGCAAAGTTGAGGGGGGAAGAGAGAGAAGGAGAGATGGAAAGGTGACATGCCACCTTATCATCATCTGCTTTTCAGTTTCTTTTGGTGGAGGTCTTTGATGAAGGGTGAAGTTTCTACATAGGAGGTGATGGTTTGTTGACTGACTTGGAGATGATCGGTCGGTAGGTTGTGTTTTCCCCATCGAAGCAATTAATCAAATTGAAGTTCTCTCGAGCAGGAGCCAGGTGATATGATCAAAAATAGGAGGAGCGACTGTGCGACGAGGCGGGCGAGTTTAGGTGAGAGGAATCTGGGGCATAGCTTTGCGTTTTAAGCGTGAAAATGAGAGCGCCACCCACTTTCTGACTTGATCGACCAATGAAAACACCGCACGTCGGAGCACATGATGCCAAAAAAAAAAAAAAAAAAAAAAAAAGAACAGAGGATGTCTGCCTGGTCTCTGTACTTGGTGGTGCCGGCGTGAACTTAAATATTCCAACATTCGGTAACAAATATGGCAAGCTATTGCGCCCATCGTTCAAATCGAATAAGAGATTATACCTCACAAATCTGGATTTGCAGTTTAGCCATCTAACGAGTCGTTTTCTCAGTCATGAGCGGTTTGTTGAGCGTTGGTCAAAGAGACTCTAGATATGTATCGTAGCATCTGAGGTCAATGGTACATAGTCTTTGTTTTTCCTGCCGAGATGGCGCTTTAAGACACGATTAGCAAAGCGTCGGCATCGCTCGGTGGGTGGGAGTTGACAGGACAAAAGTTTCGGATCCCAATCGACAGAAAAGGGTAATTTGAGAGAGCGAGAGAGAGAGGTTATCCACCGAGACATGCCATGTTCGCGACCGGGCTTACGCTCTGTGCAAAGCATCAGATCTTGGAACGAGTTCCATGCAATTGAGTAAATCACAACTTCATTTCCCACTTCTAGCAACTAGTCTTTATTCAATATCTCGTCCTCCAATCAAGTAGCATTTCAGCTGTCAAACAAAAGCATATATCGACCTCGAGTTTCTCGAGGCCTGTTCTTGAAGTTCAGTGACAAGTGAACTAAGCCAAGTTCCACTCCGCTAAATTTTGTATCCTGTAAGAGGAGAGTCGGTTGATGCAGCGTACAAAAACAAGGCATTGCAATTTCAGGCAGCCCTGACCACGTGGAGTGGAGCTCATGTCGGAAGTTCTAGCCGCGGAAAGGAATGAGGATATTGCTCACTGTCGTCGATTAACGCAGGCCGTGTAGTGATGCCTACGGTAAAAAAACATTACAGCCCGTAGAAGACAAACAATTACAGCATGAATGATCAAAATCAAATTACAAGCCTCGACATCAAATCGTTGTTTCTGAATTTCTATGGTGGGGGGAATTTTACTATTGACCCTACGACCGACTCCCTAAGTCTATGCTCTTGCTTTTCTCTTGTCATCCAGAGCCTGCACATGGAAGACGTTGGAAAATCAGAGCAAATATGCTGGATTAAAAATAGAAAAACCAAAAGAACCAAAAAAAAAAAAAAAAAGGCAACATGCACAGTTAGTATCTTTTGCCTTTGTTGAATAGCTGCGTTTCTAAAAAACTTAATAAGTCATTGGGAACGTTCACATTGTCTATCAAGCAAATGTCTAAGCAGCTTCTTTTCGACTCTGATAAGTATTTCCTAGTTACATGGTACAACAGATCGGAACTCTTCTCTTGAATATCATCCTTTTAACTTTGGTAGCCAATATTTGGGTGCAATAACTGCTGCATGGTTTTCGCATGTACATGCTTTCATCACACGAAGAATGGAATTGGGTCTATGACTCTCATTGACGAGGATCTAATGTACAGGTTGTGCAGTGGACTCGCACAGTATCCAGAATGAAGAGGAACCCAGAGCCAATGAAATTAAAGTTTCCATATACCAATAAGCTTAAATCCATATCAAGCTTTACTGTAAAGCAAGTTGTCAAAATCACAAGCAGATCCAGGAAGCGGAAAAGAAGGCTTTTAGAGCCAAATTTTACTAAAAAGAGCAGTAAGGGAAGCTCCTTTTTTTTTTTTTTTTACCCTTCTAACAGTTGTTTGACGAGGAAAAGTACCTTGCTTTGGAACATTCTCATGGTCACCACAAGAGCGTCGCGCCTTCTACAAAAGTTACAAAAGAACATCATTTCAAGAATTGGCGGTACAATCTAGCTCCATCCAATGCATGAAAGAGAACACAGGATAAATATGAAGTAGCGATGCTTCTGTTAAAAACATATAAACAGGTGAGATAACAAAAATCACAGGCCAATGAGTATCAAAACTTTGGAGGGATGAATTCACTTCTATAGGGAGAGGAATAAAACATGGTGGAACTTTATCCAGAGAAACTCAATTCGTCAAGACCTCATCACGCAGTATCCTGTTTGGGAATAATTATCGTTAACTATCCGGGATGGACACCTGAAAACATCGTTATTTTAAGTGGCTTGTGGCTCAAGGTCCAAAGCTTATCATTAGAAAAAGAAAAAGAAGCCATCACAATAGCTCAGTTGGCATGGGCATTTAGCAGGAAAATTGCAGCAGGTAAATTATAATTTTCTGCATTTGATGTAGAAGATTAACAAACATTACTATCACCAGGCGATAAATTAAGCATAGTGTAGGTGCAAGCCACACTGGGGGTTTTGTTAGTCCAAAAGCTGAATTAGTGTCCTGGTTGCATTAGCAATGCAGTATCCTTGGCATAGAATTTACAGGCATAAATTACTTGCATCCCCTAAAATATTCTCACTTTACACAGGCTAATGGGGCCAAGAGTTCAATTTCTCGTATTTACCTTTGAGACCCTCACCAATAGAAGAAATAACAATTTAAAATGACAAATATTTCAGGGTAAGAAGAAACTTAACTATCAAAATTATGGTGTAGCAAATGAACGCTAACGGTGACAATTAATATACACATCAAAATATGTATTACCGGACATTGTATGTGTTTATAGGATAGGATGATCCATCTGAACAAGTCAAAACAAACTGCGTCGAGAGCCCAGAAGGAACTTTTATCTGCAATAGTAGTGTCATATAAGTTCCTCCATTTGCAGTATAACCCAAAAATGGTGTCTTTCATTGACTTCTATGCTAATGTGAAGTAATGCAGTGGAAAAATCTCTCATGAAAGCAAATCAAATCAACTTGGGCATATCTTCACCATATTAAGAAGTGGCACTTTCAAAAGGCAACGCATTTATCTTGTTAAGAAAGACTACTAAAAATGTCTGCGGTAGACTACTAAAAACTGTCTGTGGTAACCAAATTAGTGCAACGTCATCAATGTTATAGAAGTATGAGTTCAATTATTATAACTTGTGCATGACCTAGTGTTCATCTAATGCATGTGCTGTCCAATATATGTTGAATTTACAAGCACTTCACTTACAGACAACTGATTTGAGAACTTCTCAGCAATTAATATAGCCCCCGTTTCAGTGATTTTGATATCGTAGGCAGACCGTCCCAAAACTAGGGTAGCTGGTTTCCAATTCTCAGAAGAATCAACCTGCATATAGTTCAGATCATGGACTGTCAAGCGTAGAACTTGCCACTAAAAAAAAAAACACAGCCCAAATAAACTAGGGCAGCTGGTTCCCTATTCTCAGAAGAATCAATTTGCTCATGCGATTCTCAAGTCTGATTATTGAGACAGCCTAGGTGTACTTTAGGCATAATCCCTCAAAAACTTCAGCATAAGGTTAATTACAAGCATGTCCCTTTCAGAATTCATTCTAATTGAGGCTCACTATTATGTGACTCATTCTCCAAAACGCTTGGTATCAAAGCAACAGTACCATTGCTATAGAACTTCCCAATATGTTGGAAAATGCCAATTTGGATACAAAGTTCGATACCAGTTCAGCATATGAGAGCACACCAATTTGTAAAAAGCAAGTCGGAGGCTTAAGTCAGCCGATTCTATCCAAGACTACAAGCTCAGACAAGCAAGTTGTGTCTGGCAGATCTAAGAATTCTATATCTTCGACAAAACTTGCATTTTCATGCAAAATAACATTAACTAGGGAAAGGAAAACCAAGCTAGTAGAATCTTGGTTTTCCCCCATTTTTCTGAAGAGAGAAGTTCAACAATATGCATAAGATCAGTCTCCCTCCCAAGGAATCATCTTAGCGAAGGAGAGAGTGCATGGTTTAAAGTTCCTCTAACGTTACTTTAAAAGAGTATTTCAACCTCTATTTTTCACTATCGGCTTCAGTGTATCCTTCCAATAGTCACTCAGTCTAGGGGCAGGGCTAAGGATGCGAGATCAAGCGTTCAAAATCCCATGACCTCAACCACATAAGTAAGCATCACAGCAGGCAATAGTAAACATACTAGACTAAGAAACAGAAATCAGTGCAACAGTACAACAAAACGGGTAACGTTTACAGCAAAGCCAACCACAACTTACCAGCATTATTACAATATTAAACATGGCCTGACCACTAGAAAGATATGTATCAATCTCCATTTGCATGTCTGGATCTGCAATGAAGCTAATCCATAAGCCATGACAAAGCATGCACTTCAAGGAAAAATTTGTTAAGCAAGCTAGAACATGCTAACAGCATTAATTAATCTGGTACTCCATAGACTCTGTACTACTGATCCATTAGTCATCTAAACCAAATAAAGATGCAATAATTACACAAGAAACAATCACGCATATAAGAAAGATTAGAAAACCTTGGTGGTCTGAAACAAAGATACACACAAGAAAAGTCATAGAATAAGCATTACAAGCCATAACTACACATTCAAAGAAGAATCAGGGAACATATGCGCAGTCAATGATATTAGGTCCAATATACTTCTTTGACAAAGAAATATTTGCATAGCGATGAATAAAGTTCTTACAAGGTCCACATTGGGACAATCAGTCCATTTTCCTTGAGGCCAAATTGAAAATTGTGCCCAACGTAACTTGTGTCCTATTCTTGAAAAAATATAGAAGACTGCATGTTGTCTAATCATTAGTTGGAAAAAGGAAAAGCTGAGGCATACCAGAAAGCATTCCAGAAGAATAAGCATGAAAGGTTCTTTCTATTTAGAGAATTTTACAACAAAAAGTAACCACAGAGCTTCTGAAGATTGGAACTCGTCTAATCAATTCTTAAAAGATCTATGATTCCCTTTTATTCTGGATGGTTTTACAGTTTTCCTTTTTCACATCGAAGGGCTGCAAACACCCTACATACAAGATCATTTTCAAGGTCCCACTCATATCAATGAACATAATGCTCGCTTAGTACTGAAAGACTTTTGCGAGAGCCACTTTATCGATGTGTCAATAGAAGTACTGAATCTTTGCAAATCCACCCTTTGTTTAAGTACTTACCACATTTTATTTTATTCTGGTCGTTAGCATAAAGCCTCACGATATCCCCCTGCATACAAGTTAAGCACAATAATTAGTACAATGCTTAATCGAACATACTATAGACTGACTAAACAACACTTCTAATGAATCATTCCTCCAGATGTAGACAAACTCTGCAATACACGGTAAAAAAGGCTTTCGAACAAAAGCAGTATATGGAGAAGAGGCAGTTGGTGCAACCAAGTCATGGTAGGTTATGTGCTATTGTAGCACAAACCCAAATATTTATCTATATTATGGTGGATGCAAACTTAAAGAGAGACACTACCTAAGGCTGCTTCCAGAATTGACTCCTTAGACATCATGTATGAAAATCAATAAGTTATTCTGTGATAACACAATGAATCTAAGATGAGCATGTAAAAACTGCAGATGGACAAGAATGGAAGGTTGTTCGCAAAAACAACAGCAGACAAAGCAGATGTGACTTTGGCTCTCCCTATTTTACAACGATGAGAAAGCCCACCTAAGGTAGTTGAACCCAGAAGACTACAAAGGTAGATGAACCCCGAAGACTAGAAGAATTTCTTTGATCCACAACTTTTTCAGGGTACTAGTGAGCTCAACCCTGAATATCATCTCTCATTGAGGGTAAGTGGTTAACAATTAGCCATACTAGGTGTGGAATTGAGTTGGAAGAGATAGAGTAATCAAATCCAACCAGATTTCAAAATGAAGAAAGGGGCCTGAAAGAGAAATCTTTCCTGTCTAAAAGATATTTAAGCAGATCTCAAGGAGACATCTGCAAGTAATATGATGGTAACTTAGGCGACCATATCAAAACCCACCATCCCATAGATCCAGAATTGTCTCTTCAAGTAAGGAAGCAAGACATGACATTGCTCTACCGCAACAATATAGGCAACCACTGCAGTACCCACTTATGATCACAGCTAATAATTCTTCTTAATTAGACGTGCCGAGGTTTGGGTTATGCGTACAAAGTTTATTACATGATCCTTGAGCTGATAAAAATTGATGCTCAAATTAGCAACCTACAGAGTGCTAGTCTTGATCTAGACAAGTACGCTACACGTACTTGTAAAATATAAGACCAATTCCTTGAAAGTGTGAATCACGAAATGGAAAGTCCCTTGACATGATTAGCAACTTTCTGCTGCTGGCCGAGTCGAAACATACTGGTCCATGAAATCACAAAGAATACTACAATGAAAAAGTATTTCACAACTAAAACTATCTTTCTATCATCTTTGCAGATACTTGAACCTATGGGCTTCATATTGACTCTTGCTAGTCTAAATTGTAGCGCATGATAGAACCTGTAAGTGTAAATATACATTCAGAGGAGGGAGAATACCTGGCGGCCTTGGTCATCCATTGGTATGCATTCAACAGCAATAAGCTTGTCAACGTCATCAGCAGTAACGACATATTCTGGATTTGTCGCACCTGAGTCAGTAAGCCCAAAGAAAGTTAACACAAAAGCTCCATAGAGAATTAACAAGGATTTTTGTTCATTGGCCAAGAAATTTCCCACAAATGAAGACTTCATCACACCACTTACCTTCAATGTACTTCGTAGTACCATCAGGAAGATGACGGACCCACTGATTTCGACAACAATGACAAGACCAACTTTAGCTTTCCAAACATGTACAGCAGCTGAAAGAAAGTACATAAACAAAAGTATCACCTGAAACATACAAAGTGAAGTTCCACGAACAGGATATCCACACCCAAGAAGTTGGTTGCCTGGTGTAGCTTCACCAACAATCTGAAAACCATCTATACCCGGTCCCCCTGAATTGAACCAAGGCACGTGAGAATAAATCAGAAATACTTACTAGTTGTATACATGAGAATGTACACACCTTGAGAAGCACTGGAAGCAACACTGTCATCATTGTTAGGAGTTCGAGATACTACCTCCATCAGTGTTCTATCTGAAGACCTACAAGGAATTGGTCCAACAACTGGGATGTTACATTGAAGGATATGTCTGTAACGAGAGAAATCTTGCTCAAAGAAAAGTCTTGCTCTAATTAAAGACATCAGGCCAAACTTCTTTCTGTAATAACATATATGTTCCATAGAACTTAATCTCAACTCAAGCACCAATTTGAATGATACGCATCACACTAACTCACTGCATGTTTAGGTAACAGATTTATGGAACTTATAGGATCATGCACCAAGTCTCAAACAGTCCATGCTGATCTAATTTTACTGCCACGAACCTTTTTGTTTTTTAGTCTGTTACTGCCACAAACTTAAACAGGTGAAGTTTGGCAGGAGCTGTAGAAGAAAATTCTTTGAGACAGTTAAAGGGATAAGATGTAGGAAAAGTAAAAGCATAATAATACACCATGCAATCCGCTACATATACTAACACCCTGGCTACAATAGTTGAGAGTGCTTTTACAGCCAATAAAGAAATGAAAAGAACAAATTTGAACATCAAGGTCCTATATAACAATAATAGAAAGAAGAAAATAATCAACCAATAAAGATCATGAATTGGTCTTCTTAGGAACACTCAATAAATGGTCAAAGTGAAACTTTAAGCTCCTCAAAATGCCACAGTTCCGCTAAGGTCCATAAACCTTGTAGCACAAAACTATTATCTTCCTATTATAGGCCTAGCGGAATGTCCAACATTAATATCTTTAATTCAATAAAAAAAATGACATCTCTACACCAACTTCTTAAAATGCCAACACGAAATAAAATGTGAAGAATGCCAACCTGTGTGTATCAAATGCAAATTCTGCTGCATTATCAGTACCCAGTTGCTGGCTCATTGCACGATCATATGTTAAGTTCTGCAAAGAGGTACGTTGGTAATGCATGTATTTTGACAAGTTGTTCGTTAGCTCCAAAGCATTCCCATCTTTATATGTGTCTTGACCGGAAGCACCCTGATGATTGTGCACAGAAGAGTGGGAATATAACTAGCAGACATAAGATTGCAGTTTGTACTTCAAAAGGCATTATAATGGGACATGGTACAAGTAGAATACATGCCGAAGTTACCATCGATGTTTGGGGAACTGGTCTTGTTGGCATGCCAGACCAATAATTGTCTTTGACATCTGAAGCATTCCCAATATTGATTCCCCCTGCATTTTCTGCTTCTCTAATTTTATCCTGTTTGGGACATTCAAATCAGTGCAAAGGTAGCTAAGTACATGTCTTCAGGAATTTTCTCAGGTCCAATAGCACGTAGGCAAAGTATCAACAAGACAAACCATGAAATTCAATACATTTTTCAAAACTCTAGCACAGATCTACTACTATATGTGAAAAAAAAAAGGCAACTCTATATTACTTGTGAACACTGTTAGCGGCATTAAAGGGAAAAGTGGTCTTCAGGGCTTTAGGGCTTATTTTATTGGTGATTACTTAATGTATATATAGACTTTTATTGAATAATGCAATACAATTTTCCTTTACAAACACAAATGCCAATAACTCATATTTACGTGGAGGAAGTACTACGAATTGAAAGAAGTTACCAGATACTTATGAAATCACAGAACATGTCCATAAGCAATTTTTAAACCTAGTACTATCTGAAGTAGTAAAATGCTTGTTCAATGCCAAGGAATGAAATGTCGCTACAGTTTGATGGTAAAATTCATTGTATGCACTGATAGCGAATTCCCCTAGTCGAATAAGGAGGCCCTTAAATCCCTCCTATTAGTTTCATTGAATACATAAGTACATTGCCAGCGACCGTATATCTGCAATGGTAATCTAGAGAAAAGTAGTTCAATTTTCAGTTTAAGAGATGGCTCGTTCATTCACATCAGTTTCATTCCATGTATTTATTGATTAGCTTTTATCTAACATGGGAGGGATCTACAATACAACCAGATATAAAATACTGATCTCATGATCATGCACTTCTGCTTGCTAAGGCTTCAAGTGAGGACCAATTTAAAGTATTACGCAATTCTATAGTAATTGTTAGAAGTATTAATTTCCAATTTTATTTTCTTCTCCCACTTGACCATAATATAAATCATGTGAATCGATGATCATGTACTCATGCCCATTAAACCTTCGCAAGATAGAATCCCTTTAAAGCATGACACGATTCTAAAACTTCAATGGTTGTTTAAATTTGATTTGCTTTTACCATTTGACCACAATACAATTATGTATGCTCATGATCATATGCTTATTATGCTCACAAGCAATGCAAGAAAAAGCCGCCTTTAAACTACTACATTATTGGGAGATTTTAAAAATCTTTTAGAAGCTCTAATTTTAATTTGAAGTTCGATTTAACTTTAATTGTAACCTTTTGCAAGAGGAAGAGACCCTCCATCTTAGGAAGCAACACATTTCACTTAAAGAGGAGAATGATACTTCATTAGGATTTTGTAGATATAGATATCAAAACTCAAGCAAGGTGGAATCACTAAGTAATTTGAAGTTTGATTTAAATTTAATTGTAACCTTTTGCAAGAGGAAGAGACCCTCCATCTTAGGAAGCAACACATTTCACTTAAAGAGGAGAATGATACTTCATTAGGATTTTGTAGATATAGATATCAAAGCTCAAGCAAGGTGGAATCACTAAGTAAATCAATCTTCTTTGCACAAGAAAGACCCACGCTAACTAAGCAAAGAGTGCTCAACAAATCTGTATGTGACATACAACCCAAATGCATCATGGAACTCCAAAAAGTTTGATAAACAAGATTAATTGTTATTTATTGTGATATGTCTACATCATAACAATTGCCAGTAACCATTGTTAGCACAGTTAACATTGAAAGAAAAAGTACACAAACAGAGTAAAGAAGCACACAGATACAACTAGAATCCTACATCAGAAGAGAGAGGAACGGAAGGATGGTAACGCGACAAACTAATGCAATGTTTGCAGGATTACCTCTGAAGTCCTAAGCTTCCACTTTAATTGATCATGCAAACGCTGCAGACAATTAGAAATGAAGGAAATGAAGAAATGCAGTAAGAAGAGATACAAAAAATAGGTTATTTAACCAATAGATGAGAAACTTTTACTCAAATAATCCAATATTGATTCCTGCAGTCCTAAAAGAAATTATCAAATGGAGCCACGTAAAACTTTACAGTGTCAACATTCTCTAACCAGATTACAGTCCATGGTTGACACAGCCTTCCATTGCAAAATTAATACCATACGTGAATTAATGCAACATTTGCCAAGTAATTTCAAAATTTTGTATTTTAATTGTACTAGATGGCAATTTTAAATGCTTACAAGAATATCAAGAAGAAATATGCTTCTACCTTAATGTATGTGGATATGACAGTGGCATTCAAGACTGGTGGCAATATGTCATATGAAGACAACAAACCAAGCATGGAAGACACAAACATGTATCTTTCATCCTCTGTTTCCTGGAGGAAAATCAAACTTGTAACTTACACAGCAAAAGCATTCTATTAGACACATATGCTAAAGAAACTGAACAAAAGAAGATTAAAAGCAACAAATCAGTGAAAAATATGAACGCTAAACAAAAAGTGGTAGAAAATGCAAGCAAATTGAATAAATGATATTCCAGTAATATGAACGCTAAACAGACGTATCTGGTGGACAAATAAGATATAAATAAGAGAAGGATTACAAAGCCAAGTACACAGGAAGTGTTGAAGCTAAGAGAACAAAAAGTCAAACTACCAGATTTGACTGATATCCTTTGCACTCAACCAACATGATAATATTTTTCATCATACACAACTATCTTTAAAATTGTTCTCTTAATTACATCGTCACCAAGCTTTTTGTAATGCAGGCATCCAGAGTCAGATGGAACATTTGTCAAGTATCAAGCTTAGTGCATTTACCCATCCCCTACACAAAGACCAGGAAACCACTATCCAACCACAGGGCTAGCCAACCAGTAATTACTATAGGTAGAGTTTGGAATCTCAGACTTTCTGCTTCTTAAGCAACCAGATAAATGTCAACTGTGGCATGAAGGCTAAAACAATACAAGAAAGATGTGAATATAGAATGCAACACCAGCTTGACAACCAATCTAAAGCAGTATTCTCTCAGTTTGCCCTGCTTGGCTCGTATGAACAAGTTGGCAGTTCTCAGATTAAAATATTAATTAGACCAAAGATTTCATTCTATTTTGGTCCTCTCTTCTACTAGAAAAAATCAAACGTTCATCCCCACAACCAACAATGTAACAATGGAGCATCCTCACTCATATATACTAGGCTCAGCAGTGTTCTTAATGGCTATCACAAGGATGAGGGACTGAATTATTTAAGGACAATTAGTCTGACCTCTAATAGGTAGGAAAGTCTATGATACCTACCTCAAAAACAACCTTTTAGTGGAACTTCATGAAGCTTTCACTCATTGAGCTTGCTGATTAAAGAGCTAGCCTTCATACGTAGACCGTCCTAAGAATGTAAAATGGCAACATTGCTTGCGGAAGAGTGAAGATGGTTTCAGTTTAGAGATCCTAAGGAGCCTATGAATGTCTAGAAAGTGATAAGGACACCTCATTCAAATCTTCCCACCTCAGCAGAAGTATTGTTAGGTCGACAAGGTTACTAGGCTTATTTTTGACAAACTGACAAACACGATGGTCATTGCAGAACACCACAAGCCATGATAGCACTATTCTTCTGTATCAATGTATAACCAAGCTAACACCAGCTGTGGCTCCACCAAAATTATTGAAACTCACAGCACGTAATTTAACTAAACTTCCATCCCAATTTTCTAATTGCGCTATTTAGCTAGCAATGTCATACACAATTAAATTCAACTCCACTTGTGATTCGGAACTTTAAAGATATCAATTAAGGACCCAAACCCCCACAAGAACCTTGACGGACTCGTATACAAACAAGTTCTGACCACATTTTAGAGGAAAATGAAAAGCAACAATAATAATCAGGGCAATTAGGAGCTTTCTGAGGATAAGGAACTGCAGTTTACCTTCAGTTCATGAGCTAATTTTAGATTTTGCTCCAGATCACCTTTCCTACGGGCCAGTTCATTTGAGGCGTAGGCAGTGGCTTCATTTTGCTTTTCATCGATTGCCTATAAAACCAAATGGAATCGTGTCAGCACTCAGAAAGAACTTTGTGATTTTATTTTCTGAGCTCTATTCTGATGTATATCATGCAACAGGAGAAAGACAGACCAGTCTTATGTCCGCAAAGTTCTTCTCTAAGGCATATTTTTCACTCAAGAGCTTCATTTCCTGATACCATAATGATCACATCGTGGCAAGTTAGAGATACTAGAGAACACTGGAGATTAATGATCCATAGATAGGCTTCTGACAGAAATAAGCAGTATACATTCACGTAAGCTGCGGCAATTTGTTCGCGAAGAGTCTGGATCTCCCTTTCTTGTGCCCTAGCTCGGGCATAAAGTTCCTACTTTGAAAACAAAGATTAAAAGGGCGAGGTTAACTGAAACAACAATGCTAGATGCAAAAGTTCAGGAAAAGAAATGGACACAAAAGAGCGGTACCATAGTCTCTGGGTCTGGGTCGTGTGAATGATCAATCTTGCCATCTCCATTGGGAATCCTTTCGTGGGAATGTTTTTCGAGGCCACCTCTATGAAAAAGTAAAAAAAAAAAAAATTGCATAATTCAATTCAGTAGATAGTTAATTATGTATCTCATGGCATCACTGACCGAAGTTACAGCAGAACAGAAAAGAAAGCTAATGTGATCTGATGCATCTGAAAAAAATAAATAAAAAATCTTTAAGCAATAAAGTTGCAGACACTAAAGTTGCAGAAACACTACTTCTGACAAAGAATTATAACCTGCTTAAAGCACCAGATTGTTGGCTGCCAAGACCATCGCCACTAAGCCCATTTCTTGAGCTTCTATTGGCAGACATCACACTGCCGATTCTTTATCCTCTTCAGCATAAATTATGCCAGCATTACAGCTAAAAACTTCCATTGTTAACAATCCTAATTTGCATCTTAGTGCATTTCAAGCTTCACCCCCTATGTTGCTTCCAAGGATTTGATCAACTTTCCTTTGATAGCCGTGAGCTCCAGAATGCTGGAAGAAGCTATCTACGAGAACAAAGAAGGCCTGCAATTAGCATCAAAGTCAAAAAAGAAATCTTAATGTACAAACTAGAAATGACAACCAGAGATAGTGCGTATTGCTTTCAGTTGTTGAACAAATTAACAGATAAGCAATCTTCTTATGCAGTCCACTTTTTCACACAAACCACACAGGCATAATATCAAGAATCAGTCATTTTCATACCCAAGTGTTCACCTTCGACAGCCATAGAAGGACCTATAATCGGACTTGTAACACCAATAATCATTACTCACAGAACAAAAGGCAAGAACAAAAGGTTTAGGCAGCTAAAAAAAGTAAGCACGTGACTAAGCAAGTTTGCTACACCAAACGAAGGCTTTTCCCACTAATTGGGGGTGGCAACATGAAGAACAAGTAGGATAACGAAAAAGAATCCAACTTTGCGAAATGAAGGACATCGACTGCAGTCTAATTATTCGAATTCCAGTCATCACCCGCAAAAGTAACAACATACAAGTTTTCGCTGTTAATAACAATTCCGGTAACGTAATTCAGCCTCTGCCGAAAGCCCAAGACTATGTAGACCAGCAGTCTTAACAGCAAATATGCAAACCAACACATTATGTCAAGCCACGGATTACACAAAAACAGAACTTTTCAATTCGAGACGAATCGCGCAATAACCGCACGTATCGCCAAAGTTCTGCCGGCGCAAAATCAATCAAAGAACCCCGCAAACTCAAGCAGGGGAAGGCAAGCGTCCTGTCGGGGCAAGGGAAGCCGTGCCTCTTGAACGCGTAGATGACGGACTACGAACGCGACGACGGCGACGACGGCGACGACTTCAGGAGCTCACGCGCGCATCAGGCAATACAAAAAACACGGAGGAACGCGCGCGAAGTGAATTCAGCTCGCGACTGAGCTGAAGCATTGAGCTCAAGCAGCGCGCGCAATGCTTCAGCTCCGCCGCCGCCGGGAGAGCAAAGCCAGCGACTAACCGTCCAGCGACGACGGAAGCAACCGAAGCGCGCACCGCGATTAGCAACACCACCTCCGAGCTCCACGGACTAGATCGAGCAGAGATACGATCGCCAGCGGCCCCGAACAACGAGCAATCCTCGACGCGAAGCCGAAGCCGGAGTCTCGATTGATCGATCGATATCGATTGAGAGAGAGAGAGAGAGAGAATGCGGTGGGGACGCGGCGGTGGCCTGCGGAGGCTGGAGCTTTCGTATGGAGGAAGGCGACGACGCAGACGAAGACGAAGACGAAGACGAAGCGAGGAGGAGGAGGAAGAAAGTCAAAGGAGGAGGAGGAGGAGGATCGGACGCGAAAACGACGGGCGGCGTTCGTCGTCGCGACGGGAGCTTCTGCGGTCCTGCTTCCCCTCCCCATCCGGCCCCGCCCCCCGCGCGGGCCCACCACCGGTCGTTTTCGATCGAAACGGGGGGGACACGGCGCGCCAGGTGTCGCGCCGCGTCGTGGGGTTCGGTGATTTTACCGGTCTGCCACCGCAACGGAAAATTTACTCCGTCCGAGTCTTTTTTTTTTTTTTTTTTTCAGTTTCGTGTTATATAAATCTACATATTTATTGGGTTGCTGCGTTTGATTTTATTATTCAGTATTTTCACGTAGCTTTTTTGTAAGACGAGGGTATGAACCGAAATGGAGGTAGCTTTCGCATGCAATGGGAATGCATTTTGGTTAGTTTATTCATTTCACATAGCTTTTTTGTAAGATAGATATGAACTGAAATGGAGGTGGCTTTCCATACTCTAGAAATGCATTTTGGTTAGTTTAAATAAAGAGATAGGAAGGGGGGGGGGGTGATATTCTTCCCTAAAGGGTCGGTCTTGCGTGGAAATAGGCGTTTTGATATTTTGGAACGACTGAATAATGTGATCGGATCGAAAAGTCAAACAACATATTCTTCCTTAAAGGGTCGGTCTTGCATGGAAATAGGTGTTTTGATATTTTGGAACCGCTGAATAATGTGATCAGATCGAAAAGTCAAACAACCTTTTTCATATGACAAACGTTTGAATTGAAATAAGGGTGACTTTTCCATGCAATAAAAATGTGTCTTGGATGGTTTAAGTGAAGAGATATAAGTCAATTATGGTGTGGAAGGGAAGGTGCTAGGAAGCGGGGGAATTCTTCCCTAAAGGGTCGGCCCCGCGTGGAAATAGACATTTTGATATTTTAAAGCGGCTGACTAATGTGATCGGATCGCACAGTCTCTCCTATCGTTGAAGAGCTATTAGAGGAGCTTCAAAGTCGTCCCGATTGAAAAAATGATGATGGACATGAAAGGGTTAGAGTGGTTCTTACCCCCAAAATGGGTGTTGGGCCTAAAATTTTTAGTTAGTTTTGAATTAAGATTACGATAATTTAATGTGGGATTTGCAATGTGAGTTTTGGAACTTTTCATTGCTTCTACTTTTATTTATTTAGTCTAGTTTCAAATAACTTTTTTGTCAAACATATGTATTAGCTTAAATGAAGGTGGCTTTTCCATGCAGCAAAAATGTGTTTTGGCTAGTTTAATTAGAGAGATATAAATCAATTATCATGTGGTAGGAAGGTTTTAGAAAGCATAATTTTTCCCTAAAGGGTCGGCCCTACATAATAATAGGTGTTTCGATATCTTGGAGGCGGCCGACTAATTTGATAATATCATAAAGTCTCTCCTCTCATTAAAAAGCCACTAAACTTCGTAGTCGTCCCGGTTGTCCCCAAAGTAGGTACTTGGCTTGAAATTTTAGTTAGTTAGTTTTGAATTAAGATTATAATAATTCAGCGTGGAATTTACAACGTCAGTTTTCAAACTTTTCATCATTTGGTGCTTTTAAATTATTTTTGCAGCAAGCCACTTGACTTGAAAGACGTCAGAAAAAAGGACGATGAAAAATATTAAATACGAAAATCTGACTCAGCAATCTAATTATAGAAGCCTAGACTTTTCAGACCTATGTATAGACTACTGAATTAAATGCCCCGGACGATGGGAAGATACATTTCCTTTTAGCACGCTACACGTGTCTTCCGACCATTGACGTCAACCCTTTTTTCGAAAAGTCAACCCATTGCCACTCTTCTCTTTGCCTACGAGTGAGGTTAGAGGCCTTTTCATGGCTTCTTCCTCTTTTTACGCCGGTTTTTGCGCTGCCGAGCTCGTGTTCTTGCTTCTTTTAGGTAGCGCATGTTTCCAATAGGAAAGATGACTTCTTCATTCCGACCCTAAAAAAAAAAAAAAGATGACTTCTTCATGCTAATGTTGTTACTTATGTAACATTTTTTGTGCCCTTAAAAAGTTTTTGACAAATTAATTAATTGGTAGAGGCAAAAAAGTAGGACTCGTGCTTGATTTTGTTTGGCGATGAGAAAACTATCGTGACAAATTACTGTAATCTTCTTATACATATATGACAAGAGGGCAAATGTAATGGACACGTTGTGATGATAATGATTTAATTTACAACAGAAGCTTTGCAAACCTCAATATGGTTTGGGGCTAATTTATGCATAATTAAAGCATCAAAATGGTAAGTTGACTCAATCCGGTGAAATTACTCGAAAGTGGTCTATTCTGCCTAAGAAGGTAGTGAATTTCCATTATGTCTCGATCAATATTTGATTCACTTACGAAATCGGCCTTTGGATTGTTTCCCGCTTATAAAAACTTCTCAACTTTAGCACTCAAGGATCATTTTTTGTACCTTAGAAAATTTGGGACAAATTAATTAGTTGGGTAGAGGTGACCACACTCCCAACATAAGAGAATTGAAGTAGGAAATCATAAGGGAAAAATTCATATTATTTGTAGAGCAAAATTTTCTACAATTCAGTATGTAGATAACAAATTAAATAGATTATCAACGAGTTGATCATTTGGAGATCTTTTATTATTTATTTTCCTTGTAGATAATCCAAGTAATCTTGTGAACGTAGTCCCTTACCTTGGCCATGATAATGTGATAATTGGGAATGGTACATCATTGTCAATTACTCATGTTGGGACTAGTCAATTTGGCAATGGGATTGGTAAGCTTTCACTTAATAATGTTCTGGTTGTTCCACAAATTAAGAAAAATCTTTTATCTGTCTCTCAATTGACGAGAGATTTCCTTGTTGTTTTGAGTTTGACGCATTTGGCTTTTCTATCAAGGACTCTAGGACACACTGGGTAATGCTTACGGGAGGTAATCATCAAGGATTATATACTAGTGAGGACTTGCATTCCATGGCATTCTTTTTTCAATGAAACAAGGTTTCGGATGAACTTACATGGCATTGCTGATTAGGCCATCCTAATAGTCGTGTTTTACAGCTTTTGCGATATGATGATTTGATTTTAGTAAATAAATCCACTAGCACTTTATGTACAAGTCGTTAGATTAGTAAAAGTTCAAGATTGCCATTTTCTTTATTTGATTCTCAATGTTCCCATCCATTGGAGAAAATACATTGTGATCTTTAGGAACCAAGCCCAATTCATTCTACGTAAAAATTTCGATAGTATGTGGTATTTATTGATGATTTCTCTCGATACTGTTGGTTGTATCTGTTGAATCGAAAGTCAGATTTTTATGAGATTTTCCTAGCCTTTTAGAGATTAGTTGAAAATCAACTTGATAGATTGAAAAAAAAAAAGGTTTTCAATTTGATGGAGGAGGTAAATTCATGAGCAATAATTTTCTCACACATCTTTGTGAATGAGGCATACAACTACAACTTTATTGTCCAAGTATGCCAGAGCAAAACGGTGTTGCTAAGAGGAAACATTGACATGTTGTTCAACTTGGGCTTGCTATACTGTTTGAGGCATCTATGCCACTCAACTATTGGGCGGAAGCTTTTACAACAATGAATTATTCAATAAATCGGCTTCCTTCAACTGCTTTGGGCAACCAAAGTCGATACTTGGTCTTATTCAAGAAGGACCCTAATTACTCATTACTCCAAGTGTTTGGCTCTCATTGTTATCCATATTTACGCAATTACGCAATGAACAAATTTGACAAGCGCTCTTTGCTGTGCGTATTTTTGGGATACAGTGAGAAGCACAAAGGATATCATTGTCTTCATCAATCTACTGGTCATGTTTATATATCTCAACACGTTTTTATGAGCATTATTTTCCTTTTGCTTCTTCTTCTCGGATTTTTGCTATGACTGAAGGGGAGCTATTGCAATGGAATTTAACTTTAACTCCATCACAAACAAAAGTTTTTGGCCAACCTCATCCAGAATTTGATCAAAATTGCGAGCGAACGTGCACGTCTATTTGCTGAGATAGAATCGGATTCAAATGCTTCATCTACTATGCCTTCTAATCATGTGCAACAATCAATAGAAGTGAATCTTTGGTTCAATCCCCATCTGAAACTCCCACATTCTCGGCGCATCCCATGGTTACACGCACAAAGGCCGGGATCTTGAAGCCAAACCCGAGGTATGCCAATATGACAGTATCATCTATCCCTCTCGAGCCATGCGCCGTCCATTCAGCATTAAAACACCTTGGTTAGACAACCGCTATGCTTGAAGTTGGATGCTCTTGCAATCAATAAAACATGGGAACTTGTTCCCCATCAACCCTTGATGAATGTAGTTGGATGTAAATGGGTATCCAAGACAAAGCTACATGTAGACGGTTCACTTGACCGATTGAAAGCCAAACTTGTTGCAAAAGGGTTTCATCAAGAGGAATGTGTTGACTTCTTAGAAACTTTTAGCTTGGTAGTTAAACAAGCCACAATTCGCATTGTACTATATGTTGCTACTATTCATAATTGGGAAATTCGCCAATTAGATGTTGAGAATGCCTTCCTACATGGAGATCTAGATGTTCCCGTCTATATGGAACAACCATCGGGCTTTTGTGATTGGTCTTATCCCGACCATGTTTGCTTACTCTAATGGGCGCTATATGGTCTCAAACAAGCTCCCAAGGCATGGTTTGACAAGTTTGGCAATTTTCTTCTGAGTATGGATTCTTCTGCAGCACTGATGATCCATCATTATTTGTTTATCGTCATCATGGTCATACCATTATTCTATTGCTCTACGTGGATGATAAAATCCTCACCGGTGATTCTTCATAATTGCTTAATCATCTTGTGTAGGCACTTGGTCAAGTGTTTTCCATGAAAGATCTTGGCGCTCTTCATTATTTCTTGGGCATTGAAGTCAATCGCTCCATTGATGGACTATTTCTCTCTCAATATAATTATGCATTAGATCTTTTGAGTCAAGCATCAATGGCACAACGTAAGTCAATTGCTACTCCAGTAGCTACCAAGCAACCACCCCTCAAAAATGGTGGCAAGCCTTATGCTGATCCATCCCATTTTCACAGCATAGTAGGCACTCTTCAGTACCTTACCATTGCTTGTCCGGATCTCTCACTTGCAGTCAACATAGTTTGCCAATATATGCATACCCCAACTGTTGCTCACTATCAGATGGTAAAGCGTATTCTTCGATATGTTCGCAGCACTTTACACCTTGGACTTCGCATTTTGTCTCATAGTTTTTTCATTTATTTAGCTTTGCTAATGCAAAATGGGCCGGGTGCAAAATTACCCGATGTTCTACTACCGGTTATTGCACTTTTCTTGTCAAATTGTATTTCATGGTGTGCCAAGAAACAAGTTACTGTGGCCCATTCCACAACTAAAGCTGAATACCGAGCTTTTGCTTCCGCAACTGCTGAACTCACTTGGATTTCATACATACTACGTGACATTAGGATCTACCAACGTCAACCTTCATTACTTTTCTCGAACAACATATCGGCATTGCATCTCACAATGAACCCAGTTTTTCATGCTTAGACAAAGCATATTGAGATTGATTGTCATTTTGTTCGGGAAAAGGTTGTTCTTGCCTCTTGGTTCTATTGTAACACGCTATGTTATGGTTCCTCACAAATTGCTGATATTTTCAGCAAACCATGACTTGAGACATGTTTGTTGGTTTACAAATCAAACTCAGTCTTTGGCCCTCCCCATTGACCGGTTTGAATGGAAGTATTGAAGCAAGAAATCAAAAGGAAAAATTCAGATTATTTGCAGTGCAAAAACTTCTACAAATCAATAAGAAGATAACAAATCTAATAGAGTATAAACGAGTTGATCATTTGGAGATCTTTTGTGACTTGAATTCCTTGTAGATAAATTTTTTTATCTTTTATTTATATCTTTCACCATAATTATAGATGGTGATATCTCTATATATATTGTACAACATATTAATGAAAAGCAATGCTTCATTGACTCAATTTTTGAGTTTCTTTAAATAAGACATTGCCAAAAAGTATGATCCATCGTCATTTTAAGCCTAACAATGAAAAGAATGGTTGTAACCAACCAATGTGACCTTCCTATATAAAATATGATTGGGGAGGGAGGGGGAGAATATAATAGACACATTTCGATAAATGACATAAAATTATGGCCGAAGTTTGGTGAATCACAATTTACTTTCGGGTGAATTTAGAATAACTAAAGCATCGGAACGCTGGGTTGATCTCGCTCTAGTGAAATCGCTCGAAACTAATTGGTTCGTTTCACCTAAAGAGCGCCAAAGTCTCATCATGTTTGGATCAATATCTAATTCAGCTAGTTAATAAAACCATCCTTTGCTTGTTTCCGAATTTATCAAAACTTTTCAATTTCAGCAACTCAAGGATCACTTTAAAATTTTAATTTTTGATCATTTCTTAATCCTATGCTAGACTTAAGTAGCATTATAGACTAGCATAGAGAAATGACCATATAAAATCCACATGAAGGTAGACCCCTCCAAAATAACTAGAACCCATTAATCCCACGAGCCCACCTTGAAGAATAGAATAGTGGGTGAACTACTTGTTAACCCGCAACCATACTGGGTCAAACCGACTCGGACCCAAAATTAAAAAGGGAGGGCGGGGCCAACCCGATTTTAACCCAATGTGAACCAATATGTGAAGAAATCTTCGGTATTTGAGCTGTAGTTTGGGGATTTGGAATAGTCAAACTTACTTGATATCCGGTCTTGTTAGGCAAGATCTTTGTAAAATCCAAAAGACATATGCAACTTATGTGATTTCATATGTTGAATGGGCGAAACAAAACAAATCGATTGATGCAAGATATATTAAGGCCCTTCCACTAATTTTGCTCGCTAGATAATATGACAGATCTTTTGGTGCTTAAATGGTTCAAGTAGCTTGGATAACTAGTTATAGATTGTCACATTACTTAGTAATTTAATTTACTCTGTTAATTTTAGTATCTTTAGCATCAATGAAATATTGGAAAATCAGGTCAGGTCAATCCGGTTTAACCCAACTTGATTAGACATGCTGAGAACTTTTTTTTTTTTTTTTTTTTCTTTTTGCTTGAATAATATTTGCAAAACTGGAATATTCAAACTACTAAATATTTGATCTTGTTAGCCAATATATATGTAATATCCTAGACATGTTATATAATTTATATAGTTTTTTTGGAGCTGCCACGTTTTACTCCACGGTCGAAGCTTTATTACAATAGCGATTTTTTCATACTCTTTTTGGTGGTTAAAAAAATATAATGCCAGCTTAAATATTTGCTTTTGATCACACGCCTCGTCAAGATCGAATTAATCATGAATTTAAGGCATAATATTGTTAATTCTTTTATTAAAGTGATTGTGAACGTTTTATATGGGTAATTTTATTTGTTGATTTTTAAGGTGTGCTAAGCAAATTCATTCATGAATTATCCTGAAACTATTAGACATTTGCGATCAATGTGTAAATTTCTATTTATTAGTTCGCTGATGGAATATTGGCCTACTAAAAATATGGTTCGTTAAGAGAGAGTAGGTTGAATCAACTTAGCTTTATAATCATGATCCATAGGAATACTTTTTCTCATGTCCTTTTACCTTACAACTATTTGACCTAAAAAAGGACAGGCTTATGATTTAAAACAATGACTATGGCCCAATCTACAGTGACGTAAATCCTAGAGGCACATGTCAATGCAATTAAAGTGGTCAAAAGGGTTCAATCATGTCGAGGGTTGTATTGGGGTAGAGGTCCAAACTGGACCACGTCGGAACCTATGACAAACTCTTCATTACCAAGCAAAAGTCGCGAAAATTACATGAAATCCTAAAATGCTGAAGTTATAAATTTGGCTAGGGCGCTTTTTAAGCTCACGACGTGTCAATCATAAATTGGATATCAAGTTCTTCGATATTTTTTTTTATATATGTTACAAGTTCATTTTAATGTGGAAGGTGTCAGGTTGCAATCTTCCATGCACCTCCTCCCACTTATTCTTTCTTCCAATCCTTTTTTCTGAATTTCTTCCTTCTTTCCACATTATACGTTCAAATATTGTGTAAAATAATATTAATAAATCTATAAAGATATTCTACAAACTAAAAAAAAAAATTGTTATGCTTTAATTGAATTGCTAAGGGTGAAGACCAAGGTTTATTCTTTAGATATTGAAACCTAACAAATGACTTATGAACCGCGATGATAGTTAATATATATTCAAGATTAACTTCAGGCAATTAGTCATTGATTGTGATATAATGAAAGCTTATCAAGGAGGGTAATGCCTTTTCCCTTTTGAAGTTCAAAGTCAAACTTTACTCATTCTTTTCTTGAAACACGCAAAGCAACAATGAATTTGTATTTGCTAGGGAGAAAATACCTGATTCACATGATCATGGAGCCCAACATTTCAATTTTGAGAAATTTCATACGTAGAGATATATATTGTTATTATATGATTGATAGAAGTCCATCAAAGCTTTCAAGATTTTTGACTTCTATTTTTTTTTTAAAAAATCAATATGGTATTATAGTATGCACTATGTTAAATCGATTTTTGATATAAAAAAAAAAAAAAAAAAAACGAAGTGTTGAATGTAAGGACGTAGCTTTTTCCAGCAATCAAATTATTATGACTGTCTAAATCGTAGAACGTGTGGACCTTCCCCAATCAAGCATTCTAATGACTAACATACTATAGAAAAAGTTTGTGGGTCTGTATCATTCCTCACTTTAATATACATCAAGTCAATCCTTCAAATGAATAAGTGCTTTAAAAACACACCATGAGTTATCTATAGAGAGAGTAAGAAAAGAGATCATTGATGATAGTTCACATGAGGAGTTGAATGCCAATATGAGTGTACACAAAAGAGAGGAAATAAGGAAATTGGCATCAAGACTACCATTGCCCTCCCGCTGTGCCCGTCCAAGATGTCTTTTCATGCTTGTGTCAAAAGAACAAAGAAGAGGAGGAAAATTACCAAATTAATCCTGAACTTATTGTATAAATACCAATTCAATCATGAATGTTTTAAATTGGCTAGTTTAGTTATAAACTTTTGCACAAATTCCAATGGAGTCCTTTCGATCAAACTTTGCTAGAAATCCACGATGTGGCACTCTAATTATTGTTAATTGTCCTACGTAGCACACCGTCACGTTAGTGATTTTCGGAGACAATTAATGGGGTGGATCATATTGGAATTTCGCGCAAATGTTTATTACAAAATTGGAAATTTTTGGAAGGAATTGGCATCCGTATAATAAGTTTAGGACTCATTAGGTAATTTTCCCGAAGTCAGCACTTTGATTGGGAAATGGGCAATGAGGTGATATGAGTGTCTTTGAGTTCTACTTCTTGAAGAATGGAATGAGGTCCAAAGAGTAACCAGAAACCATCAACTAAAGAGCCTCACCAATGAGAGGAAGCCCAGAAGATCCAGGAACAAGAACAACGTTGTGCGTAAGGTTCTCCCACCTGTAAATCTAGTGAGCGAGCCATGCGATGATTAAATGGTCAAGGTTGGCACATGGTTCTGATATTCCACATCGCTTGTTTCTCTGAGAAGATGAGGTGGAAACGAAGTGGAGAGGATGACAATCCATATAAGACATCTCTCTTCTTTTGTCCATGTCGATTTGGGATTTGCATGCTTTGCTCAAGTGTGGTTGACCTAATAAGAATTAGTGTAATAATTTATCTGTACCCTATGGTACTCCTTGGTATATAAACCAAACCAATTTAACACTTTATGGTCATGAATGGAACATAAATTTTATAATATCACAAATCACACGTGCAATTGAGAGAGATTGATAACTAATTTGTAAATGATGCATGCTCCCAAGAATCAAGATCACCTCTTAAATATCCTTTTAGGAGATCAATGATCTCACGTGTATATAGATTCACGCTACTTCAAGATTTTGAGAAATTAGCTCAAGTACATTGTTGCACACCCTAAATGTTTAAGGATTACTTCTTCCTCTTGTTCTGTGAATTTGTTCTTTAAATAGAATAGATTTCAAGGATACAAGGAACCATAAAATTGACTACTTCAAGATCATAAAGAACGCTTTATTTCTCCCTTTACATTCATACTGCCACTTCATACAGATTTGCGGGCGCAACAGCATGACCACAACCGTACTGGACGACAAGCGCGATCGAATTCGAGTGTCAAGGTGACCGCCACTACCAGCGGCACCAACGAGACCATTACATCTCCTTTCTCTCCATGAGAGATTTACAATGAGCTAATTTTCTGTTCATGAGATGAATTTGGCAGCTTTTTTCATAATTTTTATGGTGCTTACCGAACGGAGGTGGGAGGAGCTTTCTTTTCTTTCCTTTCTGGTTGAGGAGGTTGGAACTTGGAGGGATGAGCTGAAATGGAGGTGATTTTCCATGCTATAAAAGTGTGTTTTGGGTAATTAGATGAAGAGATATAAGTCAATTATGGCGTGATTGGTATTCCTTAGAAGTAATATTGGAATTATGGAAAGGTGTTAAGAAGCAGGGGATTCTTCCTTGAGGGTCGGCCCCGCATGGAGATATGCATGGAGATATGCATGGAGATATTTTAGAGTGGCCAATTAATGTGTGGGATCGCAAAGTCTCTCATCTCATTAAAGTGTCATTGGAGGAGCTTCAAAGTCGTCTTGGTTGATAAAATGATGACGGGCTCGAAGGGGTGAGAGAGGTTAAGTAAGTGGTCGGCCTAAAATTTTAGTTAGTTTTGGATTAAGATTATGATAATTCGACATGGAATTTGCAACGCGAGTTTTTCAAAACATTTCATTACTTTTGCTTTATTTACTTGCTCATTGTGTTTCATTTTATTATTCTCTAATTTCATATAACTTTTTTTCGTGTAAGACAGATGTATGAGCTGAAATGAAGGTGGCTTCCCATGCAACATAAGCGTTCTTTGACTGATTTAATGTGAAATATAAGTTGATTATGGCGTTGAAGGAGAAGGTGTGAGGAAGCGGGGGATCCTTCCTCAAGGGTCGACCTCACGTGAAAATAGGCATTTTCATATTTGAAAGCGATTGACTAATGTGATTAGATCGCAAAGTCTTTCCTATCGTTAAAGAGCTAGTAGAGGAGCTTCAAAGTTGTCCAGGTTCATGAAATGACGATGGGCTCAAAGGGGTGAGAGAGGTTCTTACCCCGAGATGGGTGCTAGGCCTAAAATTATTAGCTAGTTTTGAATTAAGATTATGATAATTCAGAGTGGAATTCGCAGCATGAGTTTTTGGAACTTTTCATCACTTCTATTTTATTTATTCAGCCATTGTATTTGATTTTATTATTCTCTAATTTCAACTAACTTTTTTTGAAAGGCAAATATATGACCTGAAATGAAAGTGGCTTCCAGTGCAACATAAGTGTGTTTTGGCTAGTTTAATTTGAAGAGATATAAGTCCATAATGATTTTAAAGGAAGGTGTTAGGAAGGGAGGGATTGTTCCTCGAGGGTCGGCCCCACATGGAAATAAGTGTTTTGATATTTTGAGGTGACTGACTAACACTAACGTGGTCAGTTTGTAAAGTCTCTCCAATCATTGAAGAGCTACTAGAGGAGTTTCAAAGTCCTTCCAAGTTGACGATATGACTACAGGCTTAAAGGGGCGAGAGAGGTTCTTACCCCGTAGTAGGTGTTTAGCTAAAATTTTCGTTAGTTTTGGATTAAGATTATGATAATTCAGTGTGGAATTTGCAACACGAGTTTTTAGAACTTTTCATCACTTCTATTTTATGCGTTTGATTTTTATTATTCTCTAATTTCAAATAACTTTTTTCGAAAGACAGATATATGACCTAAAATGAAAGTAGCTTCCTGTGCAACATAAGTGTGTTTTGGCTAGTTCAATTTGAAGAGATATACGTCAATTTATGGCATTGAAGGAAGGTGTTAGGAAACGAGGGATTCTTCCTCGAGAGTCGGCCCCACGTGGAAATAGACATTTTGATATTTTGAAGCGATCGACTAATGTGATCAGATTGCAAAGTCTCTCCTATTTGAAGTCTTCCTAGTTGACAAAATGACAACGGGCTCAAAGGGGCGAGAGAGGTTCCACCACACAATGGATGCTCGGTTAAAATATTGCTCGTTTTGGATTAAGATTTTGATAATTCAGCGTGGAATTTGCAATGTGAGTTTTCAAAACTTTTCATGACTTCTACTTTATTTATTCGGTCGCTGTGTTTGATTTTATTATTCTATAATTTCAAATAACTTTTTTCAAAAGATAAACATATGAGCTGAAATGAAAGTGGCTTCCCATGCAACATAAATGTGTTCTGGCTTGTTCAATTTGAAGAGAAATAAGCCAATTTTGGCATTGAAGGAAGGTGCAAGGAAGCGAGGAATTCTTCCATGAGGGTCGGCCTTGCGTTTCAATATTTTGAAGTGACTGACTAATGTGATTAGATCGCAAAATCTCTCCTATTATTGAAGAGCTACTAGAGGAGTTTCAAAGTCCTCCTGATTGACAAAATGATGATGGGCTCGAAGGGGCGATAGAGGTTCTTACCCCATAGTAGGTGCTCAGCTAAAATTTTCGTTAGTTTTGGATTAAGATTATGATAATTTAGCGTGGAATTTGCAACGCGAGTGTTCAGAACTTTTCATCACTTCTATTTTATTTACTTGATCATTTTATTATTCTCTAATTTCAAATAACTTTTTCAAAAGACAGATGTATGACTTGAAATGAAAGTGGCTTCCCATGCAATATAAGTGTGTTTCGATTGGTTCAATTTGAAGAGATATAAGTCGATTTATGGCATCGAAGGAAGGTGTTAGGAAATGATGGATTTTTCCTCAAGGGTTGCCCGCATGGAAATAGACATTTTGATATTATGAAGTGACCGACTAATGTGTTCATATCACAAAGTCTCTCCTATCGTTAAAGAGCTATTAGAGGAGTTTGAAAGTCCTCCTAATTGACGAATTGACAATGGGCTCAAAGGGAAGAGAGAGGTTCTTACCCCGAATTAGGTGCTCAGCCCGAAATTTTTGTTAGTTTTGGATTAAGATTTTGAGTGTAGAATTTGTAACGCGAGTTTTTGAAATTTTTTATCATTTCGTGCTTTTAAGTCTCTAAGTTCTTTAATTATCTCGAATAAAATTATTTTTTCCGACAAGCACCTGAATTTATGGCTAAACCCAACTTTTGACATTAAAGACAAAAAATCATGAAAAATAGCAAATACAAAATTCGTTCTTAGCATGCTAATTCTAGAAGCCTAGACTTTTCATACTTATATGGACTCTACTCAATTAAGTCAGCCGATTTCCAAGTCTCCTCTCTCCTTCTCCAAGTGAGACGGACTTTTTCATGGCTTCTTCCTCTTTTCACGCCTGCTTTTGCTGCCAAGCTCGTGTTTATGCTTCTTATAGACAGTGCGTGTTTACGACAGGAAAGATGACTTCTTCATGCTAATTTTGTTTCTTATGTTACATTTTTTGTAGCCTTAAAAAGTTTTTGACAAATTAATAAGTTGGTAGAGGCAAAAAGCATGACTCACGCTTATTTTAAACCTAACGACGAAAAGAATGGTCACAACAGACCATTGTGATCTTCCCATATTAATGTGATGAGAGGGCAAACGTAATGGACACGTTGCAATGATAATGATTCAATTTACAGCAAAAAGCTTTGCGAACTTTAGGGCTAATTTATATGTAATTAAATCACCGGAATGGTAGGTTGATGTCACTCTAGTGCAATTACTCAGAAAGTGATATGTCCATTCCATCTAAAAGGGTACCGAATTTCCATTATGTCTAGATCAATATTTAATTGACTTATGAAATCAACCACTGTATTGCTTCCTAGCTTATGAAAACTTCTCAACTTCAGCATTCAAGGATCATTTTTTGTACCTTAGAAAATTTGGGACTAATTAATTAGCTGGCTAGAGGCGACCGCACTCCTGACACAATAGGATATAGCCAAAAATTACGAGCCACCGTTGTTTTAAGCCCAACAACGAAAAGAATGGTCATAACAAACCAACACAATCTTCCTTCATAAATAAGATGGGGGAACAAATATAATACACTTTTCGAAGATAATAATTAAATTGCGGTAGAAGTTCTATGAAGCACGATTTGCTTTCAGGCAAATTTATGAATAACTAAAGAATCAAAATGCTGGGTTTATTTCACTCCAATGAAATCGTCTAAACGTGATCAGTTCGTTCAGCCTAAAAAGCTTTGAATTCCCATCATGTTTGAATCAATATCTAATTCAACTCATTTACAAAACCATCCTTTGCTTGCTTCCAAACTTGTCGGAACTTCTCAATTTCAGCACTCAAGGATCACTATAAAAGTTTAATTTTGGATCATTTCCTAATCCTATCCTAGACTTAAGTAGCATTACAGACTAGCATAGAGAAATCATCACCATATGGAATCCACATGGAGTTAGACCGTCCAAAATAACCCTAGTCCATTAATCCGCACGAGCCCACCTTGAAGAATAGAATAGAGGTGAACTATTTGTTAACCTGCAAGGATACCGGTTGAACCCGACCCAGATCCAAATTCGAGAGGGTGGGCCGGGCCAACCCCATTTGAACCCAATGTGAACCAATATGTGAAGAAATCTTTGGTGCTTGAAGTGTAGTTTGGAGATTTGGAATAGTTGAACTTACATAATATTCGGTCTTGTTAGCCAAGATCTTCGTAGAATCCCAAAGAAAGAAATATGCAACTGATGTAATTTCATGCGTTGAATGGGCGAAACAAAATAAATCGAATGATGCAGGATATATTAAGACTTGTCCACTAAATTTGCTCGCAACAGATCTTTTGGTGCTTAAACGGTTCTAGTAGCTTGGATAACTACGTACAGATTGTCATATTACTTAGTAATTTAATTTACTCTGTGAATTTTAGTATCTTTAGCATTGATGAAATATTGTAAAATCGGGTCTGGTCAGTCCGGTTTCACTTGACTTGACTAGACATTTGAAGAAAACTAATTGAAAATTTGGAATATTCAAAACTACTTAAATGTATAATCTTGTTAGCCAATATATTTGTAATATCGTACAAGGATTATATAGTCTGTATAGTTTCTTCAAGCCTACATTTACTCCACAGCGGAAGCCTTATTTCAATAGTGATTTAGTCATACTCTTTTTTATGGTTAAAAAATATACTGCTTGCTTAAATGTTTGCCTTTGATCACACTCCTCAACAAGATCGAATTAATCATGACCTTAAGGCATAATATTGCTAATTAGTTTATTAAAGTGATTGTGAACGTTATATGAGTAATTTTATTTGTTTATTTGTAAGATGTGTCGAGCCAACTAATTCATGGAATATTCTGAAATTGTCAGACATTTGCGATCAACATATGAATTTCTATTTATTAGTTTGCTGAGTGGAATATTGGCCTACTAAAAGTATGGCTCATTAAAAGAGAGAAGGTAAGAGCGACTCAGCTTTATAATCAAGAACCATAGTAATACCTTTTATCATTTCATTTTACCTTACAATTATTTGACCTAAAAAGGGTAGGCTTATGATTTAAAACCATCATTGTGGCCCGATTTGCAGTGACATGGATCCTAGAGGCACATGTCGATGCAAGTAAAGAGGTCAAAAGGGTTCAATTGTGTCGAAGGTTCTATTGCGAGTGGAGGTCCGAACCAAACCACACTGAACCTATGACAAACTCCTCATTTCCAAGCAAAAGTCACAAAGATTACACAAAATGCTGAAATGTGGAAGTTATAAATCTAGTTAGGGCTCTTTTCAAGCTCACGACATGTCAATCTATGATTGGTTGTCAAGTTCTTTGATATTTTTTATGTAACATATGTTACATGTATATTTTAATGGAGAAATATAAGGTGTCTAAGTGATAGACATGTCAGCTTTATACTAGTCTATTCAACACTCGACACGTGTCATTTTTAGGGCCTACCTGACAGAGACCCTTGCATCTCCTCTCTCTTCAATTAATCAAACTCTCTCTCTCTCTCTCTCTCTTATGCCTTCTCTTAAAAAAAAAAAAAAAAAAAAAAAAACAAAGCCTACTCTTATTTTTTCAAAATGCTCTCTCATTTCCATAGACCCTGCCGCCTTTGTCATGTTGCCTCATCGCCTCCATCTTTAGTGCCACCGCCTCCTGCCTAACTCAACCCGTGCCCTTTGCATCGGTGCCCGCGTCGGCTAAGAGCTTGAGGCCCTCCGTCGCATTGGCAAACCATGTCATCGCCTCCGCCTTTGCCTTGTTTGTTGCCTACACTAACCTCGGTTGACCTCAAATCAACAGATTCGAGGTCGAGTTGAGCTCTAGATCACAAATCTAAGGCTCACTCGAGCTTAAATCCAAAATTTGTGGTTCAAGTTCACCGGCCAAGCTTGAGCATGACAATGGAGGATTGAGACGGCGGTGAGGTGGTGGACTGAGACGAAGGTGATGTGGTGGTGGAGGGCGATTCGCAGGAGTCTGAGTTGAGGTCGTTGCCCTTGACAGAGTGAAAGGAGGAAGAAGAAGAAGAAGAAGAAAAAAAAAGGGAAAAAAAAGAAAAAAGAAGAAAAAACTAGTAAAAACATTAATTGAGGAGAGAGGATGCAAGGTTTTTGATAGATGGGCCCCGAAAATGACACGTGTTGGCTATTGAATGGACTAGTATGAAATTAACGTGTTTATCACTTGAGCACCTAGGGTTCGTTTGGGACTAACATTTCCAAAGGCCTTTGGGCGTTCAAAGCCCCTTGAGCCAAATATGTGGTGTTTGGTTAATTTTTTCAAGCCCCCTTATGCAAAGGCTGGCCTTTTGAAGGCTCAACATGCTGTAGGAGGGATTAAAGGAAGATTTTATTTTTCCTTTGTTGCCCTCATAATTTTACTAAAATTCCAAATTTGACCATTTTAAAATAGAAACCCTAATCCCTAACGCTAAGGGTTTGCATGAGAACATTTATATTCCTAAGAATTTCTGTTCTTTTTTTCTCGGAACAAAAAAAGAACATAAACCCGTTTGGTAACGCCAAGTTGATTTCTATTCCCCGAAATAGAAAAGTTAGCCCGGGAATAGAAACGAGAAACAAAAAAAAATTGCTTCTTGTCCCGGGAACAATTTCTAGAAATAAACAAATTTTCTTTTTTATTTTTGTTTTATTTCTCTCTTGCCGTGGCCACCTCCAACCGTCCGGAGCCACCGCCGCCGACCTCCGCCCGCCGTCGTCGCCGGTCGCCGGCCGCCACCGCCGCCAGTCGCCGCCCGCCGCGGCCAACCGTGAGAAAGAGTAAAAAAACAAATAAATAAAAAACAAATAAATACAAAAAAAAACAAATACAAAAATAAATACAAAAAAACAAATAAATACAAATAAAAAACAAACGCAAGAAAATAAAAAAAAAAAAAAATACAAATAAAAAAAAAACGCAAGAAAATACAAAAATACAAAAATACAAAAATAAACAAAAATAAAAAACAAATAAATACAAAAAGAATCATTGCGTTACCAAACACATTTCTATTTTTTTTTCTATTCCAAGAGTAGAAATTTTGTGCAGTTATCAAACGAGTTCTTTTGCTCAGAAACTGTTTCTCGGAATAGAAATAGAAAAGAACTATTTCTGGAAAAAAAAACTATTCCCCAGCCAAGAAATTTTACCATATGCACCCTAAGGAGTCGCTTTCGTTCGTCTCTTCTTTGCTCTTCTGGACGCTTCTTCAGATCTCGCTCTTCAAGCTCACCTCTCTAGTCATTGAAGCTCGTTTCTCCGCTCGCCTGCCCAAGCTTGCCTCTCCGGTTGCCGAAGCTCGCCTTTTTGGTCGCCGAAGCTCGCCCACCGAAGCTCGCCTCTCCGGTCACCTCTCTCTGGTAGCATCTCTTTTCGTTTAGCAGTTGCTGGTTTCTTTAAATTTCAATGGTTCCATCCCGGCAAAGAAGTTTTGTAATGCTAGAAATTGACAATACTTGTGCTTGCTGTTTGGTAATTAGAGTGCATGTGAGCACTTTCGCTTTGGAAAGGCTCGCTTTAAGGTCTTGCCCTTTCATACTGCGCCCAATAAATAGAACCTGCTCATGCATTGGACATGAAGCAACATGTCCAGAGTGCCTGCTATCCCTTCGTAAGTGTTCAAGAGTGGAGAGATGGCTGCGAAGACCATTTGATAATCTTTCCATAGTAGAAAGCAAGAATTAGAGTAGAAACATTGGTTAGACACTTTGAAATTTAATAAACCAATACTCTTAACATCTGCATTTGTTTGTGTAAATGATAACCATTATCATCTTTAACTATTTTGGACTTCCCATCATTGGACTGTATGTTTGGAATGAGAAATCCTGCCAAAAATTGTAATAATTGAATGCAATAAAGAGACGCCAGTAATGAAGGCAAATTTCAGGGCAACGAAGCAAACCAGCATCTTTGTTATGAATTGTACAATAAATTTACCATCATTAGAATTCCCGACTTTGCTAGTTTGGGAAAAGCTTGGCACCTACAAATGTGTTTGGTGTTTATGTTAGTCAACTAGTTTTATGCTTGATGGTTTTATTGGGCTTGAGTTAGCCCATTAGGACCCGGCCCGTGAGTTGAGGGCCCATGGAGGAAAAGGTGCAAAGTGAAAGGTTGCGTTTTGAGGAGTCGCGTCGTTTTGGAGAGACGCCGAGGGAAAATATAAAAGAAAAAGGAACGTAATTTTTTAAGGGTTACGTACGTCGTTTCTTTTTCTCTCTCTCAAAACGCAACAATATTCCTTCAAGAAAACGTAGCTTGCACATCGCTCCCTCCCCAAGTGAAGATCAATAATTCCCCTCTTGAAGAACAGTATCCGGTTTCCTCCTCGAATCGCAACGTCGGTGTTTAGTCTGTGGATACAAGGTACGCTCGATTCTGTGGCGTGTTTTTGATCGGTGATTCATGACTGTTTTGTTTCTGGGCTCGCTTCCGCTTCGTCAATTTAGGGGGATCGATTTAGTATCGAAAACCTTTTCTGGGAATCGTAATATCCTAACAATGCTTTTCATGAATTAAGGGGCGCGCAGCAGCTTTCGTGACCCTAGGAGTTGGAATGTTGGATTTTGTTCATATAAGTCACCACTCGGCCTTTTTATGCTAGTCGATTTGCACAAGATCGACCATTTTCTTTGTATTTTCGGAATGGAGAGATATAGCAAATGCGAATACGTAGTGTGGCCTAATTCATTGAAGTGCTTACTATTAGTTTGGACTTGATTTCCCGTGCTGAACTAGACTAGAGTGTCGGAAACTTTACTTCGATATGTTCTTTTTAAAACCGTTGTTGCGGCAATCATTCTGTCGAGTGTTAATGCTTGGCTGTGTTCATATCTTGTTAGATGATGATATCTCATTCAGTCGGGCCTAGGTAAAATATCCCGTGCCACCAATTAATAAAAAAGAACTCGGTTCCTAGGATTTGCTAATAGTTCTTTCCTTCTCAATTTCAAAATGCATCTTTGTATGCTCGTGTGTGTTTGAGGGTGTAGTTTCCTGCTTCGTGTGTCACTTGTAGTTTCTTGAGGCATTAGGGTTTACAACCATGTCAATTTTATTGATGTTTCCATGAGGAAGCTGGTTTTATGTTGCTTTGCTATATCTTTACCAGGCTCAAAGTCATAGAGAATACAGGCAGAAGATAATCTCAAATTATCAGGTACCTCACCAGCAATCTCTAAACGGTTTCTCACTTTTTGAGTTAATGGGTAATGTCAGCGTCACACTTCACCTCTCTTAGATATTGCAAAATCTTGTTTTCCTCTTTTGGTGAACTTCAAGTTGCTGATTGGAGCTCATATTAATAAAACTTGATATGTACATTTAAGTTTTTTTTTTTTTTTTTGGCTATCTTTACTTTTTGTGGTGGTGCTAAGGTTTTGGTGTTTAGAGGCAATGACATGATAGAACTTAATGATTGGGATCACTATCTTAATTGAAGAAGAGAATGAGATAATATTTTGATTTGCGATACCATGTTTATCATGTAGATAAACTCTTGACTCGTGGAGATGTCGAAATTTTAGAGGCATATTAAGCAGAAAATTCTCACCTCTCTTTCACTCAGAAGATGTTGGTCATCCCTTGAATCCAGGTTCTTTTGTTTCTATTCCTTATGTTTCTGTTCTTTTCCCCCACTTATGTCCGGCTTCGTCTACTCTTTCTTGGGTTCATGTGAATTGGATTTTGATTTATTTCCAGTGCCCCTTACTTTGTAAATTTTAGAGGGTTGTCTACAAGGAAAAATGTATATTTAGTGAAGCCCTTTGTAAAAATTAAATGGCCTCATGTCTATGTTAATGTTATGTCAAAATGTACATACGTATGTGTTTATCCATGTTTACGGAATGGGGTCATAGTTAACTCATTTGTTTTCATTTTTCAAATATGTTTGTGTTCATTTTATTGTAAGATGGCAAGTTTATCAAAGGAAAAGGCATATTGGAGCCTTGAAGATGTAGAAATTTTTTGTCGATTGTGTATTGAACAAATCGAAAAAGGCAATTGTCCTGCGAGTAACAAAAGTGATGGATGAACCGTTATAATTAACAAGTTTGAGGAGCTAAGGGGAAAAAAGTACGATAAAAATCAAATGAAGAGTAAGTGAGACAATTTAAAGGAAGAATGGAAAAATGGAAGCAATTGGTTCAAAAGGAAACAATACTAGGGTGAGATCCAAGAAAGAAAACCATTGACGCGAATAATGAATAGTGCGAGAGAAAAATCCAGGTGTTTATCTATTCTTTTGTTACTTTTTTTTTTGTAAGTTCATATTTTATGATACAACTCCTAAAAATATTCAAGTCAATCCTAAGCTTAAAGTCTTTCGAACCAAAGGCATACATTCGAATGTTAAAGTTTTGTTGGATCAAATGTTTCAGGGTACAATTGTTACTGGAAGTATTACTTGGAATCCTGCATAAGGTTTATGTAATAATAAGAATATACAGGTCACACAAGCCGATATTAGCGGTTTTGTAGGATCTACTGATAATTCTTTGGAGCGTGATGTAGGTGAAACGAATACCAACCAAGTCAAAGTAAGAGTCATAAAAGAGCGGTAGAAAGTTCAACGAAGCAAACTAGAGGAAAGAAAGGAAAAAAATTGACAAAACTTGATAAGTTAGCATTGCAAATCAACGGACTTTGTTCAGTTGTTGAAAGTAGGAGCAATGCAACATCAGTTGCAAAGGAGTTTGATCTTTACAAAGTTATTGTGCGAACATTGAAAGCCATACTTGAGATCAAGCAAGACAAAAAGTTATTCTTCTTTGCACTCTCACATTTTTCTGAAAAGAAATACAACAGATAGATTTCCATGAACTTGGATGGAAATGAAGAAAAAGTTGAGTGGCTGAAGTATAAGTTGGAAGAGCATAATAGTCATCGCTAGGATGCTAGTTATTTGTTTAAGCTCTTTTATATTAATCTATGTTATAATATGAGACTTATTTTGGATTGGTAATTTGTACTACTTGTGAACTCTTTTCCTAATTATGTTCTAATGTTAAACATGTGTTCTTATTTTGTGTTCTTTTGATTGAGTGGAGTTTGCATATATATTATGGATGATAAATGTTCCATTGATGGATGATTATTCGTCATTTTTCTTACTATTTTGTTACTTTAAATAGATATGGATGATTCTCTTGAAAAAAAAAAAATACATGAAAAACAGGAAGAAGAATATTAGCAACTTGTGGGAATTACTCAAGCGATAATTGTTTATCAAGTAACATACAATTAAAAAAAAAAAAAAACCTTGTAGGACATCATAATATACAGAAAATGCATGGTTATGAGAGTTGATGGGCGAAGATGCTAATCCGATAAGGTGTTATCAAATGTTTAAAATGGATACGATTGTATTTAATAATTTAATGCATGATTTAGTAACACACTATGGTATTCAAGGAACTAGGAATATTAATGTTATAGAAATGCTTGGAATATTTCTTCATATTTTAGGATATGATATAGGTAATCGGTTAACACAATAGCGCTTTCAACGCTCTGGGGAAACCATAAACATGTATTTTAGCTTAGTATTAGATAAAGTATGTGAAATGGGAAAATATTTTATCCAACCAGCTGATTGGCAATTTAGGGATGGTCTAGAGAAGATCAAGAATAATCGAAGATTTTATTCTTATTTTAAGGTATGTTTTGATTATACAGTAAGAAGAAAGAACTAAATGCAAATTTTGATTATATAATAATATTTGCTTTTTTGTTTTAGGATTGCATTGGGTCTATTGATGGCACACATATCCCAGCGGTGATACTTACAAAAGAGCATATTCTTTTAATTAGTCGAAAATGTATACTGACTCAAAATGTCTTAGCGGTGTATAATTTTAACATAAAATTCATTTATGTTTGGGCTGGTTGGGAGGGACAAGCCCATGACACTTGTATTTTCTATGAAGCCCTAGGGAGACGTGATGTGCAATTTTCTCATCCTCCTCCAAGTCCGTCAATTAATGGTTTTTCATTAATATGTATTAATATGGCCTATGTTAATTAAATTTACATTATATTTGTATAGGTAAATATTATTTAGTAGATGCCGGATATCCAAATCCGATGGGTTATTTGGGACCATACAAAGAAGTTAGATATCACTTGCTAGAATTTCAACAAGGTCTTGCTCCCACAGGTTATCGAGAGGTATTCAATCGTGCTCATTCCTCGCTACGATCGGAAATTGAGCGAGCCTTTGATGTATTGAAGAAGAAGTGGAAGATTCTAAAGTACATGCCAAGTTTCTCGTTTGAAAAAAAGTAAAAATTGTTATAGTAGCAATGACTTTACATAATTATATACAACGAAATGCCGTTAATGATAGACATTTTGCAAGGGCAGATTTGGATCACAATTATGGATATTCAGTTGACTTTAATAATACAAATGAGGGGCCTAGTATTTCAAATGAAAATTTATTTTCTGACATACCACATTTACGTGATCGAATAGCAATGAATTTAGTAAATATTTAAGGATGCTTGTAATTTTCAATGAAAACCTATTTCTTTCTTTGATGTATATGTAACCATGTCTATTATAATGAAATTACTCTTTTTTAATTGAGAAAAAGTCCACTTTGATGTGATTTTTACTTATGAGTTTGTTAATATATGTATTTTACATTACATCTTAGTGTGAAAATATAAAAAAGTCATTGTTTTTATTTTCATTTTTTTAAAAATAAAATTAGAAAACCTTAAATTGGTCATACCAAAGCACTTCCTAAATATGTGTTTACCAAACAGTATTTTCCTAAAGTTGCTTTCTAAGACACTTTTCAATTATAGTTTACCAAATAGTATTTACATTTCATCAAAGTCATTTAAACTAAAAGCCTTTGCATTTTCTTAAAGGCTTTCCAAACGCACCCCTAATATTTTCTCCATTTTTTTTGTTGGTCCTACTTTATTCTTACTTTAATTCTCATTCTCAGACTTTTGATCTGACTCCTTGTAAGGCGTGGAAGTCGACATCCACATCTGAAACTGAATCGTCCTTACCCCTAGCCTACTTAAAAAAGTGATGATTCGAACCTCCACCTCCTCTTTCCCATGTAAGAAAAGTGGCTATTGGGGCAAAAAAAAAAAAAAAATTCGGTGGTTTATTTTCTCCATTTTAATTTGGAAGTTGTTGGTTACAATCTTTTATGTACCTCCTCCCTCTTATTCTTTCTTCCGATCTTTTTTATTACTTTTCTTCTTTCTTTCCACATTGTATAAGATAATATCTAATAAATCCTTAAAGATATTCTATAAACTAAAAAAAAAAATTATGCTTTAATTGAATTGCTAAGGGTGAAGACTAAGGTTTATTCGTTAGATGTTGAAATCTAAAAAAGTGACTTATGAACCATTGTGATAATTAATATATAGTCAACATCAACTTCAAACATTCCTTACTAAACAAATTCCTCTTCGCATTTATTGATATTTCATCTATGTCATTTTCAAATGTTACATCTAAATTCAAATTTCATTTTGAGGCAATTGGTCATTGATTGTAATCTAATGAAAGCTTATCAAGAAGGGTAATGCTTTTTCCTTTTTTGGAAGTTCAAAGTCAAACTTAACTCATTCTTTTTCTTAAAACGTGCAAAGCAACAATAAATTTGTATTTGTTAGGGAGAAAATAATTGATTCACATGATCAAGGAGCTCAACACTTCAATTTTGAGAAATTTCCATATGGAGATAATATATATACATTTGTTATTATATGATTGATAGAAGTCCATCAAAGCTTTCAAATTTTTCAACTTCTATTTTTAAAAATCAATATAGTATTACAGTATGCACTGTGTTAAATCGCGTTTTTTATAAAAGATGAGATATTAAATGTAGCAGATTTTCTAGCAATCAAATTATTACAACAATTTAATTCATAGCACGTAAGGACCCTCTCTAATCAAGCATTCTAATGGTGGACAGAGTATAGAAATTTTTTTGGGTTTTTATCATTCTTTATCTTTGCATACATCAAGTCAATCCTTCAAATGAATGAGTACTTAGAAATCTCACCATGAGTCATATAGAGAGAGAGGATGAAAAGAGTAGTTGATGATAGTTCACATGAGGAATTGAATGCCAATACGAGTGTATACAAAAGAGAGGAAATAAGGTGATTGGCGTTGACACTACTATTGCCTGCTCGTGTTGCTTGTCCGAGACATCTTTCCATGCTCACATCAAAAGAACAAAGAAGAGGGGAAAATTGACAAATTAATCATAAACCTATTGTATAAATAACAATTCAATCATAAATGTTTAGAATTAGCTAGTTCAATCCTAAACCGTTGCACAAATTCCAATGGAGTCCTTCTGCTCAAACTTTGCTAAGAATCCATGACATGGCGCACTAGCCATAAACGACCATCCTACATAGCACATCGTCATATTAGTGATTTTCAGGAACAATTAACTAGGAGGACTATATTGGGATTTTGTGCAAGTGTTTATTATTAAGTTGACAAAATTGAAAATTTTAGGATGAAATTAGCATCCATATAATAGATTTAAAACTCATTAGGTAATTTCTCTGGAGTCAGCACTTTGATTATGAAATGGGCAATGAGGTGTAACGAGTGCCTTGATGTTCTACTTCTTGAAGAATGGAATAAGGTCCAGAGAGTAACTAGAAATCATCTATTGAAGGGTCTCACCGATGAGAGGAAGCCTGAAAGAACCGGAGCAAGAACAACATCGCACTTAGAGATCTCCCACCTGTAAATCTAGTGAGCGAGCCATGTGACAATTAAATTATCAATGTCGGCACATAGTTATGATATTCCACATCACTTGTTTCTCTGAGAAGACGAGGTGGTAACTGGTAACGAAGTGGAGAGGGTGATGGTCCTATAAGTTAATTCTCTCTCTAATACAAGTATCTCTCTTCTTTTTGTCTACGTGGAATTGTGATTTGCATGCTTTGCTCAAGTTGTGTGGTTTTTATATATTTGCGCATGGAGCAATTGCGTGTTATAAAATTTACATGGTTTAAGGTTAGTGGCCATGGGTTGACCTAATAAGAATAAGTGTAATAATTTATGTGGACACCATGGTACTCCTTGGAACATAAACCAAACCACTTTAATTTTTTATTTTCATGGATGGAACACAACTCTTATAATATCACAAATCACATGTACAATTGAGAGAGATCATTAACTAATCTATAAATGATGCACCCTTCCAAAATCACCCCTTAAGTATCCTTTTAAGGGATCAAGGATCTCATGTGCATATAGATTCACACTACTTCTGGATTTTGCTAAATTAGCTATGTACATTTGTAAAAGAGAAATAAATCGAAATGTTTTTCATGATTTTATTGACTCGACGAGGAATTTTTTTAGGATATGCTCCTAATTGCATTTAATTCAAATCGAATGGATTAAAAATGGGTCTAGGTCCAATTAGTGGACCAATACAGTAGGGTTTTTTCTTTACCCAAAAAATTTAAAAAGGGTAATTTTAGCTCAAATTATAGTCATGGATGGAACACGACTCATGTAATATCACAAATCACGCATGCAATTGAGAGAGATCGTTAACTAATCTGTAAATGATGCATGCTCCCAAGATCACCCCTTAAATATCCTTTTAAGGGATCGATGATCTCATGTGTATATAGATTCACACTACTTCGAGATTTTGTGAAATTAACTCACATACATTGTTGCACAGCCTAAATGTTTGAGGATTACTTCTTCTTTCTTTTTCCATAAATTTGTTCTTGAAATAGAAAAGTTTTCAATGATACAAGGAACCTTAAAAATGACTATAGCATGATCGCGACTGTACAGGACGACTAGCATGATCGAATTCGAATGTCAAGGCAATCGTTACTACCGTGGCACCAACGAGACTAACACATTTTCTCTCTCTCAATGAGAGATTTACTATGAGCTAATTTTATGTTCATGAGATGAGTTTGATAGCTTTTTCATAATACTTTCTTCGAGCTTACCAAACATAGGTGGAAGGAACTTTCCTTTCTTTTCTTTTTGGTCGGAAAGGTTGGAGAGATGGGCTTTCTTCTAATCAAACACTTTAGAGTGACGGTATCAAATTTGAAATTTGAAATCTGAATAAAGACCCGAACCGAATGATCTTTTTCATAATTTGATGGGCTCTTGATTGATGTCATATGATTCTTATTTGAAGTGCAGAAAAATCTTCAGATATACACGTTCACACATGGATGTATATGTAGATCTCGATTTCCTCCTTTCATCCTTAATGGGATGATTTCGTCTGTACATTCCACTCTTCCTCTATAATCTCCAACTCTCTTTTTAACTCGCGTGCTCCATTCGCGATCCTATAGCCACAATTACCCCTTGGTCGATGGACCCCTCTTAACTTAGATTTCAACTTCCTTTCACATTTCGAGTCAATCGAATAGGCGCCCCGTGAATCTCAATTCGAATTCCATAGTCCATTGGGAACTCACGATCTATGAGAAATTCGATCGATGAGCTTCTTAAGTCGAGTGTATTATCATGAACATTTATGACCGACGAGCTTGTTTGGACATACTGTTAATCACGACGGGAGATTAAAATCGATTTTATCCGAGGTCATTTTGGTAATTTCGAAAGCATCCCCCGCCCCGGGCACAAAGATAAAGTGACAGAGACTTGAGGGACCACTTCTGCAATTTCGGAAAAGAACTTCTCTAGCTCAGAAAGAGAGAGAGAGAGAGAGAGACGACTTTTCCTGCTCCCCGGCTCCACCCCCGTCGCATCGCGGCCGTCGAGAATCGCGGCGCTCGCGTTTCACCTCCGGCGCCCCTCTCCGGTCGCCGCCGCCGCCGCCGCCGCCGCCGCCCTTCACCGTCGCCGCTTCCGGCGGCCGATTCTCCCTAGTGCGTCGGATTCGCCGCGGCGTATACCGCGAACCGGATCCTCTCGGTCCGCGCGATGATCGCGGACGGTTCGTGAAGCCGGTTGCTGATCAAGATGTCGCAGCACCAGCACCAGCACCAGCATCAGCAGCACGGTCATGGCAACAGCAGCGGCAATGCCAACATACCGGTGAGCGAGGTGTATTGGTCCCTGGTCGATAAGGCCGACAAGAAGTTCTCCAAGATCAGGGACTTGCCCTTCTACGAGCGCATGAGGTTCCTCTCTCTCTCTCTCTCTCTCTCTCTCTCTCTCTCTCTCAGAGTCTGTGTGTGGGCGGGCGGGCAGCTATGGGGTGATGGCCTGTCTCGTGTATTGATTCAGTGGATTAGGAGAGGGTATTAGGTAGAATTCTGGTGATTTGTTGTATTCCATTGGCAATTTGTAGCACTGAGTTTATTTATTGATTGAATTAGAAGATGGTAGTAGTAGAATTGTGGTGATCTGTTCTCTTCTCTCAGCAATTTGTAGCATCCAATTCAGTTAGTTTAGCTCACTGCTGAGTGGTAACTGTAAACATTGATCCATATGAAGTCAATTTTCTGTTTATTAACGAAGCCAGATCTTTGCGTGTCGTATGTTTGAGAAACTTGAGAAAATGGAAGTGGCGTGATTTTAATTGTTGTACCTTTATTTTGGTAACTTTTTCAGACATGTTAAGAGTTCGTCGCTACTTGTTCATGAATTTTATGTATGGTCATGCTCTGTTAATAGGTATGACACCTACTTCTATAAGGTGTTCAAAGTGTACACCCAACTGTGGAAGTTTCAGCAAGAGAATAGGCAGAAGTTGGTGGAATCTGGGCTCAAGAGATGGGAGATTGGTGAGATCGCGTCCCGGATTGCCCAACTGTATTTTGGGCAGTACATGCGCACGAGCGAAGCAAGTTATTTATCAGAGTCCTACATATTCTATGAGGCCATTTTGACCCGGGAATATTTCAAGGAGGGATTGTGTCAGGATCTCAATTTGGCCAACAAGCAGCTGAGGTTCCTTGCCCGGTTTTTGATGGTCTGTTTAGTCTGTAACAAGAAAGAAATGGTGAATCAGTTGGTCAGTCAACTAAAGTTGTTGGTTGATGAATGCAAGAGGACATTTCAGGTTCTTATTCTTCCCTACTGTGAGCTGTCTACGTGACTGGTATTTTTTAGTTTGTGGCACTCATGTCTTTTATTGTTCTTTGGAGTTTTGCTGACACCTATATCTTGGATGTTGTCATTGACTACACATCTACGTTTCTCTTTAATGAGTTCTATGTATGCATTGGATGTATAGGTTCGTCATCTTGAATAACAGTAGGGACATGGAGATGGTCTCACTGAACCAAACTTACCTATACTTCAACTGGAAAAGGAGCAGTTTCCCTTTAAAAAAACAAAAGTTGACTAGATTACTGTACTGAACAGCAATTGGATGCATGTTAGCATTTTAAAGCTAAAAATGTGAAGTAGTTGGACAATATAGAGTGTTTAGGGGGCCTCAGCTTGCTTTTGGTTTTTCATATCTAACATTGAATTTTGGGTTTGTGGTATTAACTGTGACATTCTGTGATTGTAGCACTGGGAATTATAGGCATTTGTCTATTTGATAAAATTATGAATTGTTGCAAGTGGGTTATAGTTATTAAATTGTCTTTTCACAATAACATGCTTTTATTATTTTAGACAGTTATTTTGACACAGCTAAAAGATAACCAAAAAAAAAAAAAAAAAAAGGAGGTGGGGGAGTGGGAGCAACTTCCTGTTTCTAAGTAGTATAGGTTGGGTTTTGTGTGGCTTATGAATGACAGAACAAGTTGGATCAAATGTCAGAAACCATAAGTAGAATTGAGGGGAAACTGCACCAAAATAGAATGCTTTGAAAACAGTGGATATCTGATTGATTTAGGAAGAAAGACTAAATTGCCAAATGCTATGCCTGCATATGTATAGTGTATTCTCATCTTGCCATTTGTCTTTAGTTTTTAAAACATAGCTATTATTATGTTATTATTGATGAGATGTACAGTCTATGGTTCTTATGAACCACTGCTATGCGAGCAGAGGAGGAGCTTTTGACTGAATGCAAAAAGCCAAAACATTTAGAAACTACAATGTTTTAGTTTAGGAGAGCACCTGAAACTAATTATAGGAAAGTTATCTTGTCCCAAATAAGCTTTCTTGACGCTATCATAGATATATTGGCGATTTATTTACACCATGAGCATTTTTATACATTATCTAATGAGAAGTTCTTAAATTATATCTTGGCAATACAAAGTTGCCGTGATTCTTTATTTTTTATTGATTGAGCTTAATGTGTACATGATCTTATTTTCAGGACACTGATTTTAAAGAATGGAAGCTGGTGGTTCAGGAAATTAATAGGTTTTTGAAAGCTGACACAGCTTTTATGAATACCAGGCCTTTGAGATACAGTCTTGCTTTGGATCCCCACACAGATTCTCTGCCACGTGTTGCTGCGTCTATCACAAATAGAAATCTGAGATTACGAGATGCAATACTGAGCAGCTATCACCATAATGAGGTAAGCCATCAGTTGTCAGGCCCCTTTCCTACTTGTTTCTGGGAATATCTTTGTACCCTTATAGTTGTCTTTCGTGCTTTTTTAATCAGGTGAAGTTTTCAGAGCTCACTCTTGACACTTTCAGGATGCTTCAGTGTTTGGAGTGGGAACCAAGTGGCTCATTTTACCAGTCACCTGGAACTAAGCTTGGTGCTTCTGCTCATACTCGCACTAACCACTCTCAGGATATTGTTGATCATACTCTGCCTCCAAACCCGCGAAAAGCTGTTTTATATCGACCATCAGTGACCCATTTTGTGGCAGTAAGTATATTGCAGAGCCTAAATCCCCCCGTGCATGCACACAGCCCAAGAAAGAAAAATGAATAAAAAGTATTAATATACAAGAAATCTTACTGGTATGCTACATGTGGAACATGTAAGGTGGCCTCAAAATGTGATGGCAGAACAAAACATTTATGATAGATGCTGATATCCCGAGTCAAGCCAGCCTAAAGTCAAAATGTTAAATGGTTTGATTAAAATGTTACAGCTATTTCATTCTTCATGCCATCATGTTGCACAAACAATGTGGAGGAGTTTTTCCTTTTAGAGAAATTTTCAGGGACTGTGAATTTACTCTGCTATTTGAAGGTGTTGGTTTATATTGCCTAATGCTCTTCTTGGACAGGTACTTGCTACTATTTCTGAAGAGCTTCCTCCAGATGGAGTTCTTTTACTATATCTGTCAGCTTCAGGTGGGACACTTTTGGATTTTTTTTTTTTTTTTTGGCTCATGCTTGCATGGGAAGTACAATCATCAATTCTGACAACTATTAAATTGCGTCAGGAAGAAGAAGATCTCCCATTTCACTATCAGCAGGGGTTGGAGCTTTTTCTGATGCTACGGAAAACATAACGAGAAACCTCCAGACCGTTGCGATATCATCTGATGAAACCTCTTGTATTACATCTGGCTCCCTAAGTGACGATGTACCTCCATCTGGACAAGGCAAAGGTGACTGCATGCATCACCGAAGTCCTTGTTTGCAGTTTGGTAATCGCAATAATGGAGGTAATCTCTGGCTATGGTTGTTGGATGTACTATTCATAAGTTTAATGTGTTTGTCTGTGTATGCATGTGAATATTATATTATCTATCGAGACATGCGTTCTGATTGCATCTGACTGTATGAGTTCTTTCCTTAATGATGACTGTAATTTTCACAGGGCTAGATGCAAAGCATACTGTAATTTTCTTTTGATAGAGGCTGTTGTTGCAGCTTCTGACTTTATTGAAGCATGTTGCGAAAAAAAAGAAAGAAGCATCACCAATCTTTGTATAGATTTACAAGCTTTAACTTACTTCTAGTGGACTCTTTTGTCAGTGGGAACACTCAATTTAGTTTGAAGGAGATGGACGTCTTTGCAGAGCTTTGTTAACTGAATTGCTAGGGGTGAAAAAGTTGGCTTTTGGCTTTCTCTCAAAGTAAACTTTCTTTATGGGAACCGCAAAATAATTGTTATCTTTTTTCATTTTTTTGTAGGAGTACATAGAAATCAACTTTAGTCTAATGGGCTGTATGTATAGATAATTTGTGCTTTTCCTTTACATAGCTTATAGCCTAATTAATCAATTTATTTTGTCAATTAAATAATCATGCTGATATTGTCTAGTACATTTCTGGATCTTGGTGTCTGTTACTAATTTTTTGTTGATTAAGATTGTAATAATATGATATTGAATTTGTGAACTGGATAAGCTTTGCCTTGTATGCCTTCCTGCACATGAACTGCTGGTGCAACGTATGGTTTGCATCAAATTACATGCTTAGTTCTCATTTTGAGAAAATTTAGGGACCAAAATAGGATCTAGATGATGGAGAGCCAATATTAAGTAATGTTGTAAAATGGTGATTGTTCTGCATTATTGGTTTTGAAACTTGTGATACTTCCTTTTCTTAATTATTGATCCATTAAAAAATTTGGGAGGACAGTTTTCTGGAGATGTTTCATCTATTATCTATATTTGCAACTTATTTTATGGTGCTGATACTGTTGAACTGCTTTTGTAAGTCTTGCAATATTTTGTTCCTCTCTCATAAGAAAGGAGTTAAATACTGTCGATGCTATTCTCCATTGAGAAGATTCTCCTCCTAATTTTGGACAGTAAACTGTCAGGTTCAAATTGCATATATCCCTGTGACTTACTTCCATTCACAAGGAGGCCACTTGTTTTAATAGTTGACAGTGACAGCAGCATGGCCTTTGAGGTAAGTAAGGCACTAGCTAGATCTACTAACTGCAAGCTTGTAAATTTCCGTTTTTTCTTGAAAGTAGGTGAGTTACTGAGCAACCTAAACAATATAAAAACTGCATGTTGCCAGACTGATTCCCATGATACTTCTTCCATTCTTAACTCTCGGATCCTTCAAGCAGTTCAATCAATAAAAGCCAATGATTTTGCTAGACTATGGATGCTGTGTGAATTATGTTGCCACTGATAAAGAATTTTCTTTCTGCTAAGTCCAAGTATTTCTCCTGTTGAGCATGTAATTTTTGTATCGTGCTTGAAGTGTCTTGGTGGCATTTATGCAAAAATCTTGCGAATCAGGCTATGAAGTGTATGACACAGACTAAACCTCAGCCCGCTAAGTGCTGTTGGCAAAAAATGAAGTTTATGCTACTTGGAAAAAAAGAAGTTTTTTCAAGAAACTGTCATGTAATAACTGTGGTTTACTAATGGAGGTAGTCTCCTACCTTTGAAATATAGCTCCTAAGTGCTAGCAATCGATGTTTATTATATATTTGAATATCGTAACCATTTTTCTTATCGTGAGGTGATTTCAGCTCATTGAGATTCATTCGGATGGATTGTGTTAGACTATAGAAGAGCGAGTAAATTAACTACAAGAATGTATAGGAGAAGGTGCACTTAAAGATCCATTCACACCTCTCTGAAGTAAGAAACATTTTCCATTAGAAGCATGCCCAAAATATCTTCCTTATACATGGAAGTATAGGTGACTGTCCTACCTCCATGACAGCCCAGATTGAGGTCACGATGTCACAACCATGGCAATCTCCAAAGAGAGCTCGCAATGGGCACCTCAACGATCTCCATGGCCACCATGGTTGAGCTCTGAATAGAGCTTGCCATGGTGGATCGCTGAACAAAGCTCGAGCCCGAGCTCCATGGCCGAGCTCTTTTAGAGCTCGTGCATGAGGGTTGGGGAGAATCGTGGTAGTTCACATGGTGCTGGTCAGTGCTCTGGCCGCAAGCAGCGTATTGGTTGGTGGTGGGCAACAATGGACATGGCAGCTGATTTTGGGTTTGGGTAATATGGACCTTGGATTAGTCACATGGCAGTGGGCAGTTTTTTTTTTTTTTTTTTTTTTTTGTGGTTTTCTATTCGAAAGAGGATTAAATGACTTTTAAGCTTTGGATTTTGTCTGGAGGGGCAAATTGCAGGTTTCAAAAAGTGAGGATGTAAATTGATATAATTTAGAAAAGTTAGTTGGTTTTCCAAAAATATAGATCCATTCACACCAGTCTAAAGTAAGAGACATTTTCCATTAGAAGCATGCCAAAAATGTCTTCTCGTACATGAATAAATTTTTTTTACCCATCAGAACATCTTAGCACTTATTCTCACTTGTTCTGCCATTTTGTTGGTCATTAGGGAGCATCTAAATCATAATTACTTTCAACATAGGCATACTGTGACAATGCTATTACGTTTCTGCCCCTTTTGTAGTGAGAAAACTGGAGTTTGGCTTGACAACATAATCATGTTGACAGCAAGATTGATAGGTCAAAATCTTTTCCTATTGCGTACCTTTTGGACTGACCTCGCATCCACATGTTGTCTAACTCTCCTTGTTCTTCTAACTTCCGGAGAATTTTCTATTTGACTTACTTCTTGTAGAGGTCTGGACTCTGTCTGGTATAATTTAGCAATACGTGGCAAATTTAGGAATTTCAGTTGATTACTGTCATTGCAGGCTATACATGGAGCGGAAAAAGGAGAACCTGCTGCCCTTCTTTTATCTCCTAGAAGTTTAGCTCCGACTGTCGTACCTGATTTCTCTCGTTGCCCTGGTGGAAGCTTATTTACGGTCTTCCTCACAGCTCCATTACAGGCTTTCTGTATATTGCTAGGTTTTTCTAGCTCAGAAAATCATATGGTATGTAAGAATGAGGGCTTCTCACTGCTCATGCTTTAAGTTTCTTTTTTTTTTAGTTTCTTTTTTTTAGTTTCTTTCAGTAAATTAATGGGAATAAACCATTCAGGAAGTCTTTAGTAAAGCTGAGAAGTTGCTTTCGTCCTCATTGAATGACTGGGGTTTGGCTCTGGCAAAATCTGACTCTCTAAACCCTGTCTGGGCACAAATTCTAAATGACCCTTTTTTAAGGCGACTTCTTATCAGGTACTGATCAGTCTTCTCTGTTGGCTAATTTATTTCTGTTACATACATACTTCTCCTGCAAAAGACAATTGAATATTTGCTTCTGATTGTAGAATTGAGTTTTGTTTTGGTGGCCATGTTACTGGGATAGTCTATGTATAAGTTGGCCTGGTTTCAACACTGCATATAGATGAGTGGGCAGATTTCAATGCTATTGACAGTTCAGGTTTAGTGGTTTAGTTGTTGGATTAATTAGTTGGCTGAAGATGTGGTCTCTTGCTTGGCTTTCTCATGAGATTGGTGATTCGGACTTTAAGTTCACAGATGGAGTTTGGAAGTTGAATTAATAGGGGTTGTTGAATACTTCTGTCATGCTCACCCCAACTGGCCTGTTAGAAGTATGAAGGGTAAAGTGGTCTTTAGGACCTATGGCTTATTTTGATGTGGGTATACATACATATATACATACATACACATATATATGTATGTGCGTGCGCGTGTGCGTGCTCGCGCGTGTATAAACTTAACTGAATAATACAATAATTAATACCTCTCACACTGGAATGCACGAGGAAGTGCGAGAGAGGGACGCATGACAGAGACAAGCAGTGGTGGGGATGGCTGACTGTTCTGGCTAGTGGTTGATGGTGGCGAGTGGCTGCTTTGTCAACTAGGGTTAAGCCCTACGCTTTGATACCATGTGAGAGGAATTAACTATTGTATCATCCTGTAAAGTTTAATACACACACACACACACACACACATCAAAATAAGCCCTAAAAGTCCTAAAGACCACTTTATCCTTCATACTTCTAACACGGCCAAATACAGACGATGCATGACATGGAAAATATGTCCGTGAAGCTGGATATGTCTTCGGTGTTTCCGACATCATCTAACAAGTTTCTGAGAACTGTGCTGCACTTCATGAGTACTTAGTAGTATCAAATAACTAAAACAAATTATCAATAGTGTCCTTGCTCTTTAGCACTGAGATTATGTTCAGTGATTATCACTCATGCTAAGAGAACAGGGAAAGCAGGTAAGTTTGCTTAACTTATGAAGGCTGTAGAGAGACATTTGCAAATATTAGTCCTACATATTTCGGGCTTTCACCTCAACAGTGAATGCATAAGCTGGTTTTTGGTTACTGTTTTCATGAATATATTTTTATGGACTCTCCAAATCAACAGCTTAGATGTTTTGCCATTTGTGACTCCATATGCTGTTGCACAGAGATGTTCAGCTGGTTCGTTTATGTAGTTTTGTGCAATGTATCCAGCATAGGATATCCAAAGGCGCCAAAAGTTAACTTCTTGTAGCTTCCTCCAGCTTTGTCATTGGACACTTGTTTGAAATACTTCTGAATCCCTGATAACGCAGCTTAATTCTATGCTAAATTTCAATCGTCTGGCATGTCCATATTTGATCATCATAAATAAGTCACCTGGTCCTTAAGATTTAAAAGATTGTCTTACACTTCGTTTCCTTTGAATAGACCTCTCTTTCTGGAAATTATGATTGTGAAAACCTTACACAAGATCAGAAAAGGCTGGTGGATATTTTGGTGTATTGGTAAGGGAGCAATGAGGCTTTTAAGCAGGCTACCTCAAGAAAAGAGCAGATTTCGCTCAGTAGTGAAAAGCTCTCCATTCTGCTCCCACAAATTATATTCTTTTTCATTGTCTTGTGCACTGTATGCTAATGTTGTTAAACTGCACTTGACTGGCCAAACCAGTTCTTGGATGCTTCTTTATTTTGTTTTCACCTGAGTAAAAACATTGGTCAAAATTAGGTATTACCCTGTTTGATTGGCCCAACTAGTGAATCTATCAATGTGGTTTAACCGGATTAAGCTTTTTAATAGTATTGGAGAATTGGGCTGTAAAACTAATACAGTTCAAAACATTGGGATGCGGCAGGTTTGTGGGGCTATTTCTTTGACTTGCAATGAGTTATTACCAGTCACTATTCTCTTCGAATCCAGTGTACTGGTGGGATTGTCAAACTTAGCTGTTCTAGCAATATAGCTTCTGCCATACAATAGTTTTCTGGCGAGAGCGTACAGACTTCCTTTTGACAAAGTATATTTCAAAAGATTATATAACATGCACGATTTGCTTCGGTCTCTCCTCACCTTTATTTTCATTTTCTTTGTCCATTTCTTGTGCAGATTTCTATTTTGCCAGGCAGTGTTGAGTCTGTACATCCCGACCTCAGGTAAGGAGGAGTTCCTTCCCAAGTGTCTGCCCAGTCTTCCCAAATCCGTCATGCCTGCAAGCGTCGCAGTCCAGAGCGTAGTCCGGCAGATCGCTAGCATCTTCTCCGTCGACAAGAAGTTCAACTTTTCGGAGGCAATCCCCAGTGTCCGAATCCGGAGAAAGTGATTCAGAGTCGATCTCATCTTCATGATGTTTCTCTAGCGCGCAGAGACATTATGTATCCAAGACCACATGGCTCAGACAACACGCCGCTAAAATTTGGGCGGCGGTCCATTTAGATTTGTCGTGATGGTGTTTCGGGTGGTTTCAAGTTTGTGTTCAGGTGGCCTCTTCTTGTTTTGAAGGGGGAAAGATCAGAAGCTAGAATTTACAGAGTTTATGCATGTTTTCCCGAAGTTGCGAAATCGAGGGGAGCGAAAATACGAGGATTTTGTTTGGCTCCTGAGCCAGTAGCTTTCCCAAAATAGAAATGATTTTATGTGCTTCATGCGACGAAATCGTTTATCATGCACGAGTATAAGTAATGGCGGAAGCATGTCGAATGGCATGTCAGTTTGCCCACTGACGTATACAAGAGACCGTTCGCTAATAACGTCGGATACAAGGAGTACCGTCTCGCTCCTTGAAGAGGTGCACCGAGCCGAGGCTATGCGTGCCCACTGAAAATACAAACGATACGACGTCGGGGGTGCTCCAATAATGATTCCGATTCGATCCAACGTTCGCTTGTCTCATCACGGTGCTTTACCTCGTTGAGTAACAACTTCATTTCCAATACAACTAGTTCGATTTGTTAATCCAATACTCATGTGTTCGTAAGTAGGAGCGATCAATTTCAGGATGGTTCGGTTCCCACTTTAGAACTTGAAATTGGATTGGCCAGGTTGGTTATCAATTAATGGAATTGGGAATCGGCTTACTCGGTCCTAAAATATTTGGTGATTTTTTTTTTCTATTTCTACATGTGGGAATTTCCTAACATTAAAAGAAAAAATAATTAGGATTTGCTTCAAAATTAAAAAATTAAAAAATCTTTATCGGTCTCTGTGTGAAACTAGAAAATGGGAATCGGACTAGTCCTTCAAGAACCACTCAAAATTGGTCACTTTGGTCCGGTCCGATCCATTCTCTTGATGGAACCAGGACTCATGCACAGCCCCACTCATCAATCATGGTCTTTTCCCCACCTCTCCTCCTTTAACAAGCCCGTTGCTCAATACTAGCAACTTAGGGCGCGTTTGGTAACGATTCTATTTCCGAGAACAGATTTTGATTGGAAATGATTCTTTTTTATTCTGTTCACTAGAATAGATTCTAAGCATTTTAAACCGTTTGGTAACTATCTAAATTTTCTGATTCTCGGAATAGAATTGTGTTTGGTACCGTGCTCGTTGATTTTGTTCCAAATCAATTTCTTTTAATTTTTAAATAATTTTTTTTTTTTGCTTTTTCTTCATATTCTTCTTATTCTTCTTGTGGCCGATTGCTGGACTAGCGACTGGCCAGATGAGGGCCGACGACCTAAGAAGTACGGACACTCTTTAGAAGCCTTTGTGTTGTGTTCGACACTCCGATACGTGTCCGACACGCTCCAACATGCTCCGACACGTTCCGACACGTGGTCAACGAGTGTTGGGAAATCGACACGTGGTCAACTCTTCCCGACACGCTCCAACATGCAAGTTCGAAATTCCAACACGCACGGGGTAAATTTTAAAAATTTTCAATACTTGAGGGGTTAAAATATAAATATATGAAAAAATTATAAAAATAACAAAAATAAAGGGGAAAGAATAAAATTCTCACTTTCAAGTTCTTCACTTATAAGTTTTGACATTCCCGTGAGTGACGATGAAATGCTCATCTTCTCGCCGATGTCGCTCCACCGTTCCCGCAGACTTAAAGTTGTGATTTTATTTTTATTTTTGCTTCTTTCCGCCTCTTGTAGGCGTCACCTGTAAGTTATTTCTTTTGGTCTATGTCATTAGTTTGTGAGTTATCTCTTACATTTTCCATGGCGAATTTAATTATTTCCTTTTCTTTTGATCGTACTTCGAGAATTCTTGTTCTAGATTTTCATTTTTCTCGAACATTGTTTTGCAGAGGAGCTCCAAGCCAATCTGTATCATGAACTCTGAACTCTGTCTGGCACTATAAGAAATCTCATTAATTTCCGACAAGTGTAAGAAAATATGACATGTTCCTTCAAATTTACTCTTTTGTATTTGCAATTTTTGAATTTCTTCATCAATCTTTGTTAAATTAAAACAATGAATGATATTAACAAATGTTGAATTAATATTTTTAGTATAGATTAATTATATGCTCTTATTATTATCTATTTTTGCATTTATATATAAAAAAATATTTTTAATATATAACGTGTCGGAATATGTCGGAATTATCTATTTTTTTAGAACTAACGTGTCGACGTGTCGTGTCGTGTTATGTCGCGTGTCCGTGTCCGTGCTACATAGCCAGCGACCTCATCGGAGCGTCGTCGGCCCTCTTCGGCCGAGCCTTGCTAGCAACTAGGTGAGGCTCGCTTGGCCACCGACGGGGTTGGGCGAGGCTTGCCCAGCCCCGTCGGTGGCCAGCCGGCCTCCCGGGGTTGGGCGAGACTTGCCGGGCGGGCGAGGCCCACCTCGGCCACCGACGAGCTGCCGGATCGGTTCGACGGGGACAATGGGCGACGGCGGACAGGATGGCGATCGATGAAGAAGAAGAAAAGAGAAGAAGAAGAAAAAGAGTTGGTTTTGATTTTTAGATTTGTTCTCCTGGAAAGAAAAATCAATTTTTTTTTTTTTTATTCTTTCTAAATCTAATTTCGAGAATTAAAAATATAAAAATTTGTTTCGGAAATAAAATTTTTATCAAACACGATTTGTTCCCAAATTACTCTTGGAACAAAAAAATCATAATCAATGAATTGTTTTGATGGTTACCAAACAGACATTTAGCTCAACAACGATCAAGAGAGGATTTAAAAAAGAAAAACACTTGCTCTTCAAGTAAACACCAGAAAAGGCGCACGGTTCGTCAGGCCACAAGCTTCGTTGAAGTCCGGTCCACACCGCCCCGTGTTTACTTTCGACAACAAGCGCGATTCGGATTTCCCCGATCATGGCCGCAACCGGCGGCGATCCCCGTCTCCGACCTCTCCGCGCGCTCGCCTTCCTCCTCCTCCTCGCGGCTCCGGCGGTCCTCGCCAAGTCCCGCATCCCGATCTCCGTAAGTCCCGCCGGCACCGTTTCTCGATTTCTCCCCCCTCTCGTTCGGGGCCTTCGTCAGCCGGAATTTTTCGGTTGATTTTTCCCGCATTTTGTTTTTAATGTTTTTTTGCCTTTTTTTGTTTTCGTCTTCATCGGAGTAGGACAATGAGATCAGGCAGAAGAAGAGCGAGTGCTATGCCGATGTAGAGAGGTAATACACTGCCCCCATCTTCTTTTACGCAAGAAAGATGCGCCCCTTTTGATATCTGCATGACTCTCCGCCGTCGCCGATTTCGCCGCTTGGTTCGAGCTTTTCGTGTAGTCTTGTGCGATGGGCAGTTAAAAAGCTGCAATTTTGGAGCGAGTTGAATTCGAATCGAGGAAGCTGTTGTTCATCCTTGCGTGTAGAATAGCTAGCGACATCTTTTTGGGTAATCCATTGCCGTCTTTTACCCGAGAAAAAAATTGGGAGATGGGGGGGATGCCGATTGCCGTCGTGGATTCGCTGATAGTCTTGTGCCATGGGCGGGTGGGTGCTGCAATTTTGCGGTAGATGGTGGGGACTTGGGTTTTGTGGTTCTTGGTTGTTGGAGCGAGTTGAATTCAGCTCGAGGAACTTGTTGTTCCTCTGCGCGTGTGGAATATGCTACATGAATCATTTTGGGCCGATTCAATGTGATCTGGTTGTGCTGCGTCGAGTTTATTGTCTTAGCACGGCTTCAAGTTTGCGAACTCCGTGTTCATCCTTACTGTCTGGAGGCAAAAACTGAATAAATTCCATGTACGAACTCATTCTTTACCCCCTTGTGTTGAACTAATAGCATGCAATCCTGTGAACTTACTACCAATTAACCATCTAACATCTTTAATGGATATTGTGACATTGAAGATATAGTAATTAAATCAGCCTACCCGACTTAAAGTTCTATCATATTTTTCTATTGATATCTTTATAACCTTTGAACATTAGATCAGAAAGCAAAACCCCCAGACCTTTGAGTAGCTCACGGTAATAACACTAAATTTCCTGCCTTTTACCAGTCTTACAGAACTCAATGCATTCTTGCTACACTTCTTGCTTCCTTTTCAATTTCCGCACTTTAGTTTTCGGCCAAATCTTAGCTTACACTTTTGGGGACATGTAATAGCATTTAAATATTAAATATCTTCCATCCATTGACATAAGATTTCAGATGGATTGTTGGTAGGCCCGCCAATTTCCACATGTCTCACATTCCATCATGTGTCTCTAGTGAGTTCCTCCATTTCGCGAAAAGATAAAGACTCACAGCATAGCTTGTGATGCAAGTCTATTGTGAAGGGGTATTTACAAATTTCTTCATTTTGAGAAATCTCCATACTTTTGCATGACTCTCCACATTTTCTATTCTTGCAGTGGCTTATGGGGTTGGCAATGCAAGTCTTCAATGGTAGCGAAGGAAAACTGTGCTTTGAAATGCCTTTCTCCAACTTGTTATGAGATTGTCTATGAAAGTGATCCAGTAAGAGGAACCTCCATTAAGTCTTGCTTTATCTTTTATTCTAACTCTTGCGTAGTCCAGCTTTCTTAAATACTTATCAGGGATGTGTTCATTTTGTAGCTTGAAGAAGGAGAGAAAGACTATACACGGGGCCAGGAATACAAATACTGCATGCATAAGTAAGTTCTGTCTTGTAGATGCTCATTTTGGCAGTGATAATAATACCAAATTAGATTAATTACTAATTTCTGTATGCTTGTGGAGATGGTAAACATCAAAATTTATACTGTGTATCAAGGCAGGTAGACTCATTGATGCTACGGCATAGCCTTCCCGAGTAGTTTTGAGAGTTTAATTTATGTCTTGATCTTTTTACATTGTTTCTAATTAGTGGTTATGTGGTACACATGCGACATCTGATGAGGTTAGATTGTTGAGATCGAAAGAGATAATTTATGGTTGGGTTTTACCTATATCTGGAACCTGTTAATAACTAGGTTCTAAGACACTCTGTGGTCAGCTGTCTTATTTTTAATGTACATTTTTGGCTTCTCTAAGCCCCAGAATATCAGCTTTCTTTTCTATTATGCTTCTACTCTATTTAAGCTTCTATCTCTTTCAGCTGCCTTGTATATTTTCAGCAACTTACTAATAGGACATATTGTGTAGGTTTTTGGTAGAACATGTAATGGAAAAGTTGAAAATTGTCTTATCTGCTTAACTATCATATATATGATGGAAGATTCTTTGCTGAGATTACTCAGGGATGAGCGTCAAGCAGATCAGAAGGTTAAATGAGATTGTTTATTCTATAATCCGGAATAAATTTTAAGAGCTGTTTGTGCATAAGAATAGGATGATCCTTGTTGAAGTACTTCGATAGATAGCTTCTGTTTTTGATGTAATGATGGGGTATCAACCTTCTTTAATACAGATTTATTGTAGGAGTATCTTTCTAGTCAATATGAGGTTGTCAACCAATAGGAATATCAAGGAAGAGATAAGTGATCATATTTTACGAGAAATTAATAGAAAAATTCATTTGATGATGTTAAGTTCTCTTCATTGCCTGATTATTTGGTTTCAATGGAACTTATAGACATGTAGTCACTCTCCATCTAGTAACTTAAGCTTTTGGGTTGGACAGTCTAATAGATAAATTGGGAGTGTCATGGGGTAGTGTCATGTCATCCTTTAGTAGTTCTATAGCTCAAGTCTAAATGTTGAAACGGGTTCAGAGTTTTTTAAAAAAAAAAAAAAAAAGAGGTTTGTTATTGGAGGATTAGGGTGGCCCATCCTGGATTATTAATGTGTTTTTGAGTGTCTTTTGGCTATTACAATCCAACTATAGTTTCAAATATAGAATCTAGAAGCTAAAAGTACTATTGGTTATATAATAAAAGAAATTTGTAGGATTCTAGGTGTAACTAGATATATGTTTGAAAAATTAGGAACTTGCAAGTGTTGTGTTACAGTTAGAGTAAAAGCTAAAGCCACAACTTCCCCAAAGACACACTTAGGATTTTGCTTTCTAAACTATTGCGTCTAAACGTCCTTTTAGGGACCTTGAATGCTGCAGGATATAAGTCAGCAGTCTTGCTTTAGGTGTGGCATCGGGCATATCCTGCTAAGCCAATCATTGAAGCATCTGCTAAAGCCTATTATATGGGCTTGCACAAATTGACCGGGAAAGTGTGGCAACCTTAAAAGTTACAAGTGCCCTGGTTTTCTCCAGCAAACTTGCGAAGCAGGAAACTGAATCCTGTACAAAACATTTGGCAACATTTAGTTCTCCCTCGCCATCTTTCTCCACCCCGTTCCAATGAAATAATCAACTGACAAAAGACACAAGTGAGAAAATCAGACTGTACAAAAGGTCAGTGAGAGCTAAGAGTTATGCTTGACAATTCTCATTATGCAGAATCTAAACATGCAAAGTATCTTCCTCTGCTCATTCATGGTTGCGGATACCATCAAACAACTACATCTCGCATTCATGCTGGTAGAAACAATGTATAATCAGTAGAACAAGTGGATTTTAGACAAGTTAATGATTAAGACAGAAGTAAACTGTGGTTTCACATTTGAAAAGTCCCTCTTCTAGAATGTCCATTCACTATGGGCAGAACTAGAATCATAGATTAATCATAACAAGGATTAAGGAATTGGAAAGCAGGCAATATAGTACTGTTAGCACAATTTTCAATGACGTGTCTATATATGAGAATAAAGAGAAATTGACTAAGCCAATTAGTTTTGCCCTATTTGCTGGTTAACAGGGACAGGTTGTCCTAATTGCCTTGTGGCAATTTTGCTTTCGTCAGCTAGTGAAAGCTGCACTAATAAAATCATTATCAGCCTCTACAGCTGTCTTGATTTTCTTCTCTTTTTTCACTGTATTGAATATAATGCTCACCTAGAATGGAGATGGGTTTCCAAAAGAATGTGCCTATCCCTTGATAAACTAAAACCAATCACCCTAAACTTTGCATTTGAATCTCATGAGCTCTGTCACTGAGATGAGAAACTTGTATATGAGGCATGCACTCTTCTCTCTCACCTTGTAAAATTGCCTGATGTGGGATTTCTGTTAGAAGCCTCCAGACCCTTGTAGAGGGAATGTATATTCAAGGAATCTTTCCTTTCGACAGTTAATTTAGCACTGTTGCTTCTGCCTTACACAAAACTTGAACTGAAAATTCCCAGTCACTTGCAGTACTAGAGGTTCTGTGATATCTCTTTATAATTTCTTCGCTGAAAATTCCAATTGCATTTTTATGTGAAATGGCTGATTAAAGAGAAGTGTATGTGAGTCCCGTGTAAAACTGAGGACCAAGTTCCTTGCATATTCGTCCTGTTGAGATGGATGGAGAACATGACACTGTGTTTGGACTATATATGGTTAGGCACTTGAGGCATTTTAAAATGTGGTAGGTCCTCTGCGTCCATCCACTATACTCTTGAGTGTGAACTTTCCCCACTATGAATTGGTTTCTGATGAATTTCTCCCCTTCCTAGATCAGTGTCAGCTTTTCGTATCTTTCAGTGGATTTTCATGCCATCATACTGTTCCACGTTTATTTCTTAGGGGCAAAGTGTTCTTTATATATTAGACACCATCTTATTTCATTTGTTTCTGTGCTTCCCAGGTTATCACTGGGAGAGAGTCTTGAAGGCATCAGAGGATCCTTTGATTAATTAGGCAACTTTGACATCATTTCAGATCAAATTGCTAGAAGCAAAAATTGCGGATACCTTTGGCTGTGTTACTTCTGCTTCTGATATTGTCAAGGAGGGCAAGTTTGTTGCAGCAAATGTACAAAAGGGATCGGTCTGGGTTTCTTTCCGGAACAAATGGAGTCAATGATAACTCTCGTATCAATTTGTCTGATCACAAAGGCGCAATGACTGTAAATAAGAAGCTCACCTTTGGCTCGAAGGGCCCTCTAGTTCAGTGCATGCTGATTTGAGTATGTCGTCTGAGTCTTATCTGTTTCTTGAATGGGGTCTAGATGCTGCAAAGTATGTACTGTAGAACTATGCTATGTTGCAAAAACGTCTGCCCTATACTCTTTTTATTGGTCAGTTAAGGTCTAGTTATACAGAAATTCTCTGGTTCTTCGTAGTCCAGGACTGCATTTTGTTGTATCGGGGATTCTGAAACCTCAGTATTCGTGCGGAAATTGCCTGAGTAGTTGGTGTTGCTAATTGCCGAAAAAGATTTGAAGGTATTAAAATTGTTCATGTAAAGAAAAGAGATGGGAAAATAGAAGAACTGAAGCGCAACGTCCAAGAAAGGAAGAGTGAAAACGAAGTGTTGCTCAAGGAAGAACAGCGCTTTGGTTGCACTACTTAGGAAAAGGTGTCACCATAGATAACCCTTGGAGAAAGGTATTAAAAACAGAGGTTGCTTCATTCTTGTTCACATGTTACGTTGAGATCATGACCGTGTTAAGTCAGTTTCATTACAAGACATTATTCTTTGTGTTGCGCGTGCTAAAAAAGAAAATGACGTCTTTAATGTGTCGATCCGTGTTGCTTTCGGGTTTATCAATATCAGTTGCAATACAATGCGAGGTAATTTTGATAGAGTGGACGTGCTCTAGCCAATACATAGAAGTGACTATAACTTTTGACGCAACATGGTTACTCGACTCAATGTTATGTGACTTAAAATTGATAGAAACACGTCCTTATCTTGGAGAACCATTGTTTAGTCGATAGATGGGAGTCTAGAAGTAGTAATCTCCATCTAAAATTGGGTAAATTTTCTTCACCTTACTTCCAAAGAAACTAACATTGATGGACTCCTCCGGTCAACGGAATAGTAGGTCTTTTCTACCATGAGATGAACACGGATGGTAGGGAACTGAAATCTTTGATATGACCAATCCTGGGGAGCAATTAAACATTCATGACACTGGTCAACAAGCTTTCCCAAAAGTAAAATGTTTAGGGATTATTATAAGTTCCGAAGAACCCTGAAACAAAACATAATTGATTTTACCTCGATAAAAAAGATAGAAAATTACCCAATCAATCCTAAAAATCTATTGTATAGAAACCTTTTGCTTTTGCTAATTTAGTTTTAAATTTTTGCGCAAAATTCCAATATATTTTATTTCGATTGATTTTTGTTGAAAATCACTTATGTGTGGCGGTTTAGTCATCACTAGCTGTCCTACGTGGCACACCGTCATCTCAATTAATTTCTTATGAAAATTGGACGAAATTTCACACAAGGATTGACATCTATACAGCATATACAAGATTAATCGGATAATTTCCTCCAAAAAAAAAAGTAGAAAGGTACTAATCCTCCTTGTGAAATTCAATTGTTTCATGGAACTTGGTGAGCTGGAGCTTAGAACCCTAAGAAGCATCAATGACGATGTTTTGTTTGAGGCCAAAGTGACAATCATTGTAGGGCTAAAAAATTCACTAGGGCATGACAATCACTCACATCTTAGCTAATCCACTCAATGTGGCGCCTAATCCTTCCAATTACTACACGCGTGATCATTCGTCAATTTAAAATAAGGAGAAGGGCCAAGACAAATCAAAAACATGTGCTCATATAGCTCGTAGGATCAATGTGCTTTCCTCCTGGAAAATCGGATGGTCGATCAAAAAGCGTGCATAATGACAGCCACGACGCAATAGAAAAATCAATTAACGTCATCTCAAGAGCACCATTTCAGCGTCCACTCAAGCCGATTGGGGTTCGGTGATTTTAGCTTGAATAGGATGGTCACAGATGTAGCTTTCTGCTTTTTAGGAACACCTATTTACTTTTCGGGTGACCACTCTTGACTCTAGTAGTGTATTTGCAACTAGTTATGTTATTAAATTTTTCCACGCGTCAATTATCTGACAACGAGCATGGAATTTTTTTTTTTTTTTGTATCGAGAGCAGACTTGATAATAATTCAGATATAAATTGATTATGATTTGGACACCCGTGTGGACATGTCTGAATGTATTAGGAGTAAGAGAGACCTGGATGTATCAAGCAAAAGGCGCCATCTAATGTATAAGTGACCATAACAATTCGTGGTACTAGAGTATTAGTGACTTGATCTGGTTTAAGAGATGTCCAAATAAAAAAAAAATTGTCATTTTCAAAATACTATCATCTAGGGATGAGCATGATTCCCAATTCCATTTTTTTAGGAACTGTTAATTTTGGGAAAATGCATTTTTCTTGTGTTGATCTTGTATATGCTTGATTGCTTTTAGGCACTCTTTTTGGATCTTGTACCTGCGCGTGGGCCACGAAATGGAAGATTTTCGTCACTCGTTTGACTTCAATTGCATTTGCCTAAAAAGTGGAGACGCGGTGTGGAATAAAACAAAAGTACGGGGGCCAAATGTCAAAAGATGGAAGGGCATTTAGACGAAAAAGGAATAGGGATAAACGTAAACATGGCAAGGGTTAGGCTGCATTCGAACAGCTTCTGCCAGAAAAGTGCAAGAGCATGAGCTATTATGGTTAATCTCTGGTGACTCTTATGTCCAAGTCCATCAATTATGTACTCTTGATCTTACAGAAAATTCATGTTTAGGTGTAAACTTTTGCTCCGTAAATCCATTCCGACACTCCTACCAGAAAAGTGCAAGAGCATGAGCATATTATGGTTAATCTCTGGCCACTCTTATCTGCCGGTCCATCAATTATGTATTCTTGATCTTACAGTTTTGGTCGATTCTACCATCACTACTCCATTATTTGGGGATCTTTTTTATGTGTATAAATGTTCAATAAATTGGAGGAAAAGTGTCAAAAAAGTCAAAACTTTTGTATTTATGCCATTTTATGTTAATTTAGTCTTAATCATTCTCACTTGATGTTAATTTAGTTCTAAACCTTTTTCACTTTATGTCAATTTAGTCATTTCCGACTAACTTTGGCCAGATTTTGCTAAGTAGGCATTGGTCGGCTGATGTGGCACGATCGGCGTTAACGTAAACAACTTTTAATAATATTTTAGTATTTTTTCGATTTTATTTTTTCTATTTCCTTTTCCTTTTCTTTTTCTTTTTTTCTTGTCCTCCTCCTTCCTCCAACCGATCATCGAGGTAACAGCCAGCCAGTTCGACCTCGCTAGCCTCTAGTGAGCCTCACAGCCACTGGCGAGGCTCGAGCCCTCTTGGCCTCCCTTGCCAGAGGTTGCGAGGGCTGCTCGCATTGGGTGGTGAGGCTCGCCCTCGTTAGATCCGACGAGGTTGAGCCTCGCCCATGGCCGGCGATGATTGACCCTCACTAGATCCGATGAAGATGAGCCTCGCTGCCAAGCACGAGCAGCCCTCATGACCTTTGGTAAGGGCTTGAGCTTCATCAATAGTTGTGAGGCTCATTAGAGGTCGGCCAGATTGACCTCGACCTTGCTAGGCATTACCTCTAGCTAGTTGCCAAGGTGCGGTGGTTGGCCAAAAGAAAGAGAAGGAGGAGAAGAAGAAAAAAAAAAGAAAAAAAAAAGAAAAAGAAAATAAAAGTAGAAATTTAAAAAATATTAAAATATTATTAATAATCGTTCACTTCAACACTAGCCATGCTACGTTAGCCGACTGGTGCCCAGTCTATAAAATCTAGCCATAATTAGCCGGAATGACTAAATTGGCATCAAATCAAAAGATTTAGGACTAAATTGGCACACATAAAAGATTTGTGACTAAATTGACACAAATAAAAGATTTAGGACTAAATTAACACAACTATAAAAGTTTTAGGATTTTTTTTTTGATACTTTTCCCATTAATTGGATCAAATACCATTTTTTTTTTTGGCTTCCAATGTTTATATATATATTATTTTTATGCCTCGATATGCTTCGCAACGCTTCATTATGCATTTTCAGTTTCTGTTAATCTATTTACGATGTACTTAAAAGTGTTTGTAATTATTTTGCATTCTCAATTATTTTTTACTCCTATCAGTTCTACCTAAACTCGAATCACATAAAGCATTTTGTTGGCTGGCCCAAAAAGAAAAAAATAAATAAATACAAAAGCAATCTCAAAGGTGCAATTTTATTGATTGAGTAAATAAACGCGAAAGCAATGTGCGTTAGGGCTAATTTAGTTTAGACAATCCTGTAATAACTTCCGGGTTCTCTAGTGTACAATCAAGCCTTGAGGGGGCCAAAGTAATCCTTCTTATATCTAGGGTTAATGCCTTAGCTAGGAGAATAATTGAAAAACAGATCTAGAACATTTTTCTAGTACGGGCAAACTTAACTTTCGATAATAAGTTCATAAGTTTTAGTGATTCAAACAATTCAGGTGACATTTATCAATAGGGTTTGCGTAATATACTTATCATGCACGCACTATGCAAATGCAGAGATTTCACACTTTGTGAGGTTGACCGTGAGTGAGATATATAGAAGGAATTCATCTCTTGCCATCTCCTACATATTCTCACCTCAACTCTTACATTGTCATCTACATGAGCATCGATCCACATGATACAGTCATCTTGAGGAAAATTGTCTAAAAAATCATAAATTTATTAACTTTTATTAATTCGGTCAATCAAGTTATAAACCTTTTTACTTTTTATCATTTGAGTAAGTTAGGCCAATTTTGATCGAAAATTACTAAATTGGATATCGACGGTGTCACGTAGGACGGCCATCACTTATGTAAATAATTTTAATAATATTTAAAAATTTAAAAATTATTTATTTTTATTTTTTTTCTTTCTTCTTCCTTTTGTCGATGCCAGTTCTCACGTAGGTGAGACTCAATGAGAGTTGGCCTCACCTCGGCTAGATCTAGTGAGGTCGACCCTCACCTAGACCAGGGCGGCCTAGTCTAATGTCACCTTCTGGCCATATTTGGCGAGACCAACCCTCACTTGGTTGGCCTCACTTGGCCATAGTGGTTGGCCAGCCATCGACAAAAGGAAGAAGAAAAGAAAAGAAACCAAAGGAAAAAAAAAATTAATAAAAAATTCGAAAAACATTTAAAAGACTTTAAAAAATTATCCACTTTAGCATTAGCCATATCATTAAAGACGGCCATTCAACATCCACATCAGCGAATTTTGCTCAAAATTGGCTAGATGAACTCAATTGGCAAAAAACTAAAAGCTTAGAATTGAATTAAAAAAATCAAAATGTTTAGAATCAAATCAGTAAAAATGCAATTGATTTAGAACTTTTTAAATAATTTTCCTTTTGTCTTGCGGCGACACGTCTCTCCAACAATCGAAGTATCACTATTGATGTTGCCATTTTGGGTCATCAAATCAATGGTGACCTCAAGCTAGGTAAGAGAGAGAGAGAGAGAGAGAGAGAGAGGGGTACGGGGGATGGCAGTGGCCAATTGGTGGCACCTTGGTGGAGGAAGATAGTGGGGGTTGATGATGGTGACATGGTGCACCATGCGAGGTCAGGAAAAATTTGATGTGACAGAAGGTTAAGGAAAGGAGAAAAGGAAGGAGAAGAAAGAGACCGCGAGTCTATTTATTGATATTATATGCACTAATGCGCCTTACTTTAAAAAAGGATGAGTTTGAAATGTTAATTCATCTCCTAAGTTCAAAGAAGTCATGTTCTTCCAACCTTTATATCCAATTGGTGGTAGGCCTTCTCTGAAAGTTTTAAGGTTTGGTTGCTAATGTAAACGCACAAATAATAACCTTAGCTAAAACGTAAGTCTCCTCTCCTTCTATTCAATATTTTCTCCGCACCATGTCCAACTATGTTGTTGTGGTCACTATGGTCATCGTCGCCTTTGCCGTCAATTGACCCTTGACAAATTGCTATCGAGATCGCGCCTCTCTCTCTCTCTCTCTTGGATTGGCCTCGACACCTCGTGCCAGGTCAATGTCCAAGGCCGAGGCGGCGGGAGAGAGAGAGGTGATGCTTTTACAGGCAATGGAGGAGCCAAATCATGAACTGGATTTACTTACATTTAAACTTTCATGTGTTTTTTGTTTAAATGATTTTTTTTTTGAATTAACTTTCTGAATTTTCATGAATCAATAATCAATCAATGGAAAATCATTTACAATTAATGAAAATGTGCATGTTAGGAAAAATTCAACAAGAACATATTTTTTAGGATCATTTTTCTTTATGACAAAGTTTTATCTGAAATAAATACACCATAAAATTGTTTGAAGGAAGCTTTTCCCACGAGGGAAATATTGTGAGATTCAAAGCATCCTCTAATAGAGATAATGACTTCTTTAAGGTGAATCTCCCATGTAGAAAGATTGTGTGTGTGTATATATTAACAGTAGGATGATTGATATAGAAAACCAAAAGGGTAGAAATTCAAAAACGAACTTTAAATTTTTGATATCATTCATGGAAGGGACTATATATAAATGTCTTGTTTCACTAAAATTGCTCTAATTAGGTTCCATAACATCTCCAAAGTCATCAAACCAAAGCCTTCTGAGAAAATATTAGGCAGAACCTTTATTCTAACTTGTCAAAATCCCAATTCATAAATCTCAATTCATTCATCGGGTGATACGTGTCGTCTAGACTCACCACATCAGAACCCTCTCATCTTAGAAAATATTAGATAGAAATCTAATATCAAGGTGTCAAAATCTCAATCCATTCATTGGACAATATGCGTTGTCGGGCCTACTGCGCGAGAACCCCTATCTAATATATTCTCAAGGCTTCCTCTCTTTCTCTTCTCAATGGCAACCCTGCCATCTTCAAGGAAATAACAAAGCTAAGCTTCTTCTTCTCCAGAGGCAATCTTCACCAGCGTTCTCTCTCCCTCTCTCACCAGCCATGGACGTTGCAGACGCAGATCTTGACCTTGTCAACTACACGACCGACCACGTAATCCTACTCGCTAGTGTGGACCAACCAAACTCCATCCTCAAAGCCTCTCCCGCCACCGCCACCACCGCCGCCGCCGCCGATCCAACCGTCCAACCCCCATCCCGAACCAAAACCCTCCGCCGCCTCGCCTTCTCCAAACCCAAGTCCCGCTTCTCCGAACCCGCCGCCTTCCCATTCTCACCCAAACCAGCCAACACCATCTTCGAAGGCCCTGACGAACTCCAGCCCTCAGACTTCCCGCCCGAACCCACCACCACCTCCTCCTCATGCTCTTCCGACGACGACGACGAGGACAAATGGCTCGACGACGACGACGGAGACGAACAGCAGAGAAAGCACCGGAGGTGGCGCCGCAATAACAAGATCAACAAGCGGGCCGCCATCGAGTGGACGCTCTTCCTCATCATCACCACCTGCCTCCTCTGCTCCCTCACGATCGAGCCCCTCGCTTGCCGGGACGTCCTTGGCCTCAAGCTGTGGAAGTGGTGCGTGATGGTGCTGGTCCTGTTCTGCGGCCGCCTCGTCTCCGGGTGGGCCGTGGGGCTCCTCGTCTTCCTCATCGAGCGCAACTTCATGCTCCGCGAGAAGGTCCTCTACTTCGTCTACGGCCTCCGGCGGAGCTTCCAGAACTGCGCGTGGCTCGGGCTCGTGCTCGTCGCGTGGGTGATCATGTTCCCGAACGTGCAGGGTGGCAACTACCAGGTGGTGAAGCGGACGTTCCGTGTGCTGGTGGCGGTGCTGGTCGCGGCAACTTTCTGGCTGGTGAAGATCGTGCTGGTGAAGGTGCTGGCGTCCTCGTTCCACGTCACGACCTTCTTCGACCGGATGAAGGAGAGCGTGTTCCACCACTACGTCCTCGACGCGCTCTCCGGCCCGCCACTGGAGGAGGCGGAGAGGGAGGCTCCACGGCACGGCTTGCAGGTTAAAAATGTTTGGATTTCTTGCTTCTACATGGTGCAATAAAGCTCAAATTATCTCAACGTTTTTGTCGCATCGATTACCAAGCATCGCCCATTGGTTCTATATCTGATTCATAACTCGAAAGTTTTTCTGGCCCTTTGCTAATCGGGGCTAAAATTCCGGAAATTTTTTGGATAGACGAGTAATTGATGGAATTACGAATGGTTTCGGTCTTACCCGTGAGACTATACATATATAAAATCATTTGATTTAAGGACCATCAATGTTTTTTCCTTCTTCAATGAATATCCTTTTTACTTTCATAAGAATGAACACAAAACAGGCCATTGGCCATTTCAATTTAACCTCCTCATACGAACGAACATTCAATTTGGAACTATCTGGTCTTTGAGTCATGGCCACCTTCGTTTAGTCAGCCCAACTTACTTTATTTTAGCTTTATGGTTATGCCCTAACTGCGCTGAGCTATAATAGATTAATTAATTATGCTGTGGGGGTGAAGTCCTGCAAATTTCATTTTTTCTTATAGTACTCATTATAATTTGAAGTTGCAAAAATAATGAGGTAGTTTTCAAAAAAGAAAAAAGAAAAAGAACTATTGTAAAGTGGTGAATATGTGGAGCTGCTGCCATAGATGTGTTTTAGGCACCTTATAAAAGTCACAACACTCTTTTTTTTATTTGGGATAAAATTGTGGTAAGAAGTAACGTTAAATAAAAGAGAAATGATTGAGTGATAACCTTTAATCTAATATAAGAATAACAGTGTGTTCAGAATCATAAAAAAATCAAATAATAAATTATTATATGATCTACTTTTTCAAAAATTTATGACTCATAATAAGCTGTTATTCTCATAATAGCTTAAAAACTGTTATGCTAGCGAAACTCTAAATAGAATATAAATAAAAGTACTATTAAATTTACTTCCAGCCATCAAAGTTGCGTTGCAACCCCGTTGTGAATCCTTACTCAATGCACATCGCCAAGATTATTTGCTTGCACCCACAAAGATTAGTTGAGGTGAAAACTCAGATACTCAATATCATCTATATCCCACCTCCTCCATGAAATAATTTTATCTTGTTTATATCTCCCTTATATCCGACTTTATTCTGTCATGAGCGAGCACCAAACGTAAAATAGGATAAATCATATCCTATCCCGAATTTTATCCCGACTGCCAAACGCAGCCTAAGAGTGCTCTGGTTCGTGACCTCTTTTGTATAATTAGGTGTCGAAGTCTCTGCCGGCGAGGCTGAGGCGCAACACGCCGGCTCAACAGCTCAACCACTGATGGCGACAAAGTCCAAGAGGTTCGGTTCGAGGAAGATCGACATGGAGAAGTTGAAGAAGCTAAGCATGAAGAGCCGACCCTCGGCGTGGACCGTGAAGCGGCTCATCAACTACGTCCGCTTCTCCGGCCTGTCCACCATCTCTCGCACCGTCGACGACTTCACCAAGGCCGAGTCTTCCGAGATCAACAGCGAGCGGGAGGCCAGGATCTGCGCCCACAGGATCTTCAAGAACGTTGCCAACCCTGGTGCCAAGTAAGTCTCTCTCTCTCTATACTGTACCATTTTTATTAGGGCAAGCCGATTACATTTCAAAAAATTCTGTGACCAAACCCGACACAATATTCACTCACAAAACACGAGCTTTCGCTTCGAGAATTTGTGTAGATTAGTTGTAATTGGCTGTCCACCACGTTCCCCATGGACTGAGGAGATGCAATGTTTCCTCCCCCAACTTGGCTAGATAGTAGTTATATCATTAGTCATCATTATATTATATGGTGTCTTTCTTTAGTCAAACGTCCGAGGTGTTGCATCATTAAGATGGCTGCTTATAACATTGATGAGGTGCATGGCATGATCAAAAGTATCAACATCAACACTCTCCATGCGTACCACATAATTATAACGAATCAGGGCGTTTTCGTTCTTTATGTGACTCCGAAAGTGGAGCATGACAACGAAAGGTGGTCCCTCCTTCGACTTACCCTCATTTTGCCGAATCTTCTATTAATTAGTTAACAGAAACCACATATATGTATTATAATTTATCATATATATGTGTGTATATATGTGTGTATTTGATTGAGTGGTGGGTCTTGCTAAGTCACTACTCACTACTCACTAGTTACCACATGTGCTCGAATCGATAGAGATGACTAGCGACGAGGGTCACAAAAAAAAAGGGAGCCTTTTCCATAGGCCTTATCCATCATTGCTTGTCAGGAGATGGGCGGCATCTTTTGTTGCATGTTTATATAATTTTAGAGTTTGCTTTGAATAATGTTTAGACTAGTTTCATTAGATCAGATCATTCGATCCGATTAACACGAGACCAAGTTAGAAGATCCCTCTAAAAGACATAACATACTAACACGAAACCATGTTGTTTATGATGTGAATCAATTTTTGCGAGTAAAGATCCTTGAAGGAGCACGGTCCAACTCATGACCTTAAATTGAGTCATTTATCGGAGTCAATCCCAAACGTAAAATGAGGTAATGATAACCAAGGGGGAAATTAACCAATATGGGAAAATCCCCCCACCTCCCGCTCCCTATAACCATCCAATTCATGGTTGGATTTGCGGGACCTAGCAATCGAGCACACCACCAAAAAGGTGTCAACTTTTAATTCAAACCCTATAAATTTCCTTTTTCTCTCTTCTCTGCCATGCCCTAGTTGCCCCGTCTCTAATGTCGTCGGCGTCCCCGTGGCCTACCTCCGAGCTCGATGGCAAGAACTAGGCTGCCTAGATCCACCCAATTGCTCCTCTATCTCTCTCCTCTTCCACCTCCTCGCTTTGCATTAACCCCACTTCGACTCCGTATTGGAGCTGATTCTAACCCATCGACCTAGGATCGATTCAGATTCGTGGCCGAGTTAGAGACCTAGATCTTAGATTTAGAGGCTCGACCGAGCTCCACCTGAGGCGGGCCTCAGATGTTAGGTTGTTGTGGTCGCCCGTGGTCCTAAACGACAAGGGAATTTATGGGTGAAAAACAACATATTTATCATGTGGCTGTCCATGTCTGCGTCAAAGACAAGTTGGACTCCCATATTGCGCCATATTGTTTGGCGAGACTATTGAGTAATTGTGGAAGTGGACCTAACGAAAAAGGCTGCAAGCTTATCACCCACCATTAAAACCCCATCGCCATCTCTTTTACATGCCATTCCATTCCCCCACGCGCAAGCATCATCGATCACGATCTTGAATCGAATTCGAAATTGTGGATCCTTTCATTCATGCCCACCAAGGAACAGAAAAAAAAGAAAGCCAATTCTTTCTGCCTCCCTTTCTTCTTTGCTTTTGTCTGGTTTTTGGCAGTTTTGTGGATCCTCAATAACAAAACAGAAGATGACGGATGCAGGAAGGGGCCTCAAGGAAATCGCAAAATAAACGTGGCATTTTAGGGATAGGATGAAGGAAAATGAAGTACTTTGAGTACAGTAAAATGCCCACATCAATGTTGAGGTTGCTTTTTCAAAAAGAAAAACAAAACCATTTGCTTTCCTATGTCTTCTTTGGTATGAAACAGTATAAACATGTGAATTTAATGTACCCACCATATGTTGGAAAGCATTATATTGTATCACAAACTGGTGTCTAACTATATAAGTTTTTCTTATCAAATTATCTCTAACAAAAAGAAAACTAATTTGGAAGTTAGGCCGACTGATTTATTTTTACGTGGGTAGACTTGTTTTGGGAGGTAATTTAGTTGAATTTAGGAGTGGTAGTTCAAGTGGTGTCATCATGTTCGTACTGGATATTAGTGTTATCACCAAAAAAAGAATTTAACGTGGTCATAAAGTTTTCTGATTGAAAATGGCTGCAAATGTATCATTTTGTGTCAATTTCAAGCTAACAGTCTCATAAAATTTGAGTTACTCAATGAATTTATTGGTGTTTGAGTTGCGTGCTTTATCTCCATGGATCTTTTTTTTTTTTTTTTTCGTTATTTTGTGTGCCATCAGGCAACAAAATATCGTTGAATTATTTTATATTACTTGTTTATGGGTTTCGACGGCTTTATGTTCATTAAGTCTTCCTCCACCTAATTATCTGCTTAAACTTTTGGATTGGACTTTTTAGTACTGTGTAGTTCTACAAAAGTAGCTAAGTGAGTAACAAGGGGAAAAGGCTTGTGTAGATTAGGCGCATGACTGGAGTTTGATCTCTTACATCTCATGTTTGAGTTTCTTACCAGAACCGTCTTGCGTTTAACCTGGTTCATAAGGTTTTGAGGTGTTGGGGCTGAAATTTACCGTAAAGTGACTTCCTTATCATTTAAAAAAAAGGATAAGATCAAAGATATGCATGCAATGAGTATACTGAGGATGACAAGCTTAGAGTAAGCAGTAAATTATATGAGCCTGGATATCCCTTGTGATCAGCTTGGCTGTCGAATACGGATGCTTGAGTAGAAACCCTTGTTAGGTTAAACAGGTCCTCTGGCAGCAAGATATTCTGAGCTAATGCATTATTGCATACACCGTGACCACTGACCATGTAATTTCCTTCATCAGTGGATGCATGTTGATCACAGCTTCATCCCGAGGAAGGTTTTTTACTCTAATCTGGACATACCCATGATGTTGAAAAAGAAGTTTTCTCCTCTTTTGCTCTTAGAGTCACTAAGCTGGTTGTGCATCTGATCTCTCACCCGTCTTGTGATCGCCGTGACACAGGTACATAGAAGAAGAGGATCTACTGAGGTTCCTGAAGAGAGAGGAAGTGCACACCATATTTCCGCTCTTTGAAGGCGCAATGGAGACCGGAAGAATTACAAAGTCTTCCTTCAGAAACTGGGTGGTAATAATGCTATCGTAATTTTTCTTTTCATTCTAAGTATGCTTTGGAAATTTATCGAGGGAAAAGGTTTATTGAAGCCTCATTTTGGCAATCTGCAATCTTTTCATTCTCTGCAATGGTAGGTGCATGCCTATTTTGAGCGCAAGGCGCTGGCGCATTCCCTCAACGACACGAAGACTGCAGTGCAACAGCTGCACAAGTTGGCGAGTGCCATCGTCGTGGTGATCATAATCGTCGTCTCTCTCCTGGTCATGGGGCTGGCCACCACCAAGGTGATCTTTGTGGTCACCTCGCAACTGCTGCTCGTGGGGTTCATGTTCCAGAACACCTGCAAGACTATATTTGAGTCCATCATCTTCGTCTTCGTGATGCACCCCTTTGACGTCGGTGACCGCTGCGTAGTCGATGGCATTCAGGTGGCACTTTGCTCAAACTAACTAAGGATTTATAATTACAATCCCGAAAACCGCTACAAGAGATGGTCTTTTTTCCTTTCTGCAGATGATTGTAGAGGAAATGAACATTCTGACGACCGTGTTCCTGCGTTACGACATGGAGAAAATTTATTACCCGAATTCGGTCCTCCTCACGAAGCCGATTAGCAATTTCAGGAGAAGCCCGGACATGGGTGATGCTATTGATTTCACCATCGACGTTTCCACTTCGATCGACACCATCAATGCTCTCAAGAAGGCCATACAATCGTAAGTCGAACTGATGCCATCAATCTGCATATGTGACAATGAAGTTTTACATATGTTAAAAACTTGTCAAAACAAGGTGAAAAGCACGCCATGCTAATTAACAGAATGTGTGAATTCAGGTACATCGAGAGCAAGCCGAAGCATTGGAGCCCAAAGCACGTGGTGCTAGTGAAGGAGATCGAGGACGTGAACAAGATGAAGATGAGCCTGTGCGTCCAGCACACGATGAACCACCAGAACTATGGTGAGAGGAGCAGCCGGAAGTCGGAGCTCCTCCTGGAATTGAAGAAAATTTTCGAAAACTTGGACATCAAGTATCATCTCCTGCCTCAGGAGGTCCGTCTCTCCCAGATCAACCTGCCCGCTGGCGCTGCGAGATTTGCCAATGTCATGTGATTTTGATTTTGACGCGATGTAGTGACTCTCTCTCTCTCTATAACGAGCATCATGCCTACGCGAATGTCATATATTGGGGTAACGATGAGGATTGAAGTCATATTGAGGTGTGCGAATGTTATTAGCGACAAGTCAAGAAACAATGTGTTGGTCCATCTTACACAATGGAACTGATAAAGATCTTCTGTATTCAATCGTACTTTCTGGCGTACTCAGTCTTTGCTCATTGTGACTCTACCGTAATTCTGCATCAGAATCAATGACATTGACTGATTTATCCAGGAAAAAAAGAGAGAATTGCCCAAGTGCTGATATAGGTCTTCCTCGTTCGACCTTAGAAAGGGGTCGTCACTGTTCACTGGCAGCTTTCCGCTGAGAATATCCCAGATTGCAATCTGTGCTGCTGAGAAGAACAAGAACATTGGAATCAAAGTATCAAAATCCATAAGCAATGTTTGCAGCTTTACAAGCAGTCAGACAAAGCCAAAAGATGGACGAAATGTTTACTATATTTAAATATAATTGACACCCTTGATATTTGAAAACTCACCGTTATAGCGCACTTTTGGAACGTGTGTATCATGTAGGCTTTCCCGAATCATAATTTTTGTATCTAAAAAGTTAAGTGAAGCTGTGGTATAGTATTTTTCTTGTTTCGTTAACTTACAGAACTTGAAAGTTAATTAAACATTTTTGGGTTTTGTTGATGTTATTTGAGCATTACATATACAAACGAGATTCACGGATGACAGTTGCGTGTCAAAATTGCAAAAATTTATTGCATGCACCCAATTTAGTTGGGACAAACTATATGAATTTTATATGGGACTTACATGATCTAATGGATGACGTGTTGAACTTATAATTTTCTTAAATTTGTAGCTCAAATATAATTTTGGAGAGAAATGGGAAGAAGACTGTCCTTTCATGCTATGGGGAAAGACGATCTACTATGTTCACAAAATTAATCCATGGAACAGAATGACTTATTGATCCGATTCAGAGAGAAAAGTGGTCTTCCAGGTGCTTAATTAAACAAAAAAGAAACCTTTCTAGATCATAGCCCAAAAAAAGAGAGAAAAAGCTCTGCTGATCATTATGTTTTTAATGACATATATGCTTATAATCATTATTGGCAATTTCTTGTTTAAATTTATGCAATATAAACATGTATAGAGATAATTAGAGAGTCGATCCACTACATAAATAAAAAATATATGATATTTATTAAGAGAAATGATATCATAAGTACCCTTTTTTTTTTCTTAGGGTCCAATTTGGCCTTATTCAATTATGTATGCATATCTTTTTCTGAAAAGATATTTAATTGGAATAAAAAATTGAGCATAAGATTGTAAGAGATTTACATGCGAGGGGTAGTGTTAGTATAATTGTGTATTGCTTAATACATGCTTATGATGTGTCTTATATACATCTATCTAAGTGATGTGGGATTATGAACTTCATATAAAAAAAAAAAAAAAATTAAGTGGGGTTTCTCAAAAAACAGATATGTCTATTAATTTGATTGTGTTGGGTCAAACCGATTCCCAGAAAACGGATTCGACACTAAATCGATCCCCTAAAAAGACGAAGCGGAAGCGAGCCCAGAAACAAAACAGTCATGAATCACCGATCAAAAGCACACCACGGGATCGAGCGTACCTTTTATCCACAGACTAAACACCGATGTTGCAATTCGAGAAGAAAAAAACGAGACACTGTTCTTCAGAGGAGTCTTCTTCTCTTCGGGAGAAAACGGTAGGAAAAAGAACGTAAAGACAGAGAGCGTAATCTCTCTTTTGAAAATAATACGTCGTTCTTATTTCTGTTGTTTTTTCCTTTATCTTTTATAATTTTCTCCATGGGCTCTCAACTCACGGGCCGGGCCTATGACGGGCCAACTCAAGCCCATCAAAAAAGAGAAAAAATCTATCAGATTGTTTACAACTTATATTACCTTATTTTATGAGGGTTCGATGCCCACCACTTTATATTACTAGATGAACAAAAAAATGTCAGTAGCTCTTCATCCACTTTGGGATGATCAATTGTGTTACCGCATACCAAAATCTTGCTCATGTTATATAATAGACAAGTGCAATACGTCAAACATGATTTTCCAAATTATATACGGACTTTTAACTTTGTGCATTGTACAATATTCACTACATCTAATTGTATTTAAGTTCAACAGGTCTTGAAGCATAAATTCATAATTTTACGACATTTTATCCGTCGAAATTGAAAAGCATAACGTCTTAAAATAATTTTTGCATTTTACAATGTCGCGAGGCTTAGTTGTACTCAAGTGCAAATGTGAGCCCTCACCCTATGCCATTTCATATGATTGAGAAGTCAATGTATGGTTAAGTATTTTTCTTAAAATTAAAGTTATAACTAGTACTAGTTAGGGTTACTACCACAAAAATCCCAAATGGTAAACCTGTGACAGATTTACTCCAAACAAATTTTTTGACTACCAAAAGCCCAAACCGATATATCTGTGATAAATTTATCATCCGTCAATTTCCATTAAATTTTATCGTCAAATTGCTCAATTCGATAACACATGTGGTAGTGGATTGTACCATTTTTAAATTTTACATTCTGTTTGTCATAGGTGTACAAGTTTATAATTTTTGATGGTATCAATTTAATTTAACATAAACTAACGAAGTACAAATTTATCATAAATGTTTTAGTTTGGAGTTTCTGGTGATTAAAAAATTAATTTGGGGTAAATTTGTAAAAAATGTATCACTTTTGAGTTTTTCTTGGTATTAACTAGGGTTGTGCAAAAGAACCGAGATCCGCCTGGACCGTTCGGAATTGGTGGTTCTTGAGGGAACCAATTCGGTTCCTGGTTCCAATTTATGGGAATCGGTGGGTACCGGTTCGGTTCCCGGTTTCATGGGCAAATCCGTCCACCCGCCCACCTGGATCGGACCAATTAATTTTTAATATTAAAAAAATTACTAATTAACAAACCCTAGATACGGGTGGTTCCTCTCCGGTTCCTCATATATATTGCAGATACTGCACTAATTATTGATTTGGTCTAATGAAAAATCTTGGGGATGCTAATAACTACTTTCTGCTTTAGGTTCAACTTTTCACCAAATCAAATTTAAAATCATTGATTGTAGACTTGTTTTTGTTATATTTTGTAAATTTTAAATATCCATTCCGCAAATCCAATCAAATGACCTTCTAAATTTCATAGTTAAATTTCACCTTTGAAATCATCCACCCTTTTATGACCAAAAAAATAAAATATTCACCCTTTTGACTAAAGAGCACGAAAATAATTATATATCCGAAAACTTGTTGGGTGTTATGTATAGTTTTATCAAATTAAGCTTGTCTCGTTTGGATTATATTCCAAAGTTGACTACTTGGATCCATTAAGCTGCCTCTTTAACCCCCTTCTTTTCTTTCTTTTAGATTGAAATGCCAAATCCATCTATATGTGTTCATACATTATGATCAAGATATATATTGCTTTTTCAAAGGTTCTATCCAGGAGGTCAAGCTCTACAGTTGGAGCTCACAAACATTTCATCGAAGATGTTTAACTGGGGAGCTGAAACTTTTTTGGCTTGCTTTTATGATGCTTGCTGTGTAGTTGAGAATTGAGATCAATTATGTCCTCTCTTTTGATGTTGGGTTTTCCTTAGCTTAAGATTTTCATCTCGTGGTCAGTAAGACCAGTTCCATGGTACCACCCGGGAACCGGATTGGACCGGCGGTCTGGTTCCCGGGTGGATCCATGCAACAAACGAGTGGATCTCGGTTCCAATTTTTCGGAACCGGTCCTTAGCGGGCGGTTCCTGGTTCTAGGTCAGGAACCGCCCGCCCGGACCATGCACACCCTTACCAAAAACCACCCGAAATAGACCGAAAATCGGCCGGTTGGGTCCGATTCCTGAGAGTTTTAGTCTAGTTCCCATTTCTTAGAAGTGAAATTAGTGTTCGAATAGTCCAATTCCTGATTCCAAGAGAAACCAGATCGGACTGAACATATACTTATTTTTCTATTTTTTCAAAAGAATTAGTGGTATTTCATATCATCTTTTTAAAAGACATCAATCGGGCACATGAAATAATCATCTTGGATATCGTCTCTATCCTCCACTCGCATCTGATTTAGTGTTGGGTTGTTCTTTTCCTTGGACCACCCCAACCAGAAACCACCCGAAATAGACTGAATCGGCCGGTTGGGTTCGATTCCTAAGAGTTTCAGTCTAGTTCCCATTTCTTAGAAGTGAAATTAGTGTTCAAACAGTCCGATTCCTGATTCCAAGAGAAACCAAATTGGACCGATAACATATACTTATTTTTCTATTTTTTCAAAAGAATTAGTGAGTTTAGTTTTTTGTTTCTGAGAAAATAAGATCCTGTAATTTGAGAATTAGATTTAATGGAAGTATAGGATTTGTCTCAAGCTTTGAATTTATCCATTGCCATGTTTCGGATAATAAGATATCCAAATGGAAAAATGAAAAAAGAAATAATAACCGATTCCATTAGACTGGAAACCGATCGCCCCTAATACCTAGTTATTTGTCAATGTGAATACTAACTTTCTTTAAGAAGAAAATTATTATTGCCCTATTAATAGTTAATAATTTTCTCCACACCATTAATATCTTTCATACAAAATTCAGGTATGCGATTATACTGAGTAAGTCTTATAACCCGGCTAGTAAGTTTTCACCATGGAAAGTAGGTGTTTGCATTTTAGTGATCACTAATTTTTTCATGATAAAAGGTATCTTTACTTTCAAATTATAAATTTTTTATAACTCCATGTTTATGGTCACTTTCTATTGAGAGAAGCAAGTTTAAGCATATCAACGGTTACTAATTTCTTGATTAATCGGTAATTTCTACCTTTGAAAGCCGGTTATCCGCACAATTAACAATTCCCATATAATGAAATATGACTACTCCATATACCTATAGTAAGTCATATGCATATGTGATTAGGTGCTTTCGAGAAAAAAGGCGATCAAGTAACTTTTCTAAAACGCGAGAATAAAATCTAATGACAACAGTAGTGGTGGAGAATTTCCACTTACACACTAAGAAAAACCCAATAGTCATGATTCTACAAAACAATCTCAAATAATTCCTGCTGTGCACATCATGATAGTATGCTGAATCCAAAAGCTATACATCCTTATTCATCCACCAGAGTAGTAGTATTGCTTTTTCTTGACCGAACATAGCTTTAGGAACATTAGTTCAATTCTTGGCAGCCCATTCCTAGTTGATCTGCAGAAACCAAGCTTTCCCTTAAATAAGATTTCCACAAGCTAATCGATTGCAATACGTCTTAGTGAGCATCATACAAATGGAAAAAAAAAATGGGGTCATGAAAATTTATTTTGATTCATTTTTACATAACATGGCACCAAATCAGAGCTTTGAGTAAACCAAAAATATTGAAAAATGTGTAGGCACCCAAGGCCTCATGTAAGGTTAGATACGTACGGATGCAAATGATGAACAATCATCCACTATGGTCTAAAGGAGAAAAGGATGATTGATTCTATCTTCAGTTATATAATTTACCTGTCCATGTAAGCCCGAAGCAAGGAGTTTCTCCCTAATTCGATGCAATTGATTTGTAACTCCGCTAATACTCATTCGTCTTCCAGGCACTTCATTCGAACAAGCAACTCCAATATTATAGATCATAACCAAACACTCTTGAAATATGTCATGCTGAGGATTATAGGGACCTAGATGGTTCTCTCTTTCTTGAAGCAAAGCGCTATCCATGATTTCGAGCACTCGTTCAGGCAACGCTTTTGCGACAAAACCATGAAGAGTCAAATTGTCTCTAAAGGTGTCATCGGTGGGACTTAATCCTGTGAACATTTCTAGTAAAAGAATGCCGTAACTATAGATGTCACATTCTCTTGAAACCTCACACCCCATTGCATATTCTGCCACACATGGAGATCAAAGTGCAGGTCAAATTTGGAGTGCATATAAATAATCAGAATCTAATGTGCATAAGACTATAAGAATTATTATTCGCTACCAAACTTTAGACAAGAAGACTATCAATAACTTTTTGGGTAAATAAACTTTTTTTGTTTTGTTTGAGAGAGAGAGAGAGAGAGAGAGAGAGTACCTGGTGGAACATAACCAATTGTCCCTCTAAAACCCTCAGAGCTCATCTGGTTAGCTGCGGTATCAAAAGATGATCCATAAAGGAATTTCGCCAATCCAAAGTCACCAACATGCGCGACCATCTCAGAATCTAAGAGGATATTGCTTGGCTTTAGATCACAATGAATGATGGGGATGTGGCACTGGTGATGAAGATAATCCAGTGCAGAAGCAACACCAATGGCAATATTTATCCTTTGAATGAAATTCAACTTTCTTGGAACTCCATTGTCATGAGATGATGTTGCACTTGGGTGAAGCCACCGTTCTAGGCTACCATTGTCCATGAATTCATAGATTAAGGCCTTAAAATCATTTCCTTGATAATCACTACCAGAGCAAACTGTGAATATCTTCAAAAGATTTCGATGTCTGATGTTCTTTAATGTCTCACACTCGACGTTGAAGCTCTTCAAAGCACCATGATAGACTAGATGAAGCACCTTCACGGCAACAGTAGTTCCACTGACCTCAAGTACACCCCTATAAACAGAACCAAAGCTTCCAGCACCAATCAAATTTGTTGAAGAAAAACCATCGGTTGCTTTTAGGAGTGCTCCATAAGATACATTTGGACATGAATCATCTCTTGAACTTGAAACTGGTTCCATCACCGTCTTCTTCAACGAACAAAGATATATGGAAGCTAGAATAAGAGCTATTCCAAGAACTCCTAGAATAACAGAAGTGGACAGTATCACTAAATTGATCTTTCTACTCTTGAAGCTTTTGGAGATGCAATTGGGGAGATGGAATTCCAGTAGCCCACCACAAAGCTTATTGTTCCCAATAATAGAAGTACCAGTAGCATTCCTAAAGACTCCTTCACGTGGCAGCATGCCTTCAAAGTTATTGTAGGATAAATTTAGAAGTTTCAAGGAACGAAATATTGTTAAGAATTCTGGAATTTGACCCGACAAATTGTTGCATGAAAGATCTAGTTCTTCAATGCCTCCTAACGATCTGATTGATTGAGGAATCAACCCATAGAAGAAGTTACCTCCCATCCTCAATGATGTCAATGAAGTGCAATCACCTAAACTACTTGGGATTTCACCTACCAATAAATTGTTCGAGATATCCAACGTAGTCAAAGTTCTCAAGTTGCCAATTTTTGGGGGTAGAACCCCAGTCAAATGGTTTCGAGATAAGTTCAAAATGATTGTTAATGATGAAAGACTCATAAGTTGCGAGGGTATAACACCACTGAGATTGTTATTAGACAGATCGAGCAAATTAAGAGATTGGCAGTTTGATAGATGCAAAGGAATTGGCCCATGAAAGTTGTTCCCATCAAGGAATAGGTCAATCAACTTGCTTAGATTTCCTAAAGAAGATGGAATAGTCCCTCCTAGGTTGTTATCACTTAATTCCAATTTGCATAGATTTTGTAAATTCCCCAAATTTGTGGGGATATTGGCTGAAAGCTGGTTGAGATACATGAACAATACTTCCAGTTTGACAAGATTCCCAATTTCTTCTGGAATCTTTCCAGATATTTGATTCTGTTGTACATCAAATTCCATGAGAGTGATGGATAAATTACCTATGCATATAGGTAACACTCCGCCAAACTTGTTCCCGCCACTTTCCACGTACCTTAATTTGCTGCTGTTGGTTAATGAGCAAAGGAAGCTCAAGTCTTTAGGTTCTCCACTACCAAGCTGATTAGCAAAGATTTGAAGATAACTAAGATTATACAAATTTTCCAAGGAAGGTACTTTCCCAGAAAATCTATTAAGTCCAAGCTGAAGAGAATTTAGCTTTGTGCAATTCGATATTGACGGAGGAATTGGTCCCTGAAGTTGGTTCCCGAAAATGCAAAAATCTGCAAGATCTGGGAGTTTGAGACCTATGCTTGCAGGAAGTGTCCCCTGTATCTGGTTGTCTGCAGCATCAAATTGAGTTAGGGAGGAGAGATTGAGTAATGAAGATGGAATTGTACCCGACACTCCGTTTGCTGCTAAGCCAATGAATTGCAAGTTTTTCAAGTGGCCTAAAACCTGGGGAATGCTCCCGCTCAAGTTGTTCTCGCTTAAGTAAAGGACCTCCAGTGAAGATAAGTTCCCAATAAAGGAAGGCATACTCCCGCTAAGATTATTACCATTCAAAGCGAACTCCCGTAGCTTCAGCAATGACCCAAGCTCTCCAGGAATTTCTCCGGTTAGTTCATTCTTCCCAAGCCTAAGGAGGACCAGATCCAAGCAACCCGATATGTTTCTAGGAATTTCACCAACTAACGAGTTGCTGGTCAATTTTAAAATATGCAGACGGCGCAACTGGCCAAGCTGTGGAGGGATTTCTTGATTGAAACTGTTGTTTTGCAGCCACATTTCCCCTAAGAAGCTGAGGTTTCCGATATGAGGTGAGATTGATCCGAACAGTCCTTGTGATTGCAAGTCCAGCACCGTGACCCTCCGATGTCTCTTGCCACATATAACGCCATACCACTGGCAAAACCCAATGCTATCATTCCATGAGTTGAGCACCCCAAAAGGATCTTCGGATATGCCGGCCTTAAAGGCGAGCAACGCGAGTCTGTCTGTTTCATTGGTGGTGCAAGAAACTCGGTTAAAGCACAGCGCAAGAGCAACCCCAAGAAGCAAGTGGCATGATCGAAACTCTGCAAAACTAAGGCTCACAGGTTTCATGACTCAAAGGCAAAGGAAGTGGGTAGCTAAGAAAGCAAGTCAAGAAGAAACAAGAGGGTAGTGAATCCCATCTTCATAAAAGTAAAGACATTGTTGAAGTAAATGATGGGCCAAATGCCCTTTCCTAGATTTAGGCGAGGGTGTCACGGCCTTGTCCTTGATCTTTGGTGAGGGCTTGACACCCTAGCTAGCTAGCAAGGGGATGAAGGCCCTTGCTCATGGTCGATAGGGGTGCCCTTTCTCAAACCTCGATGGTCCACAATTAGGGGGAAAAAGGAAAGAAAAAGAAGAAACAAAAAAGAAAAAAATAATTAAAATTCAGAAAAATTTAAAAAGTTATCTACTTCACTGCCGGATTTGCCACTTAGAATAGTCGACATCCATGTTAATAATTTTCATCCAAAATTGGTCGAATGGACTATATTGCCAAATCTTCAAAATGCTTAAGATTTAATTGGAATATTTGAAATGTTGAGAAATAAATTGACATAAATGTAATAATTTTTTTTTTTTTGGTAAAGGTAAGATTTGTATTGACTTTGCTAAAAGAGAAAAAACAAGGAAGGAGGCCCGACACCTACAGAGAGTAGACATTCAAGAAGACTAAAAAGTCAAAAAGAATTTAAAGGTGCCGTGGTTCCAAAGAAAAGTCAAAAGGGGACGAAGAAAAGTCAAAAGGGGACAGAGACAAAAGAGGGGAAAGATTAACAACAAGAAAAGAAAGGGCACCACAATCAATCAAATATAATAAGTTTCCTACTATTTTTTTTTTTTTTTGGGTACTTTACCCCCCAACGAATCAACTTCTTTCTAGCGTGCACGTCAAACACCATAGAAACTGAGGGAAATGTTTTTCCGAAGATTGCTCCTCCATCACAGCGTACCTGATCGAAATCGTGCATCATGCTCTTGACAATTCCAATCAAAACTTGGTCGCCCAACTTCTGTACTGCATGCCTACCATCGAACTCCAGATCTCATGCGACGACAACACCACTTTACGAGCCTAACATGAGAAGGCCATCAATTAAGGAAAAGAGCAGCGCCTCCATTTTCCCTTCTCCCACATGCTCGATCCCCAAAAGGTCGCTCAAGGCGATGAATCGGTCGATGAGTGCGTGATGGTTTTTGCCTTCATACCTGTACACGTTTGATTTTGGACCGGGCAACACGGCGATGAAGATGTCTTTAGACGTCTCATGATGATCAGGCTCGATTTTCCATCCAACTCGCATATTTGAACGTTCTCATTACGTCGTTTCGATGATACATCGTGTTTGCGATACATTGATTGGTCGCCTTGGTTTTTTAATTAAATGCTGAAGCAACCCCACGGCATAGGACGTGTGAAACATGTCCAGATGTCCGATTTTGTATTTGGTTTTTAGACATATAGTGGTGGACCTCGTTGCCGGAGAGAGTGGTCCTAGTCAATTCCGTATGGATTGCGTGCTATTTAATGGCGTTCTTCTTTTGACCTCCAAAATTGGACCTCTTATCGCAATGAACAACATCGATTTGGACAGCATAGAGTAATAGAACAACTGTTTTGTAAGAACTAATTGTCTCTCCAGCCACGTTCCTGCTTAGACACTATGTGGCTTTATTTTTTTCTTTATCGATATCATTGTGCATGCTTCACTACCGAATAAGCTAATTGGATATAAAAAAAAAAAAAAAACATAGAATTGGATATGATGCCAATGGAATATCGACACGCATGATCCTTAAAGGTCAGTATAGTTGATCAAGGCGTAAGGGATTTGCAGCTCGAATGCCAGAGATCGCCCGCTTAGATACTAATAACTGCATGCAAACCATTATGGACCGAAAACACCTGCATAGCATGGGCCAGAAGTCTAGGCTTTACCAGTTCTGTTCATAAGGCTTAAGTGGCGTTCCATTAGCAATCCACAATTAATCCGGCCTCTGTGCTCGTGTCCTAAGATTACAATAAAGAAAACAAAAATCATCGACATGACCACATGAATAGAGTTAATCAGATACCTAAGTGTTGTATTTTATATCATCTTTTTAAAAGACATCAATCAGGCATATGAAATAATCATCTTGGACATCGTCTCTATCCTCCACTAACGTGACCGCATCTGATTCAGTGTTGGGTTGTTCTTTTCCTTGGACCGCCCCAACCAGAAAGTTTTTAACTCTATTTAAAATCTAATTGGCGAGCCTTCCTCCATAGTTGATTACTCGTTCCCACACACATAAAACCTTAGCTAAAACAACGTCTCCTCTCCCTCTACTCCTCTTTTATCTACACCACGTCCAACTACTACGTTACCGTGGCCATCACCACATTCACCGACGATTGTTGACACCTGATTTTTAGTTGATACATCATTAAATATATATATATATATATATATATATATATATATATATATAGAGAGAGAGAGAGAGAGAGAGAGAGATATAGAGAGAGAGAGAGAGAGAGAGAGAGAGAGCCCCAATTAGGGTCCGTTCATTTCGCGGAAAATGACTTCCGGGAAAATGTTTTTCGGATTTTCCGGTGTTCGTTTCACGGAAAATGAACTAGTCAAGGAAAATGTTTTCCATCATTGGAAAAAACAACATTTAAAGTGAGGAAAACGTTTTCCATTTTTGAAAAGTGGAAAACGTTTTCCATGACTTCTTCCCTCTTGCTTTTTTTTTTATTAATACATTTTCATTTTATTTTTATGCTTTTTTTTTTTTTTTTTTAAATCGAATTTTTAATTTCTTTTCTTTTCATTTTTTATTTTCTTTCCTATTCATCTTCTTCTTCGGCCCGACTGGCCACGGCGGCGTCCGGCAACCGGCCGCAAGCTAGCGGCCGACGACCTCGCCGGCCTCGCCCCAGGCCGGCGAGGCTCCGCCTAGCCCGATCTGGCGAAGCCGAGATCGGGCCTCGCCAGACGGGCGAGGCGGAGCTCTCGCCGGCCGGGCGGAGCTCGCGGCTCGCTAGATCCGGCGAGCCGGGCGGGGCTCGGGCCTCGCCCGAGCTCGCCGGATCTGGCGGCGAGCTCGGGCTCCCGATCCGGCGAGCCCGAGCTCGCCACGATCCGGCGAGCTCGCGGCGAGCTCGGGCGAGATCGGCCGAGCCTCGAGCTCGCCGGATCTGCCACCCGTGCCGCCCATCGTCGGGCGGGAAGGAGACAAAGGGCGGCGGAAGGAGGAGGAAGGAGGCGGCGGCGGAGGAAGGAGAAGGAGGAGGAAGGAGGAAGGAGAAGAAAAAAATAAAAAGAAAAATAAAGAAAAATAAAATAAATAAAAGAAAAAGAAAGAAAATAAAAAATAAAAATAAAAAAATAAAAATTTCGATTTTATAAAAATATAAATAATTAAAAATTCATTTTTTGAAAAAATATAAAAAAATAAAATTATTTTTTTGGTCAATTAAAAATATTAAAATTCAAATTTTGATAATTTTTCTCAAACAATTAAATGAGCTAACGAACGGTGGAAAATATTTTCCACTTAAATTTTAGGTTTTAGTCGAACACCGGAAAATAGACTCATTTTCCTAGAAAATGACTTCCGGAAAATATTTTTCGGAAATGTGATATTTTCTCGCGAAACGAACGGACCCTTAATTCACAGTTGATCATCGCCGTTTACTAATGAATGCATCATACCAATTGAAAAAAAAAAAAAAAAAAAAAAGAGCATGTGCTCAATTAGGGGAGCTCTTAGCAATTTTAACAAAACAATTAGTTAGGAAGATCAAATCCTAGCCCTTAGATTAATCCAAAGGCCGAGATTTGATCTTGCCTTAAAATATATATATATATATATAAAGAAGAATAAGAGAAAAAAAAAAAAAAAGGGGCATTTCGGTGGGGGGGGACTCTCTCGACACCCGCCCTCTCTCTCTCTCTCTCTCTCTACACTGCAAGCTCATAACTGAGAAGAAAATCCCCTAAATGAAAAGCGGAACTGGGAGAAGAAGATTGATCGATCGATCGCCATCGTTCCTTCCCCCCGCCTCGCGCACGATTCGAGTCAATCAGGACCGTTGGCAGCGGCGGCGAGCGACATGGCGGAGGACAAGTACAACCGGAAAAACCCGGCGGTGAAGCGGATCTTGTAGGAGATCAAGGAGATGCAGTCCAACCCCTCCGTCTCCAGCGGTTCTCTGTTGAGTTCCCAGCTTTGCTCCCGCTTGATTCTAGAGATCTCCGGATAACTTAAGCCAGCCTCACGTCCGGTTCTCTCGCTCTAGCCGGCAAGCGTTGGCGTTTCCGGATCGTTTCCGAAGGAGACAAGTTGCGTTGCTTTACTTGTACGAACTTCGAGAGGAGATTTAGGGTGCGTTTGGTAACATTTCTGTTAAAAATTGTTCTAGGGAACAGAATTAGAAAAAAGTGTTTCTTCCGGGAACAATTTTTGAACAAAAAACGCGTTTGGTAAACTTGTTCCGGGAATAAAAATAAACAAAACACGTTTGGTAAATTTGTATTTTTTTTTCTTTTAATTTTTTAATATTTTTATTTTTCTTTTCTTTTTTTTTTTCTTTCTTTTTTTTTTTCTTTTTTTTCTTCTTTTGGCCGGCAACCTCGCCCAGCCATGGCGAGGCTCGCCGGCCCCGGCGAGGCCGAGCTCGCCCGCCCACCGGCGAGGCTCGGCCTCGCCGGCCACCGCCAGTGACGCCGGCCGGAGGTGGCCGGGCGAGGCCGAGCCTCGCCGGTGGCTGGGCGAGCTCGGCCTCGCCGGATCTGGGCGAGCTCGAGCTCGCCCAGCCAAGGCGAGGCCGAGCCTCGCCAGGGGCCGGCGACGCTCGGCCTCGCTTGGGGCCGGCGACGCCCCGACAAGGTCGTCGGTCCTCGATGGCGTCGCTGGCCCTCTTCGGCCGGTCGCCAGCCATGGCCGAGGCCGGTGACCGGCCAAAGAAAAAAGAGAAAGAAAAAAAAAAAGAGAAGAAAAAGAGAGGAGAAAGAAAATGTGTTTCTAAATTTGGTTCCAGAAACAAGAAACAACTTTTTTTTTTTGTTTTTTGTTTCCGTTCCAAATGTGTTTCTAGGAACAAAAAAATAATTTTGGAACAAAAACACACACAAAAGCGTTTATGTTCCTTTTTTGTTCCTGTTCCTAGGAACAAAAAAACAAAAAAGTTGTTTAAAAACAGAAAAAAAAAAAGAAACGAAAACAAACGCAGCCTTAATTGTTGAAGTTTCAGATTCGGTCATCCACGGTGTCCTTCCGATAATCCTCAATGCTCCGAAGGTGCTGTTGTGGTTTGGCATGTTCTTGATTGAGCTCAAATCACTCAAATCACACAAAAGGTAACTATTGGCTGCTCAAGCTTGATGAAGCGAGGTTGATCTAGACAACCAGGGCTAGAGCTCACACTAGGATTCTTATATTTGCAAATGATGATGTATTAGGATGTTAGAATGGCCTTAGGTTAGCATTGATTGAGCTTGATTGTTTGAATATGCTTGTTCTACAAAAGTCACATGTCTTTGTGACAGATCTGAGAAATGCTGTGCTATAAAGTTATTATTATTGTTTTTTGTGTTCGATGTCTTCACGAGAGTTACTCGAAAACCTTTCCAACGACCCATAGAATGTTCCGATTTGGTGTCGTTTACTACCTGAAAATAGCTCGGCATTTAGTTGATGTTTTTGGAAAATTGCCGTGTTCTGACTTTTTCTGTGTTTTAGATGATCTTTGCTGCTTGTTGATTTTTTTGCTGATTTTTGTGCTTTGAATTTAAGTCGGTTCCTTCAAGAACATTGCTCACACATGTATCTCTAAAACATATAATTTTTCCAGAATTTCTGGAGGTCATATAAGTAGGTCGATTTGCATTAAATCATACATGCTTGAATATGGAATCTGGAATTTCTAACTGACCTTTGCTTGTTCTGCATTTTTTAAGAACATTATGCTTTGTGAAATAGAAGATGCATCCTTATGAATTTTTGCTCAGACCATATAGTGCTACAACATATAAAATTTTGAGAAAATAATAAGGTCATCTGATAGGGTAGATCACCTGAAGAATGTGTTGTTAATTTTGGCCCCCAGTGACCTGCATTACCTGTTGATTTTTTGTGGAATCTTGCAAGCCTAATTAGACTTAGGTTCCTTCACAAGAAATGATCTAGAGATTCCTTTCTACATCATGAATTTTTTTTTATGACATTGGAATAGTGAAAATAACCCATGTTCCATGAAATTATTGCTGTGATTTGGATTGACGTGTGTTTTTGTGCAATCCCTACTGCGATTTTAACTGATTGTGTTTCTGTGAAAATGTCTTCAATTAAGCTCCTTAAAGAGCATATTTGGTGCTTGATGCCTTCTAGACATACGTAGAGAACATCATAAGCCTCACGATGATGTATGGCATGCTTCATTTGAGAATCATTTACTATGTAAAAATCATGCATCAAGTTGATAAGTCGCAACTGAAATTGTCATACATTTTGCCCCTAATGACAAGTCACATATCAATGTTAATGAATTTGTGTGATCTTTTGCACATGGATTTAGGGTTATATGTCTTAATCAAACTTGTTCTTCATATTTAGCCCTACGTATGTTCAAATTTCATAATTTTCATGTGTTGATTAGGTGGCTTAACAAGACAGTTATCATGCATCATTTTTTTATTTGCTTATGATTGATTTGCATGCTTTAGAGATTGTTGATTTTCGGCTATGAATTGACCTTACTTGAACCCGACATCTCTTAAAAAGTCTTAGGGCACGTCTTAATCTTTCTACTGACACTAATTTTGCATTATTTGGATGCCATTTGTCCCTTTTTCCATTTTTTGCAAAGTTGGCATTGAAATCTGCTATGAGTAAAATTCGAAATGCTTTTTTACCCTTGTTGAGTCAAGCCTCTTATCATTTTTACATGGATTTTTCCCCAAGGATTTCACGATTGACTTCAGAATGAAATTTGTTTGTCTTTCTCATGACTATATCATGATGGAATTTCAGAATTTTTAGACATTGTCTACTAGGACAAATTGTTGTTGATTTGCCATGATGTTTTGCTGTCCTGTTATGTTTCTAATGTGTTTTTATGTGTTCTTGAATTTTTATAAATTCGTATGTAACCCATCTTAGGAAACTTCATTCATGAAATTGTTCCTCATAGTGTGCTTGATATTCCGTGCTTTTCTTAGAACCAATTATCCGTGAGCTCTACCCCAATTGCTTTGATCTTATGTGTGATGTTTGATGATTTCTGTTGTGATTCTTTGTTATGATTTCATTCTAGGATTTCTTTTAGAATATCTTGCATGATAAATTGAGATTACTTGTCTTCATAAAAGTTGTTTTGATGTGTATGCTTGTTTTTTTCCATTGTATGCACCTAGTTATAAGTTTCTTATATTAGGTTTAGATTAGGATTCCGAAGACCAAGAAAGCGTGAAGACGGTGGAGGTTGATGTCCATTCCGACCATTGTCATGTACTATTCGTTTTCCCGACATATGTCTTGGGTTCTATTTGTTGTATAAAACCCGACGACCCAAGACATCAAGACTACGTGGAAAAACGCATAGGCTTCCTCCCGACTTTATTAAAAGTCGAACCACGCATTGCAATGGTCAAAGCATTGGTCCATTTTTGGAATCCCATGACTTCCACTTTCGTGTTTAATCAATATGAATTGATACCTACAATTGAGGAGTTCCGGAAAGCCATTGGATTAGGTAAAGCTTCTTTAGGTTTCGTCACTCCTCCAATTGGTCAAAATCCAATCTCTCTTCTAAGTCAATTCCTCAATATCCCTACTAATAAAATTGAGGCTATTCTTAATGGAAATTCTCATGCTATGCCTTATAATTTCCTCGAAATACATTTCCTTAGCCTTAAGCCTAAATCTGAGAACCAAATTCATTGTGTCTTCTTACTCATGTTCTTTGGCTTTGTGGTATTTCCACATACCCGAAAAACAATGGATCCTTTAATCACTCACATTGTCAATCAAGTGTGCGCATTTAATTGTTTTACACACATGATCCTTGCCGAAACTTTTGTGTCTCTTAATCATTTCAAAGCAAATGGACGAGGAACTCTTAGAGCCCCATTAGGACTTCTCCAAATTTGGCTCTTTTCACATATCAAAGAGTTTTCTCCTCACATGAAGATTGTCGATGTCACAAAATATCATCATCCCATTCTTAAATTTTGCCAAAGAAATAAATTCTTTCCATCATGGTCTTTCTCTACTTGGTTTCATTTCCTCAAAGGCCTCAACCCTAGCTTAATCCAATGGCATGTTCGATGGCTTGGGAATCCCGAAGTGTACCTTTTTAGTGGAGTTAACGACCCACTCCCCCTCGTGGGATTGACGGGTTTAACGTCATATTACCCTTTAAGGGTGCTCTGCCAATATCGCACGCTTCAAACGATCTCGCCAATCCTTAAGCTATGGTTATATCGTATTGATTATCACGATGAAGTCACCGAGGAAAACCAAATTGACCATATCAAGGCTGCGATTCAAGATGCTATTGGAATTTGGTACTCCCGCTCCTTGCATTATGTGGTTGCCGTCGATGAAGCTGACTTGGAAGGAGAGATGAGGACTCACCAAGCTACTATTGATTACATATACTGTCAAGTAGAACCTGAGCTCAAGGTTCAGTTGCCTAATATTCCTGAGCCTCAAGGTTTTCGGCGAGCTCATATTAAGGAGCAAGAAGACAATGCCTTGATCGATGAGGAACGCTTGGCCCATGATAACAAGCGTCTCTGCATGATCCCACCTAGTCCTTAGGTTTCTATCTCATATTATTTTCTTGTAAAGGGACTTCCTTTGTGTTTCCCTCCTTTCTATTGAGGTTTCCCTGTATTCATTTTCAAATCACATGTAAAATCGAACTACTTTGTAAGCTTCAAGAAAGCAAGGTTCTATTCCCCTTGTAATTGTTTGATGAAATGAATAAAATTCATGAACATTTTCATGTAATTTTTAGAAAAGGGGCGTTTTGATTAAATATGTGTCGTTGTTCCTTTTCAATTGTGTAATTTCTTTTGAAGAAATTTTGATAAGACGATGTTATATGATACTGGATCATATACACTTCTTATCATTATTTCATCTCAAGAAAATATAAAATTGACCAGGATTTGTATTTTAATGATTTATTTTAACTTGTGCTAATTTGAGTCATCTTCTTTTACAGGTTGTGAAACACGGCTAAAGAGCGATCTATCATACGTACTCGCCGCCAAACAAGGATGGAGAATGAAGATACCTGTGCCCGTGTTATTAGCATGGAGAACCAAATGGTGCCGATGATGGCGCTGTTAGCTGATCTCTCCAACCAAGTCAAGAACTTAACTTTTGTAGTTCCTGCTTCTCCTACCATGAATCCTCCTACCGAGCCCCTTGAAGTGCCGATAGTGGAACTTGTGGGAAAAGGGCCTGCTGAAGAGGTCCCTACTGCAATCCCGATAGTTATTGATTTAGAGTCTCCATCTAAGGAGACTCCGACTTTGTACTTTGATGAGGAAAGTTCAAGACGCCTCGCAAAGATTGAGGAACGCCTTTGCATGCTACAAGGCTATCAATTGTAGGGGTTCGATAAGCTGTCACCCTTCGCCAAGATTAAAGTCCCTGAATTCTATAAGGAGCCTGAGTTTACGAGGAAATATGACGGCATTGGATGTCCCAAGACACACTTAAAGTATTATTTGGGCAAGATGGCCCGTTACTCAGACAATCCTCCGCTCGTGATTAATTCCTTTTAGGATAGCTTGGTTGGTCCTGCGTTGACATGGTTTATAGAGTTGGACTTGGAGAAGATCCATACTTGGGAGGATCTTGCCAACGAATTCTTCCAACAGTATAAATTCAACATTGAAATCGCTCCGACTCGAGAGGAATTATTCCGGGTCGAGAAGAGGAGAACTGAAACGTTTAGAGCCTATGCTCAAAGATGGAGAGCTACTACATCTCAAGTAAAGCTGCCCTTGTCTGAAAAGGAGGCTATGAAATTACTACTTCAAGCCATGCCTCGATATTTCTTCGAAAAAATGTACAACTACACCTGTATTAACTTTGCCATTACGACAGAGTTAGGTGAACGCATCGAGGGAATCATGCATGAAGGAAGGTTGATCAAGACCACGAATCATCGATATGCCCCGAAGAGAGATAAGGAATTGACTATGGAGATTGCTTATATACAAAATTCCTCTTCTCATAAGCCATATAATCCTCAGGCTCATAAACCTGCCATGGAGATAGGGAATTCTTCTCGAAACTTTGAGCGCAAAGGAAAAGCCCCTCAAAGGCAATTTACTCCATTGCCCAGACCCATGTCACAACTACTTCCAATGCTGATTGAAAGTCATCTTGTGACGAGAGAGATCCCGAGGGATAACCCGCCAAAGTTTGCCGGGTTCAATCTTAATAAGACATGTGAGTTACCCAAAAAGGTCATCATGTGGACAACTATCTGGTACTCCGTTCTAAGATCTAGAATTTGCTAAATAAAAAGTTGCTCACCTTTAAGGACTTGGCGCTGAATGTCCAACAAAATCCCCATCCAAAACATTATAAAGAAGTCAACATGATTTATGGGGATGACGGCAAGCATAAACTCCTGATGGATATCCAAAAATTAGAACAGATCGCGCCATTTGTTGATCGCCAGCTGAAAGGTGACATCACTCATGATGAAGAATACCTTACTTCAACTTTGCCGAAAGATAAAGAGGTTTGCTCCTATGACAGGGATGAGGATGAATACAAAACTTCTCGTTCGGATCGTGAGTTCGTAAAGAAAGCCCATGAGAGAGGTGAAGTGATTGACACCTTGGGACAATCAAGTAGGAAGTACGACTTTATTGTCAAGTATACTCATCCTCGAAGTTATTTTCAAAACCCCGAAGACATCATCCCTAGTGGATGGGGAGATGAATTTGGGGACGATTTCGTAGCTATGATTGAGCCCGTTGTGATTGATCTGACCAAGGAGAAAATCCCATATGGGAGTGATACAACTGACAAGGGCGTCATCGAAGTCGGCTCATTAATAGACAATTTTTGAGCCATGAAGATCTCAAGCGCAGGGTGTTGGATCCATTGTGATTGAATTGCCACCAGAAGTTGGTGACTATTCCAATACTAAAGTGACTCCTACTTATGACACTAAGGCGGTCCATTCGAATTATAATACAAATTAAATCAACGCCGTCACTCGATTGGGTCAAATCTACCCACCACGCGAAGGTGTGGAAAAGAAGGCCGTAACTGATGAGGAAGCTAAACAACTCCTCAAAACACTCAAGACAAGTGAGGCAAAAGTGATAGACTAGTTGCACAAGATGCCTCCACAGATTTCCTTATTGGAGCTTTTCAAGACTTCTGAGAAGCATAGAAATACTCTCCTCAAAATTTTGAACGAAGTTCACGTGCCTGAGACCATTGGAGAAGTACAATTGGAGGAGTTTGTGGGAGCTATACTTCTTAGAGACCAAATTACCTTCTCTGAAAAAGACCTCCCTCCTAAGGGCCAAGCATACACTAAGGCATTATATGTATCCGCTCAACATTTTGAGACTAAGACTTCGAAGGTTCTGATCGATAATGGCTCTGCCTTGAACATTTGCCCTTTATCCACCCTCTGTCAATTGGGGATAGGAATGGAAAATATCTCTCCTCCAAAGATTCCCCTTCGAGCCTTCGATGGGGTGAGAAAAGAAACAATAGGGGAAATCGACTTACCACTGACAATTGGCCCTATTACCATGACTAAAAAATTTCAAGTACTGGATATCCCAAGCAACTTTAGCCTGCTATTGGGACGGCCTTGGATCCATGCTGCAGGGATCATTCCTTCCGGTCTCCATCAGATGATGAAACTTCCCATCAATGGAAAGATTGTGACTATCCGACGTGAAAGTGATGTGGAGACTTTTCATAACACTGCCATACCTTTCATTGAGCCTGAGGTTAAGGGAGAGTCGAGCTATCACTCATTTTAGATGGTTTCTGTCACTCATGTGCCTATTGGGTCGATTATCAGGAAGCCTCAGTTCTCAAAAGCATCCCTGATGTCAAGTAAAGAACTGCTCAAGAACGGTTTTGCTATTGGGAAAGGTTTGGGTAAACTCGCCCAAGGCATGCCAGATCCCATTAAGGTGGTCAAAATCAACAAGCATGAATGCTTGGGTTATCAAGGCGACTGTAATAGTCAAGGTAATCATAAAGGCCCAAACATCAAAGGTAAGAGCTAGCAACACCTCTTGCTTCCACCTTTGAAGGATTTCTTTCCTGGACCACTGAAGTTCTTGCAAGAAGAGGAGGCCAATGTCTACCACATTGTTGATTTGTTTGAAGATGGTCTAGTTGGCACTATTAGTGAAGATGAAGAGCCTACAGTTCCCATTGTGTAAGGGATGTTTCTAGTTCTTGCATTTAATTTTTACTCGTATTCCATTCATTTCTCCCCTGCGAGGGAATTCCATTCATTTCATTCGTTTATGTTTGTAATAATCTGGATCATAAACTCTATGGATCCAAGACGATATACGTTGTAATGCAATTTTTGCATATCAATAAAATTCATGTTTTGTTAATAGACGTGTGAAGCCCAAATCAATCCTATGATGATGCTTTGAGGCCTGAGCCTCCACACGATCTATAGTTTCAAAATGTTTTAGTGGAACGAGGATGTCCAATAGCATGAGGGCTAGTTCCCAAATAAATTTTTTCAAAAAACTTGAATTTGAAAACAAATTTTTCATGACATTTACATACATTGCATTCATTTATATGTATATATACTAATTATTTTTTTATTGCATCTCAAGCATGGCATTTCAAATCATGATAGTCATTTGCATGGCTCGAATTCGCATTCAAAAGATTTTGACGAACCCGATTGTTCCGATTTAGAGAATGAGGACGATCCTTGAGTTATTGAAAAAGAATGGCTTAGATATGAAGAGTCCAAGCCTCCTACCATTGAATAGCCAACCGCTGTGAATTTAGGAGATCTAGATAACCCTAAAGAAACCAAGATTGGGGTAGGTCTCTCTCAAGCGGATACCAATAGATTAATTGGACTTTTGAAAGAGTACCGAGATGTTTTTGCTTGGTCCTATGCTAATATGCCAGGTTTAGACCTTGAGATTGTGGAACATGCGTTACCACTTGATCCTAATATTCCGCCGAAGAAGCAAAAGCTCAGAAGGACGAAACCTGAATTGTCGAAAAAGATTGACGAAGAAATCATGAAGCTCTTAAATGTTGATTTCATTGAAGTCACCCATTATGCTGATTGGATTGCTAATATAGTCTCGGTTATGAAGAAAGATGGATGAGTCTGAGTATATGTTGATTACCGTGACCTAAACAAGGCAAGCCCTAAAGATGATTTTCCTCTGCCACGCATTGATGTCTTAGTTGACAGTACTGCTGGATTCGAACTATTCTTCTTCATGGATGGATTTTCTGGTTATAATCAAATCCGGATGAAAGAGGAAGACAAGACTAAAACTTCATTCATCACCCCATGGGGAACATTTTGTTACAAAGTTATGCCACGCAGGGGCAACATATCAAAGAGCCATGGTGACACTATTTCATGACATGATGCATAAGGAAATTGAAGTTTATGTTGATGACATGATTGCAAAGTCAAGACAAGGTGAAGATCACGTTGAAGTCTTAAGAAAACTATTTGATCGATTGAGGAAATTCAAGCTGAGGCTTAACCCTGCAAAATGCATATTTGGGGAAAAGTTTGGGAAGTTTCTTGGATTTATGGTTAGTAACAAGGGTATTGAGATCGATCCTTCTAAGGTGAAGGCCATATGCGACTTGAAACCTCCTTCTACTGTTAAGGAAGTCCGAAGCTTACTGGGAAGACTGAATTATGTTGCAAGATTTATCTCTTAATTGTCAGAAACCGCTAAGCCCATTCTTTAAGCTGTTAAAAAAGAATGCCAAGATCAACTGGGATGAAGAATGTCGGAAATCATTTGAAGAACTTAAGCGATATTTTTCGCAATCTCCTATACTCATACCGTCTATCCAAGGCATGCCTTTGATCTTGTATCTCACCATTCACGAAGAGTCTTTAGGAGCCATATTAGCACAAAAAGGACCAAAGGATGGAATAGAACATGTCATATATTACCTCAGTAAGAAGTTTACTACTTCCGAGATTTGATATCCTGAAGTGGAAAAAACCTGTGTAGCCTTGATTTGGGTTTTACACCGACTGAGGCAATACACTCTTCATCACCGCATCCTTCTAGTGATTGAGAATGACCCGATTAAATATCTTTTGGAGAAGCTTGCATTGGTTGGAAGACTCGTTAAATGGAAAATATTACTCTCTGAGTTTGATATTCAAAGCATGGCACAAAAGTCCGTCAAAGGGCGAGCCATAGCCGATATGTTAGCTGAAAATCCCAGGAAATCTAATGACTGGGATGAAATCGATGAACGGATTTATTTGGTCTCACTTGACAAGTGGACCATGTATTTTGATGGTGCAGTTAACCTTTCTGGTTCTAGCACCGGGGCTGTTTTAATATCTCCAGAAGGTCAACATTATCCAGTAGCTACAAAGTCGGTATTCCCTTGTACCAACAATATTTCTGAATATGAAGCTTGCATCCTTGGTTTGCAATTAGCCATCAATATGAAGGTCAGAAAGCTTTAAGTTTATGGTGATTCTGCACCCATCATCTTCCAGACGGAAGGTGAATGGCAAACACAAGATGTAACGTTAATTCCTTACCATGAATATCTCGAAGAGTTGGTCAAGGAATTTCATGAAATCTCTTTTGATTATCTGCCAAGATCACAAAATCAATTCGCTGATACCCTAGCGACTTTATCTTCAATGTTACAAGTAACTAATGGTTTGAGCGTTGATCCTTTGCAAATTGACGTTTTGAAAAAACTTGCTTATTGCCTGATGATTGAAGAAGAACTTGATGGTCAACCCTAGTATTATGACATCATGAATTACCTTCGAGAAGGAAAATTTCCCCAAGGGAGTCAAGCCAATGATCGAAAATACTTGATGAAGTTGGCATCCAAATTCTTCCTTAGTGGAGAAGCCCTTTATAAAAGGTCTTTCGATTCAGTTTTACTGAAATGCGTGGATGCACAAGAAGCTAAACTCCTGATGAAAGAAATACATGAAGGAGAGTGTGGCCCTCATATGAATGGTCATCTTCTGGCTAGAAAAATCATGAGGCTCGGTTACTATTGGTTGACCATAATAGCCGATTGTATTCAACATGTGAGGTGGTGTTACCAATGCCAAGTCTATGGAGACAAAATCAATGCTCCTCCTAATGAGCTACGTCAAATGTCCGAGCCTTGGCCTTTTTCAATGTGGGGCATCGACATCATTGGACCAATTAATCCTAAAGCGTCGAATGGACATTGTTTTATCTTAGTAGCCATTGATTACTTCACCAAATGGATTGAAGCCAATTCTTATGCCCATGTTATTGCAAAGAGTGTGGCAAAGTTCATCCATCGTGATATCATTGCTCGATATGGAGTTCTTGAAGCGATCATTACAGATAATGGATCAAAATTGAACAATAAGGTGGTAGATGAATTGCTTGGAGAATCCCACATTCGCCATTTGAATTCTTCACCTTACTGTCCACAAATGAATGGAGCTGTGGAAGCGGCAGATAAGAACATCAAGAAGATTTTAGCCAAAACGGTGGAAAATTATCGTGATTGGCATGATCAATTACCATATGCTTTGTTTGCTTATTGAAATTCAATTCGTACTTCAACTGGGGCAACACCATTCTCATTGGTTTATGGGATGGAGGTTGTGTTACTCGTAGAAGTGGAAATCCCTTCACTACGGGTACTTTCTCAAATCAAGCTCTCTGAAGCTGAATGGGTTCAACAAAGATTTGAACAACTTAATATGATTGATGAAAAGAGGGTAAAAGCCTTATGCCATGGACAAAGTTATCAGAAAAGAGGAGCTAAGTCATTCAACCGCAAGGTTAGGCCAAGATATTTCGAGATTAACGATCTTGTCTTGAGAAAGGTCTTACCTATCATTCCAGATCCTCATGGGAAGTTTACTCCAAACTACAAAGGTCCATATATTGTAAGGAAAGTGCTACCTGGTGGGGCATTAATCCTTGTAGAAATGGATGGTCAAGAATTGCCAAGACCTGTAAATGCTGATGCTGTCAAGAAGTATTATCCATAAATAAATTAAAAGGCCTTTGAACCACTTTTGGATTGAACCTAAGCCACTTTAGTTTATTTGCATTATGCATCGCATGCATACATATTGCATCTGCATGTTTGTTCATTTTGCAGGATGTCTCATGAAGAGTCTACCTATCCATAAAAGGTTCATCTCAGAAATGCAAAACTTTCAAAAAAACTCTCAATCCTCTTTGGAACTTAGAAATGACCTAGTCACTTAGAATGCCGAAGAGTCAGTTAGAATTCTAGAAATACAGCTAGAACTCTATAAGTGAACCCCTGTGCTGAGCAAAGCATGTTCCATCTACAAATTTTATTCAACCTTACTTCCAAAAGTCTCCCCAGTAGGGTCAAGGAAACATGTCCGTTCAAACAAAATTTCATTACATTTTCATTCCCCAGGGAGCTGAATTTAACTAAAGTGTGCTTTGGAAAACCTGAAAATGATTGTTAAATATGCCGAGCAGCAATGCCTAAAATGATGAAAGAGACAACCTCTTTACCAAACACGTCCTTATATACTTCATGAGAGAATTGAATGAAAAGAACCATGTCTTATGGCATAGGGTTCATTCACAATGAATACATGGTTTGAAATGGTAAAGGCATTTCATTTCTCAATCCTAAACACTATTGATATCCCTTGCAAACCACTTTGAGCCAAATAGGGAGCATTTCCAAAATAACCCTATCAAGAACAACCCCACATTGGGGCAAAATAGGGGGTCTTGGTTGAAAATTATGGAGCAAAAGATTAAAAAAAGATTTTATTGCTTTCACTTGCATCAATCTTCTTGTGCTAGCTTTAAGTGATTTCTTATCGAAACTCAAAGCATCCCGAAGTGACGAAGAGCATTCCGTTCACTATCACAAACACAATTACCCTTTGCTTAGCCAATTTGAATCTTATACAATTCTTTCATAACCCTAGGTGATGATTATCTCCCCACGTTGGGGCAAGGCACATGATTTACCAACAAGACTGAGAATATTGGTCATGTTTGTAAATGCCACCCAAGAGTCCTAGATACTCAAAAGAGAGTGAAAATTAGGGGGGCATGAAAAAGTAGTGTGCCTGATAAAAGTAAGGCCAATGCTCATGAAAAAAAAATGCAAAGAAAAGCAAAAATGCGAAGAAGAGCAAAATCAATGGTCACGCAAAAGACCATCCGTAGAAAAAACAAAAGAAATGCCTTGCAAGAGTAAACATGTATTGCAAGCAATATCATTAGAACAGAGAGCGAAGCTCTTGTGCCTCAAGACAAATTACCAAAGGGACTCTTGAGATAAATTTCAAGAACCAAATTTTCAGAAAAGTCATGTGATGGAAATGATGCCAAGATAATCACTCACTTTTAACCCTTCAATATTTGAAAATTTTTCAAGCTTTTTTAAACCTTACCCGAACCAACATTACAACCCTTATCCGAAGTCTCTTATGATTGGGATGGTTCGAGTTGAAATGAGAGTATCACATAGGAGCTATCGCTAGAAGGAGTGGAAGCAATCCTATCTTATCTTATCTTCAAAATTCTTGACTTGTAAACCTGATGAAGATATTGATTGAATATTAATTTCTTGGCCTCAAAGTACATACCCTTGTGTAAGCCCATGACCAAGCCATTATTACGGTCCCTTCAAAAGACCTTTTGATCAATAGATTGTATTCATTGTGAACGTTTCCGAAAGCCTTAGACATAGGTTGAGTGAGACTTTTCCAGTGAGATTTAAACAGTTTCCCCACATCAATTATTGGGAATAAAAGCTTTTTCGAGAGTCAATGTGAAAGACCTCTCTTGATTAGGATATTTCCACTTGACATATTTGACTTAATCCTTAGATGGTTAATCAAATCTCATTTTGTTAAAATCCTCTCTGAATGGATTTGATAATTGACATTGTTTTGCAAGATTGGCTCTCAAGCAATCTCGAAACCTTTTTTAAAAAATTTTGTTCCTTAGTGAACTGGTTTTTGGTCATCTTAAACCATAAATCCTTGCTTTTGGTTTTTGATAACCCTGAACCATACCCCTTGTTTTAGGTTCCTTGTTATCCTTAAACCTTGTCTCCAGGTTCTAAGTTATTCTTAAACCTTGTCTTTTTAGGTTCTAGGTTATCCTTAAACCTTGTCTCTTTAGGTTCTAGGTGATCCTTAAACCTTGTCTTCCGGTTCTAGGTGATCCTTAAACCTTGTCTTCTTATAGGTTATCCTTAAACCTTGTCTTTTTAGGTTCTAGGTGATCCTTAAATTTTGTCTTTTTAGGTTAGTGGTTATCCTTAAACCAATCACTTTTCATTTAGTAATTTTATGTCCTTCATTCCATTCCATGAGACAAGGATAAAGATAGAGTAAACCCCAACAAAAATTCAGATACCTTGATGAGCAAAGGTAAGTATCAGGTAGTCCTATAACTAAATGTCATTTTTTTTTTTTATCTTCCTCTATTTTCGAAGTGGGGTCGACTAAAAATTGCAGATATCAATCTTGTCTTTGAGTGGAACCTCTTCGAACTCCCACTCAAAGAGGGGCAGCTGTTGACACTTGATTTTTAGTTAATACATTATTAAATATAAATATATATATATATATATTATTAATATATATATATATATATATATATATAGATATATATATAGAGAGAGAGAGAGAGAGAGAGAGAGAGAGAGAGAGAAACCCCAATTAGTTCACGCTTGATCATCACCGTTTACTAATGAATGCATTGTGTCCATTGAAAAAAAAAAAAAAAAAAGAGCATATGCTCAATTAGGGAGCTCTTAGCAATTTTAACAAAACAATTAGCTAGGAAGATCAAATCCTAGCCCTTAGATTAATCTAAGGGCCGAGATTTGATCTTGCCTTAAAAATATATAATTAAAAAAAAAGAGAAAATAAAAGGGGGCGGGCATTTCGGCGGGGGGACTCTCTCAACATCACTCACTCTCTCTCTCTCTCTCTCTCTCTCTCTCTCTCTCTCTCTCTCTCTCTCTCTCTCTCTCTCTCTCTCTCTCTCTCTCTCTCTCTCTCTCTCTACATAGCAAGCTTGTAACTCAAAAGAAAATCCCCTAACTGAAAAGCGGAATCGGGAGAAGAAGATCGATTGATCGATCGCCATCGCTCCTTCCCCCCGCCTCGCACGGGATTTTAAGTCGATTGGGACCGTCGGCGGCGGTGGCGAGCGACATAGCGGAGGACAAGTACAACTGGAAAAACCCGGTGGTGAAGCGAATCCTATAGGAGATCAAGGAGATGTAGTCCAACCCCTTCGTCTTCGGCGATTCTCTGTCAAGTTCCCAGCTTCGCTCTTGCTCGATTCCAGAGATCTCCGGATAACTCAAGCCGACCTCGCGTCCGGTTCTCTACTCTAGTTGGCAGGCGTTGGCGTTTCTGGATCGTTTCCGAAGGAGACAAGTTGCGTTGCTTTTCTTGTGCAAACTTCGGGAGGAGATTCAACCATTGAAGTTGCAGATTCGGCCATCCACGGTGTCCTTCCAATAATCTTCCTCGACGATTCAAAGGTGCTGTAGTGGTTTGGCGTGTGCTTGATTGAGCTCAAATCACTCGAATCGCACAAAAGGTAACTATCAGCTGCTCGAGCTCGATGAAGCGAGGTTGATCTAGACAACCAGCGCTAGAGCTCACACTAGGATTCTCATATCTGCAAATGATGATGTATTAGGATGTTAGAACGGTCTTAGGTTAGCATTAATTGAGCTTGATTGTTTGAATATGCTTGTTTTGCAAAAGTCACATGTCTTTGTGACAGATCTGAGAAATGCTATGCTATAAACTTGTTATTATTGTTTTTTGTGTTCGATGTCTTCACCAGAGTTGAAGACAACTCGAAAACCTTTCCAATGACCCATAGAATGTTCCGATTTGGTGTTGTTTACTACCTGAAAGTAGCTTGGCATTTAGTGCATGTTTCTGGAAAATTGTTGTGTTCTGACTTGTTCTGTGTTTCAGATGATTTTTGCTGCTTGTTGATTTTTTTGCTGATTTTTGTGCTTTGAATTTTAAGTCGGTTCCTTCAAGAACATTGCTCACACATGTATCTCTAAAGCATATAATTTTTCCAGAATTTCTGGAGGTCATATAAGTAGGTCAATTTGCATTAAATCATACATTCTTGAATATGGAATCTGGAATTTCTAGTTGACCTTTGCCTGTTCTGCATTTTTTAAGAAAATTATGCGTCGTGAAATAGAAGATGCATCCTTATGGATTTTTGCTCAGACCATATAGCGCTACAACATATAAAATTTTGAGAAAATAATAAGGTCATCTGATAGGGTAGATCGCTTGAAGAACGTGTTGATTTTGGCCCCCAATGACCTGCATTACCTATTGATTTTCCAGTGGAATCTTGCAAGCCTAATTAGACTTAGGTTCCTTCACAAGAAATGATCTAGAGATTCCTTTCTACATCATGAATTTTTTTTATGACATTAGAATAGTGAAAATAACCCATGTTCCATGAAATTATTGCTACGATTTGGACTAACGTGTGTTTTTATGCAATCCCTGTTGCGATTTTAACTAATTGTGTTTTCGTGAAAATGTCTTCAATTAAGCTTCTTAAAGAGCATATTTGGTGCTTAATGCCTTCTAGACATACGTAGAGAACATCATAAGCCTCGTGATGATGTATGGCATGCTTCATTTGAGGATCATTTACTATGTAAAAACCATGCATCAAGTCGATAAGTCGCAATTGAAATTGTCATACATTTTGCTCCTAATGACAAGTCACATATCAATGTTAATGAATTTGTGTGACCTTTTGCACATGGATTTAGGGTTATATGTCTTAATCAAACTTGTTCTTCATATTTAGCCCTACGTCATGTTCAAATTTCATAATTTTCATGTGTTGATTAGGTGGCTTAACAAGACAGTTATCATGCATCATTTTTTTATTTGCTTATGATTGATTTGCATGCTTTAGAGATTGTTGATTTTCGGCTATGAATTGACCTTACTTGAACCCGACATCTCTTAAAAAGTCTTAGGGCACGTCTTAATCTTTCTACTGACACTAATTTTGCATTATTTGGATGCCATTTGTCCCTTTTTTCCATTTTTTGCAAAGTTGGCATTGAAATCTGCTATGAGTAAAATTCGAAATGCTTTTCTACCCTTGTTGAGTCAAGCCTCTTATTATTTTTACATGGATTTTTCCCTAAGGATTTCACGATTGACTTCAGAATGAAATTTGTTTGTCTTTCTCATGACTATATCATGATGGAATTTCAGAATTTTTAGACATTGTCTACTAGGACAAATTGTTGTTGATTTGCCATGATGTCTTGCTGTCCTGTTATGTTTTTGATGTGTTGTTATGTGTTCTTGAATGTTTATAAATTCGTATGTAACTCATCTTAGGAAACTTCATTCATGAAAATTGTTCCTCATAGTGTTCTTGATGTTCCATGCTTTTCTTAGAACCAATTATCCGTGGGCTCTACCCCAATTGCTTTGATCTTATGTGTGATGTTTGATGATTTCTGTTGTGATTCTTTGTTATGATTTCATTCTAGGATTTCTTTTAGAATATCTTGCATAATAAATTGAGATTACTTGTCTTCATAAAAGTTGTTTTGATGTGTATGCTTGTTTCTTTCCATTGTATGCACCTAGTTATAAGTTTCTTAGATTAGATTTAGATTAGGATTCTGAAGACGGAGATAGCATGAAGACGGTGGAGGTCGATGTCCATTCCGACCATTGTCATATACTATTCGTTTTTCCGACATATGTCTCGGGTTCTATTTGTTGTATAAAACCTGACGAGTTGCGAGTTTTCTCTCTTTCTCGCATATTTTTTTCAATTGTGTTTCTCTTATATATTTTTTAGGATTACATGATAGATTTACTGCTTTCCTTGATTGTTTACTTACTATCTTGCAATTTCAATTCCATTGATTGTTTTTTTTTCTTATTTTTCTAGGAATATAATAGAATGAAAATGACCAACCACGCATGATCACTTAGTTTAGGACAAATGATCTCGAAAATATAAAAAGAAACGCATGGACATGTTAGGAAAACACAACGTACTATTTAGGTACCGAAAGGGCACTAATAGAAATATTTGCGTAACCCAAGTCCCCGAACCTAGATATTTGGTTACGTAGAAATCGAGGGAACTCTCCCAACCCTCGATTGGGTTTTCTAGCCGACCCCCAAAATGAGGCTAGTGGCAACTCCCATCTTATTTTTAGGTTGTCATAAACAACTAGATCACATAAATAAATTCGTCGCGCGGGATACGAGCTTGGGAGAGCTCGTGATCTTGTGATCAAGTACCCCTAAACCCAACATTTCCCCTTTTTTTCTCTCCTCGCGATGATGAGGGATTCGAGAGCGGCGAGATCGGGTCGCGACAACGATTAAACTCTAGGGGTGATCGGTTTCTAGTCCAGTCCGGTCCCATCCAGGGATTGGAAACCAAATTGGATGGACTGGTTCCTTATTTTTGTAATCGAGAATTGGACCGTTTGGTCCTAGGACTAGTCCAACCCAGTTCCAAGGCAATTCATTAGAAATAGTGGAAGAGGGAGGGAATGGACGTGAATGAGCCAAAATTTCTTAACTCCCACTGGAATCAAAGTCATGCTCATTAGATGCATGGTGCAAGACAGCTACCTCTCTTAACATTAATCACATTATACCTAAGCCATGTGTCACGGGCCAATCAATTGGGATCGTGACCGTGCGGCAACTTAGGCTTCTTTTAGATTGCTTGGATCGTTGGACGTCTAAGCCAAGCCTTGCTCAGTATTGATCTTTCACTTGCTCGTTCACCCAGATCGTAAAGGGAGAAAGTTTCTAGAGAGAGAAGCTCTGGAAGAGAAAAGAGCATTTGATTACTGAATGGTTGGATGGATATAAATAAAGGGGAGAGCATCCATTCTTATACTTGAGGCCCTCGGATTACAACCATTGATTGATAATTCATCCGGCGGACGAGATCGTACCGCCCAACCAACCAACTACCAACACTAATGGCAGGAGAGTTCTAGACTTCGCCTCAATTACCGTATTGCCCGCCCTTGGAACATTCCGGAAGCTTTCTTGTTGGAAATTCTAGCGATTGTAGGAGGTCCTCCTCGAAAAGGCATGGTCCTTTAGCCACAGAAACCTCTTGACCATGACATTCTCCCCCACTCATTCGAGCGACGCCCTCGTCGCTCACAGCTTGAAGAGTAGCCTTCTTGGCATGAGCACAAGCTCTCTTGTTTCAATTCCGCTTGGTTCTAAGCCTCTCAAATGGTGGACCATACGGCTCCAACTTCGGCTCGGGCGTGGCACGCGGCAAGCACTCAACCTTGGGGAAGAGTACTTGGATCAGCATGTCGCGAGTTAAAGTAGGAGGATCCAATCTTCCTTCGTCTTCTCCATGGTTGGCGGCTTGCTCATGCACTTCTTGGCCTTCAAACTCTTGTCGAGGCGTCGGATCGTGGCGATGGTCTTTTAGTTTATTACTCCCTTGATCATTGGGATCATCGTTGGGCATTATGGGTTGAGTATCATGATGCACTTGGTCCTCATGTCAATCATGGACCTCACGCTGCGGAAGAACTACATGCCCAAAATAAGGTTGTAATCATCGAGGGGAATTACCTCGATTGACAGCTTGCCCTTCCATCTGCCAATTCGGACGTCCACATCAGGAGTTGATCCTACGCCCGCAAGGCCATCCGAATTGACGGTCTTGAATGACTTCCCGGTTGGCTTTACGAGAAGTCCCAAGGCCTTTGCCACCTCGGTCGATAAAACATGTTTGAGTCTCCTATGTCAACCAAGGTGTATAACACTCAGCCACATACCTCGATTTCCACGAAGAACATGTCTGTGTTTGGGATGGGTTCTTTCTTCTTGGCAAGCGACCGGGCTTAGACGTTGTTGACATACCTCATGGTTCTAAGCTGGATTTGCCGCTTTTCTTCTTTGGGCTCCTCCTCTTCTTCTATGGCAAGAAGGGCGTTGATCTTGCCCTTCTTCGGGCACTTTTGGGTCCAATGTGGACCTTTGCAAATGAAACAAAGAGATTGCGGAGGTTGGTCGAACTTACTTGTGGTGTAGTCTGCTTGAGGTCGATCCTTTTGGAAGGACGGCTTGGAAGTTCCTTCCCCCCATGTCTTGACTCAATCGCCTTGGTCATGTGGGCCTCAGGGAGTGCTTACACCTTCGTCCTCGGAGGATTGATCCGACCTCAAATCCCTTGCTCGGCTCCTTGATGAGTTGGCTTTGGTGAGGTTGGCGAGGGATTCAGCTACACTTAGCGCCCTCACGAGAGTCTTCACGTCCCAACGCTTGAGCTCGAGTTGCACCCACGGCTTGAGTCCATCCATGAATGCTCCGAGAGCCTCATCCTCTCATAGATTGTGGATTTGGAGTTTGAGCTCCGTGAATTCCTTCACGTACTCTTGGATTGTCCCTCTTTGTTCGAGGCGATGGAGCTTGCTACAAGCTTCTTGTTGAGCAAACTCGGGGAAGAAGTAGTCTCAGAACTTCTTCATGAAATCATCCAATGTATCCACGGGATCGGTGCCACGCTTGGTCTCGTCGCACCTATTGTGCCACCAAAGCATTGCAGTATCAATAAGGAACATTGAAGCGGTTCTTACCTTAATTGACTCATCTTGAATGTTGACAGCGCCGAAGTACTGCTCCATGCTCCATATGAAGTTGTTCATCTCCTTGGTGGATCAGTCGCCTTTGAATTCTTTGGGTTTCGACACCTCAAGCTTGGGCACCGCTTGTGTAGGCATCGACCCATTGGTGATGCTCAACTTGCATAGGGTGAGCTCAGTCTTGAGCTCTTGGATCTCCGCCTTCATGACTTCAACCTCATCCCTACGAGGGCTTTCTTCCTCGATCACTTGGATGCGTTCCCTCAGTTTATTGATCGATGCTTCAAGGGCTTCATCCTTGTTGTGCAGCGGAGCCGTAGCTTGGTTGATGCCGGTTGTGAAGTCTTCACGGAGCGAGACCTCAACCTCCATGATGTGGTCTCTCATGTCGTCAAGTCCTTCCATGAACTCAGCCATGGCACTCCATACCTTCGCGAGCTTCTCATCGAGCACGGCTATAGCATCCATTGAGGCTTCTCTTTTCTTGGTTCGGCCGTGGGTCTCCTTGACTTGAACGGCCTCTCCATCCATGACAGCTTCTTGGCTTGACATTCCCTCGAACAGTTGGTGCTCCTCGATCTCTTGAAACGGATCTCCCTTCTGGCTCTAATACCACTTGTCACGAGCCGATCGATTGGGATTGTGAACCGTGCGGCAACTTAGGTTTCTTTTGGATCGCTTGGATTGTCAGGACGCCTAAGTCAAGCCTTGCTCGGATCGATCACTCACTCGCACGTTCACCTAGATCATAAAGGGAGAAAGTTTCTAGAGAAAGAAGCTTTGGAAGAGAAAGGAGCCTTTGATTACTGAATGGTTGGATGTATACAAATAAGGGGGATGGCACCACTTCTTATACTTGAGACCTCAAATTACAACCATTGATCGAGAATTCATTTGGCAGACAAGATTGTACCGCCCAACCTACCAACTACCGACACTAATGGCTAGAGAGTTCTAGACTTCGGCTCAATCGTATCGCCCGCCCTTAGAACGTTCCGGAAGCTTTCTTGTTGGAAATCCTAGCGATCGCAAGAAGTCCTCCTCGAAAAGGCACGGGACAAAAAGAGTTCAGACCCAACAACGGAAAAATATTGAATTTGCATAAACCGGAAGGATCCAAATTAAGCATCTCTTGAAGCTCATTCCGGTTGACCACCTCACAACATATAAAATGGCTTCACTGCCACATGACTTACCCTCGCTATCATGAATATTAAAGAGAGTAAAGAGAGCACACATAAAATGGGTGTTGTTGTATTTTATTGAGAGATTTGGTCCGTGATATTGAAGTACCATGCACAGAGTATAACTTCTATGCCACAAGAATTCTGTATCATGGAGGTGAACAACAAATTAGTGTCTCCACACAGTGGATCTAAGACTTGATCCCAGATGCCTCCTAATCCCAAAGCGAGAGGTGAGAGGCGAGAGGCCGAGAGTAGACTGCCAGAGGCAAGAGACAGAGCGATTAAGTTTAGACACATAAAAAATAAAAATATATTTTTTCGATTTGGTTTGGTTTGAGCGGTTCGGTTTCTCTTGGAACTTGGAACCAGACCGGAAATGATTAGTTCCTATTTTGTGGAATCGGAAATCGAACCAAAAAGGTCTGATTCCAGCCGTTCCAGTTCTGTTGCCTCACACTTACTGAACCCTCATAAACCGCTACCAACAAGGGTGGCCAGTGCTTTTACAGACAACGGCAGTGGACCAAATGTTGCAATGAAACTAGGTGTTGGTTAGCGATGAGGGTTAGAACACTGAGTGGATGGACAAAGGGTATGGGCGTTGCTCTTTTTCTTTTCCTCTCCTTTTTGTCTTGTTAAACTTCCATTTAGGTTACATTTAAACATGTAACCAATCGATTTGAGATTGTTTGGAGAAAATTTCCTGTGCAGCACAAACTAGAAGGAAACCATGGAGAGAACCATTGAATTCCAAAGTAGATATAGAATTTTTATCAGATCGATTGTGGATATAAACGATCATTGCGATTGGATGGTCAATAAGTGGAAGAGTGGGGATTCAAAACTGGCTTTAGACAAATATATCATTTACCGAAAGGAGAACATATGAATTCTTTTTTCTTTCACCCACGTTTGATTTGATAATGATCGACGTGGAACGTCACATCTCCAAAGTTAACAAGCCAAAAGCTACCTACCTTTCTCTTCCCAATGACAATTGCAATCAACTATATAGCCATGCCATCTTCAAGGAAAACAAGCAAGCTCCTACTTCTTCAAAAGCAACCTTCGCCTGCATAATCACTTTCTTTCACCACCATGGACGTTCAAAACGCAGAGCATGACCTTGACAACTACATGAAGGACCACGTAATCCTACTCACTTGTATAGACCAACCAAACTCGACACTCAAACACTCGGTCGCCGCCGCCGCGGCCGCCATTGCCGAACCGACCCTCCATACCCCATCCCAAACCAAAACCCTCCACCGCCTGCCCGTCTCCAAACCCAAGTCCCGCTTCTGCGAACCCGCCGCCTTCCCATTCCCACCCAAATCCACCACCACCATCTTCAAAGACCCAGAAGAACTCCAACCCCACCCCCCATCCGAACCCACCACCTCCTCCTCCGATGGTGATGATGATGAGGACCACGACGAATGGCTCGATGATGATGAAAACGAACAGCAGAGAAAACACTGCAGGAGGCGCCGGAATAACAAGATCAACAAGCAGGCCGCTGTTGAGTGGACGCTCTTCCTTGCCATCACTACCTGCCTCGTCTGCTCCCTCACGATTAAGCCCCTTGCAGACCGTGTAGTCCTCGGCCTCAAGCCGTGGAAGTGGTGCGTGATGGTCCAAGTCCTCTTCTGTGGCCGCCTTGTCTCCGGGTGGGCTGTGGCGCTCCTCGTCTTCCTCATCGAGCGCAACTTCATGCTCCGGGAGAAGGTCCTCTACTTCGTGTACGGCCTCTGGCGGAGCTTCCAGAACTGCGCGTGGCTCGGGCTTGTGCTCATCGCATGGGTGATCATGTTCCCGAACGTGCACGGGGGCGATTACCAGGCGGTGAGGCGGGCCTTCCGGACGCTGGTTGCGGTGCTCCTCGCGGCAACCTTCTGGCTGGTGAAGATCGTGCTGGTGAAGGTGCTGGCATCGTCGTTCCACGTCGCCACCTTCTTCGACCGGATGAAGGAGAGCGTGTTCCACCACTATGTGCTCGACGCGCTCTCCGGCCCGCCAATGGAGGAGGAGGAGAGAGAGGCTCCGCTCCGACACGGATTGCAGGTACAAAATATTGGGATTTCTTGCACGTACACGGTGCAAGTGAACTCAAAATACACAAGTAGGAATTATTTGGTCTTCAAGTCATGGTCACCTCCATTTAATCAGCCCAAATTATTTCATTTTAGCTGTAATCGTGCCTCAACACTGCTGACGCTATAAGTTATGCAGTGAAGTTAAGTCCTGCAATTTATTTATTTATTTGATAGTACATAAAATAGCTTGAAGTTCCACCAAAGATGAGGTATTTTCCACAAAAACTATTGTTAAGTGCTCAATACGCAGAGATGCTACGCTATATAAGCTGTATTTTAAACTCTGTATAACAACTATAGTACTCATTTTATAAGATAAAATTGTCGTAAGAAGGTTATACTAAATAAACTCCAAACGAAAAATACGGTCAAATCTACTTCTAGCAATCAAGGTCACGTTGCAAACATGTGTTGACGTTGTGAGATGATTTACATTGCCGGGTGGAGATTGGTCAAGTTGAAAGATCGTATACTCAATATTATTCAAGATAATCCTCCACTTCTTGACAACTTTGGTTCCACTAGGGGTTCAAGTCTTTGCCGGTGAGGCTGGGAGACGGAACGTTGGCTCAACAACAACCGCTGGTGGTGACGAGGTTAGAGAGGCTCGGGTCAAGGAAGATCGACATGGAGAAGTTGAAGAAGCTAAGCATGAAGAGGCGACCGTCGGCCTGGACCGTGAAGCAGCTCGTCAACTTCGTCCGCTTCTCCGGCCTGAGTACCATTTCTCACACCGTCGACGACTTCGCCAAGGCCGAGTCTTCCGAGATCAACAGCGAGCGGGAGGCCAGGTGCTGTGCCCACAGGATCTTCAAGAACGTTGCCAACCCCGGTGCCAAGTAAGTGATTGCCAAACAATGCTAATGTTAAATTGCCTTACCCCACTCTGTCCTTATTGTTTTGGTTATAGCAGTTTAGTACATCAAATCAATCACACTTTAAGAATTTATTAGGAGAACTACACCGGTACTCACCTTAAAAGCACAAATTTCCACTTCAAGAATTTGGGGATAATTAACACACATAAAAAAAATCAATCTTAAACTTGTTGTATAAATATTATTTCAGTGATATCCAATTTTGCTAATATAGCTTTAAGCTTTTGTGTGAAATTCCAATGTAGTTCTTTCGTCCAATTGCCATTGGAAATTGCTAATGAAGTATCCAATAATTGCTGACAGTCGACACTAAATTGACAATTTGCTCTAGATGAAGTCTTTTGTGGGTCGCCACCTTAGCAATTTCTAGTAATAATTGACCGAATGAATTACATTAGAATTTCGTTTAAAGGTTTAGGACGATGATGGTAAAATTATATAATTTAAGAATGAATCAGCATCCGTATAATAAATTTAGGATTAGATTGGTAGTTTCTCATAAGAACTTGTGTGATGGTTGACCATCGACCACATTCCGAGCGGACTAAATACTTCCACTATTTTCTCCACGTTGACACTGGACTAGTAAGTAGTTACATCATTAATCATCATTACGAGGTGTCTTTCTTTACTCAAACGTCCTAGGTTTTACATCACTAAGGTGGTCGCTTAAACATTACTAGGTGCTTTCGTGGATTGTGTGGTTCCGAAAGTGGAGCACGATGGAGGAAAAGTTGGCCCCTCTTTTTTAAGGAAACTCTCATTTTTGTCCCCATCCTCCACCAATCAATGTACGGGAAACCCAAAAAAGAATTACTTGAGTATGTACCACGGCTTCCATCGAGTGGTGGGTCTCTCTAAGTCAACTCTAGCCACAATGCTGAATATTTGATTGTGACCATTAGGGACGTGCGTCACAAAGGGGATTCCACTGGGAAAAAACCACCTAAAAGTCTAATTTTATGTTAATTTACAATGTGATTGACTTTTGTTTTTATGCAAATAAAGACCATTTATTCATCTCCTAATGGTTCTCATATATATTGATGAGAACCTTATTTTCATCAATTGAGTGGTTAAAATCCATCGAGACTTGAAAGGAGCATCGAACGTGATAGAGGATTCATATCCGACTATCACGTCTCCCAAAAAATGAGAAGAAGTGATAGTGCTACTGATTACCATATCCACTCTTTATAATCATTCTATTGATTGTTGGATTTGTAGCACGTAAAGATTAAACAGATCACGAAAAATAATCTCAACCATATGTTAAAACTTCCAATTTCCTCTTTTCTCTCCCATCCCTTAGTTGTGCTGTTGCCGTCGTCCCAAAGTCCCAATGTCGTCGACAAAACTGAGCCACCTACATCCATCCAAGTGCGCCTCTATCCCCCTCCATAAACAAACAATCATAACCATATTAGTCGGTACTCTATTCCCCACTCGAAATTCGATTTATCTAATCGAATTATTAAATAAAGAAAAATTAGCTCTCAATAATTGTACTCTCTAAGTCGATTTTCATGATATATTAAGTTGAGGGATCTCTAATTAGATAGCCTCGAAACCACCCAAGCCCTTCATCAAAAGGACATGACTAGATGGGTTTTTTTAAGATTATCCCGTGACTTTTCAATTTTATTAATCCTCGGAAATGTCAAAATCCATGTCTGAAAATGGCTTACGTAAGGGTGGAAAAACAACATATTTATCATGTGGCTGTCTAGGCGGGCGCCTGTCGAAGACAAGCTAGATTTCCACATTGCGCCGCATTGATTGGTGATATCATTTGCTAATTTTGAAAAGTGGACCGACAAAAAAAAAAAAAAGAAGGTCGTGGAATTACAATCCACCATTGAAGCTCATTGTGCTCTCTGCGTATAATGCGCAAGCATCATCAATCACAATCTTGACTTGAATTTGAATTGTGCATCCTCATTCATTCATGCCCACTAGGACAAGAAAGAGACCCGTGTAGTCACTGAGAAAACATTAATAACGAACAAAAGGTGACATACATAGAAAGAGACCTCAAAGAAATTGCAAAAGAAATGTTGCATTTTGGAGATAGGTGGAAAGAAATTAAAATACTATATTACAAAAAAATGCTCAAATCAATTTTAAGGATGATTCTACTGTTCTGTCGAATGATTCTTTTGCTGTGTTGGTAAACTTCTAAAGGAATTGGGTCGCATTTACGAATTAACAACTATTTTTTCTTAGAATGCCAATTACCAACTTTTTTTATCCCTTACCAACTTTCAGGTATCTATTTTATCAATGTCTTAAACTTATCAATTCTTATATGAATGGGTCAAAATTTTTTTGAGATGCTTACTAGCTTATTTTCAATTAAATCACCAACTAGTTGTAAATTACCAACTTTCCTTTGAATTACTTACCAATATTGATTTGTTTTAAACCTTCTCACCTTTTGTAAGAATTTTTAATAACCTTTATTTGCATGAGTTATTAACTTTTCTCTAATGGAGGAATTTAGTAGCTCTGGAGTACCAACACTTATTTGATTTGCTTACCAATGTTTATAGGTTTGTTCTCAAATTTAATAACTTTTTCATTAAGTTACCAGTTTTATCTGCCTTACTTGCCATCTTTTAAAATTTACCAACTCTTTTGAGGAGTTAGAAATCTCAATTTGAGTGAATGTTAACTTTTTCCACAATTAAATTAACAACTAGTTTTGCGTTTTCAATTGTGTTTGAGTTAGTCACCATTGTTTATTTGGTTTACTTTACTGGCTTCCTTCACCTTGGACAAAAAAGTACTTCTCTTGTCATTTACCACCTATTGTTTACCACTTTTAACAACCACTTAAACTTATCTGTATGACTTGCCAACTTTTGTGTAAATTCAACTTTTGAACTTTGTAATAGCTTGTCATTCCACAGAAGTAGCTTACTGAATAAAAAGTGACAATGTGTGTATGGATTAAGCACATAATGTAGATTCGATTACTTATTCGATTACTTACATCGTCAAGTGTAAGCAATCTTATGTTTGAATCACCTACCCAAAATTTAACTTGGCCCGTAAGATTTTCAGGTATTGGATGGGGCTTTACCGAAAAGGATTTTAGGTGATTTGAAAGAGCAAAGACATGTGTCGATGATTAAATTGAGAATGACAAGCTTATAGTGAGTAGTATATTTAATGAGCCTGGATATCCTTCGTGATCAGCTTGGCTGCCGAATTCAGATGTTGGAGTAGAAACCATCGTTAGATAAAAAAGGTCCACTAGCAGCAAGATACTTGAGCTGATCATAGGCCATTGCCAAGAAAGCAAATTAATGTGCTACCTCTACGCCCGAGAAAACAATGCACTATTGCATATACTGCGACCACTGACCAAAGATTCAAGTAATCTTCTTCACCAATAGATACATGTTGGTCACAGCTCCATCTCAGGGGAACTTCATAATTTAGTCTGGACATAAGAATGACATTAAAATGCTATTTCTTTCCCTCCTCTTTTGCTTCTAAGAGATGCTAATGTGGCTGTACATCTCATCTCTGGCCCGTCTTGTGATTGCCGGCGACACAGGTACATAGAAGAAGAGGATCTACTGAGGTTCCTGAAGAGAGAGGAAGTGCACACCATATTTCCGCTCTTCGAAGGCGCCATGGAGACCGGAAGAATTACCAAGTCTTCCTTCAGAAATTGGGTGGTAATAATGCTTGTTGCAGTTTTATTCATTCTAAGTATGCCTTGGAAATCTATTGAGGAAAACTGTTCATTGAAGCCTCATTCTGGCGACTGCAATCTTTTCATTGTCTGCAATGGTAGGTGCATGCCTATTTCGAGCGCAAGGCGCTTGCGCATTCCCTTAACGACACTAAGACTGCTGTGCAACAGCTGCACAAGTTGGCCAGCGCAATCGTCGTGGTGATCATAATCATCGTCTCACTCCTGGTCGTGGGACTGGCCACTACCAAAGTGATCTTCGTGGTCACGTCGCAACTGCTGCTCGTGGGGTTCATGTTCCAAAACACCTGCAAGACCGTGTTTGAGTCCATCATCTTCGTCTTCGTGATGCACCCTTTTGATGTCGGTGACCGCTGTGTCATCGATGGCATTCAGGTGGCACTTTGCTCAGAGTAATTAAGGTGCTGTGATTATAATCCAGAAACCGCTGCAAGAGCTGATGGATTATCCTTTTCCATTTCTCCAGATGATTGTAGAGGAAATGAACATTCTGTCGACGGTGTTCCTGCGGTACGACATGGAGAAAATTTATTACCCAAACTCAGTCCTCGTCACAAAGCCAATTAGCAATTTCAGGAGAAGCCCGGACATGGCCGATGCTATTGATTTCACCATCAACATGTCCACTTCGATCGACACCATCAATGCTCTCAAGAAGGCCATACAATCGTAAGTAGAACCGATGCCATCAATCTGCATATGCGACGATGAAGTTACATATACTGAAAACTTGACAAAACAAGGTGAAAAATCACGCCATGCTAATCAGCAGACTGTGTGAACTCAGGTACATAGAGAGCAAGCCGAAGCATTGGAACCCGAAGCACTCAGTGCTAGTGAAGGAGATCGAGAATATGAACAAGATGAAGATGTCCCTGCGCGTCCAACACACGATGAACCACCAGAACTACGGCGAGAGGAGCAGCCGGCAGTCGGAGCTCATCCTGGAATTGAAGAAGATGTTCGAAAACTTGGACATCAAGTATCATCTCCTGCCTCAGGAGATCCATCTCTCCCAGGTCAACCTGCTCACTGGCACTGCCAGGTTTGCCAATGTCATGTAATTTTTACTTTGACACAATGTAGTGACTCTTCTCTCTCTCCCTCTCTCTCTCTCTCTCTCTCAAATCTTGTGGTATGTGAATGTTATTAACAAGCTGTCAAGGACAATGTGTTGATCCATTTTGCACGATGGAACCGATAAAAGTCTTCTGTCTTTGCAAACTCAGAAAGAGGCCGTCATTGTTCAGTGGTAGCTTTCAGTTGAGAACAAGACTTACCCGAGATTGCAATTCTTGCTGCTGAGATCAAACATTAACATTAGAATCAAAGTACTAAACTCCACAAGCTACTGTAACGAGTGTCATCTTGGTACTTGGATATGTACTTATCGATGAAGGGGATCGAGTAATTATATATTTACCAAGACCGTCCCACACGTAAAGACAAAATTTGACCTCAAGCAACGTTTGCTGCTTTACAAGCATTCAAACAAGACCGACGGACGGACAAAACCTCAACTACAGACAAATATAGTTGACACCTTCATGCGCCCGATTCTCTGGGGAGTAGCGCATGAGATCCGCGTAACTGTAATCCGATAGGGTCCACATGATCTAATAGACGATGTGCTAGAGATTGTATGTTCCGTCACAGCTAAGTAGTTTTGATATGTTTTTGGAGGGATAATGATACATATGGTTACTAAACTTTAATCTAATGTGTAATGCGATTTTTGAACTTTAATTTTTTTCAATGTAGTCTCTGAATTTTTGTTCAATGTGTAATATGATCCATGAAATTTTAATTTATTTAATGTGATTTTTGGACTTTTAGTACATATTCAATTTAATCTTTGAATTATATGAAAATGCTCAATGTTGTCCTTAATCTTAGATTAATGGATGGATGATATAAAAGTCTAAAAATCACATTGAACAAATTAAAAATTTAAATATTATATCACAGATTAGGTCAAAGTTTAAGGACTGCCTTGTATAAATTAAAAATTCATAAATGATATTAAATATTGAGTCAAAATTCATGAACTGTTTGGGTCGCTTTCCTAGTTTCGGGATAATTTCATTGCCTAGAAATAAAAGAAAAGCGAAGAAGTAAAAAGATCTAATGAAAACCCCTCCAAAAACCCGCGCCGGAGCAAAACGGTCGGACCAGACAGAGCCGAACCGAACCGGTTCGACCGGGCCGCGAGTTTTAGAGCTTGCCTTTTTGCCTCCTCCCCGTTCCTACGCCACTCCAGCCGAGAGCTGGACGAAGAAGAACAAGAAGAAGCAGCAGAATCCTCCGCCCGCCCCCCCTCTTCCATGGCGCACCCCGAATTCTACTGATCGAATTCGCCTTCTCTTCTCACTGCAAAACCCTAACACGCACGCCCTCTCCCTCTCCCTCTCCCTCTCTCTCTCACAGCAGCCAAAATGTCTGCTCCTATGCTGGAAATCGAAGCCCGCGAGTAAGTCCTCTTCTCCTTCGTTTCGGCCATGTCCTGCTGTTCGTTTTGGGGTGTTTGTTCGTGGGTAGGACAGATTTCCTGTAGCTCTGGTCGTTTTGATCTTAAAGTTTCTGTTTTTCTTTTGTTCTTTTTTTTGGGGGGGAGAGGGGGACAACTTGTGTCGTCCTGTTGGTGCTCTCTGTTTCCGCGTGCTTGAGCTTCCTACTGTACGGCGATTCGTTCGCTTCGAGTGACCGTGAGAACCCTTTTGCAGCGTGGTCAAGATCGTGCTCCAGTTCTGCAAGGAGAACTCGCTGCACCAGACGTTCCAGACCTTGCAGAGCGAGTGCCAGGTCTCCCTCAACACCGTCGACAGCATCGAGACGTTCGTCGCCGACATCAACAGCGGCAGGTGGGACGCCATACTGCCTCAGGTCTCCCAGCTTAAGCTCCCCAGGAATACGTTGGAGGATCTGTATGAGCAGGTGGGTGCTGATTGATCTTTTCTTGATGTCGGGTTGGTGTTTCCCGTTGACATGCCTTTGTGGGATGTGATTACTATTGACGACTTAGAGCGGGAGGGTCTAATGTTCACCAACGTATGATCATGATCAAAGGGCGAGGAGGCACTAGGGAGTGCTTCCTTTGGCCCTCTGTTGGTTATGTTAGAAAAGTGATTGAGGAAAGACCAAAGTGCCTGGCTTGGCTGTCGAAACCTGCCTTGCTTGAGGTCGAACTTCTAATAGTTATATACCATGAGAAAATTAGAATAGTGCTTTATTCGTGGCTTTACAGTGGTAGTTGAGGTTTGATAAGGATATCCTCCTGGCCCATACTTGTTGGATTGACATTTGGCATAGTTGTAGGAGCAAATGCATTACAAAGATTTAAGATTTTATGTAAAAAGAGGAGTTTAAAATGGTCACTGTGATTGAGATGAGCACATTTTTTTTTATGGGTTAGTTTGATCGGACAAACTGGAAACTTGGCAATGATGAGTGATTTTTGCGCATATGATTCTTTGCTTTGCACTTTTTGAGTTTTTCCTTTTCTAATTCAGTAAGTAGATAACTCTCATTAGTGGGGTACCAAAGGGGTGCTGGCTTCTACACAAAATATATGTGAGGCAAATTATCCTTGATTAGTGTTGTAATTCACATTGCTCTGTATGGCATTTTGCCAACTTGAAGTGATGAACCAAGAATCCTTCCAATGGCCCAGGATCTGTGTGTTTTCCATCGAACATTCTTCTAAGTCTCTCTGTAGATCAGCTACTAAGTTGTTTAAGGAATATGGAGGAGAAGCTTCTTCCCTTTCTTTTGTACATGGGTGCCATCTCAGAGCCTTAATTTCTTCTCCATAAACATTGTAATTGCCCAGCTTAAACCAACTACGGTAAATATCATGTTTTATAATTTCTTTGTTGATGAATAACACAGTTGCAGATGCTGCATTGTTTCAGCTAAATTCTGACTTCTCCTTCTTCTCTGAGATTACCAATTATCAATGGTCAAATACTCGACCAGAAAGCTTCCCATTTACAGTTGGTTAGATAACTAAAGCGTCACTTAGGCTTCTTTTCTTTTTGGCATGTCTCTTACTTGAGGTAATTTAGGGTAATAGTGTGGTACATGATATTTCTTTCTTTCTTTTTTTCTCCAGATTGTATTGGAAATGATTGAACTTCGTGAGTTGGATACTGCTCGTGCAATTCTAAGGCAAACTCAGGCAATGGGTGTCATGAAGCAGGAGCAACCTGAAAGATACTTGCGACTTGAGCATCTCCTTGTTAGAACATATTTTGATCCCAATGAGGTTAGGGTTCCTGTTTAATGAAACACGACCATTTATTAGTGCAAGGTTTTGTCAATTTTAGCTTTTAGCTCTTTTATTGCTTTTCTTATATTAAGGTTAGGTCCTGCTGCTTTTCTGTCAGAGTCACATTCCCTTATCAAATCGATGTTTTGGGATAACTTATATGATGTGATCATATTTCTTGATGGGGTCAAAAAATGAATCTTGTAAAAATTGCCTAGATTATGTTGACCTTCTCGAGTTGGTTGTCATCTGGGCATGAAGATTTTTAAGGACTCTTCTCTGCTTTCAAATGTACGTGAGCGTTTCTTCCCACTCTGAGTACAAATTAAAGTAGCGAGTTAAAAAATTTAGCAAGTATACACAAGGAAGAAGCCGATTCTGGAAAATTGCGTAGATTTTGACTGAACAATTTCATCATGGTTGGAAATTTGCTGGCTTGGATTTAGCACTCTTTTTTGGCCAATGGATGTAGTCTGGTGACTGCGATTCCTCGGATGTTAGAGAGCACTTGAAAATGCTAGGTAAATTAGTAGGATCTTAGTTCCTATCATTGTGGCGACCACAAAAACAAATGAAAGAAAATGCCATGCCATTGTTAATCTTTATTGATAAAGCTCTGGATCATCAAACTGCACCAAATCTAAATAAGGATGAATTTCATGATCATTGTCATCTTGATCTTAGTTTTGCACGAAAAGCTAGATGTTTTGACTGGAAAATTGATAGCAACAGTGTGGTGGCCGGTTGTTTTGCAGCCAGGCATCCTTGCTTGTTGTGTGTGTGAGTGCCTGTGTGGCTACTTTTTCGGGTGCACATCTGTGCTTGTGTGTGTACACATGTGCACATGCTATGTGTCAGTGTGCTTGCATGCTCGTTTTAGTTTATATATTCCTTTTACAAGCTCAATTTTGATCTATGTTTACATTTAATAAAAAAAAATTGTTAATTGGTATAAGCTGATTTGGATGCATGTGAATATTGTTTAAATTATTATTCTATTTTTGGTACATTTTCTCCTATTATCTTCTTTTTCATATATGCCTACATGTTTTGTAGCATGTCTGAAGGTTGCATATTCTTTGCCAGGCTTACCAAGACTCCACAAAAGAAAAACGACGTGCACAAATTGCCCAAGGTGTAATCCATCTCCATTTTTCTTTCCCACTAAAATGTTATGGGGTTTCTCAATGTAATCTATTGTTCGACTGTTGCTTTGACGAGTATAATAATGCTAAATGTATGGTTTTGCCTGCTGTCTTCTGTAAAAGAAAAAGGAATTCTTTCCCGTCTCGTTTACATGGTACAGCAGAATACTTGTATTTTAGACAGTGATGGAACTAATTTTTTAATCTCGTTGACATTAAACTTACTTTAAAATACTTTTATCCTAAGGTTTTCATTGTCCTTTGCATGAATGACCTGAGAAAACATACTTTGATCTTCCTCCTAAACTCAGTTCTTACATTGGACTGGGTAGAACAGGCAATTGGTGTTACTGAAAAGTGAAGGCTCATGGTACCAAGCATGTACTTTCTGGCTTGGAGTCTCGTTGTTACTTTATAGAAATGCTGCTTTCTTTTTTTCTTTGGTGTGGTAAAAGATGAGCAACTGCCTGTTTTGCCTGCCCTGCGTTTGATCTTTTATGGTTTCTGGCTTCAATTATAGCCCTTATTCTGGTTCTTGACTTGAAATTTCGACTCACACTTCCATTTGGTTTTCCTTCCTTCTGCTCTTTGGCATTTCTAAGCTATTGCTGCAGAAGTTACTGTAGTGCCACCTTCAAGATTGATGGCCCTAGTGGGGCAGGCGCTCAAGTGGCAGCAGCACCAAGGTGTGGATGCAGAGGCTTTCTCTTTCCATATTTGTCAAGTTTATATCTAGAATATCGTAATTTATTCTGCTACATTACTTGGCGGTAGCTTTGCTTTTTTATAGATTCCTTTTATCCTCTTCCCCCAGTCTTAGTGCTTCTCTTTTCATATAATCCCACGTCCATATTTTTGAAGTTAACCTGTTTGGTTTTCCTTCATATATCTTTCTAATTAAAATAAAACTTAACTGAACAAATGTAATTTTTGAGCAAATTATATTAGACGTCGTCCTTGGCTTTCCATGGCATGCATGACTTGGATGAAGTGGCAAACTATAACTGTAAATAAATAGGAAAGAGGATTATCTGGTGATGCTTAAGGTTAATATTTCATTTCCTTGCTTTAGATTAAAGTTTTACCGACATTGATTTTGAAATGTTCTGCATGCCTTTAGGATTACTACCTCCGGGAACCCAATTTGATCTATTTCGAGGAACTGCTGCTATGAAGCAAGATGTGGATGATATGTACCCTACAACTCTTTCACACACCATTAAGGTAGGCTTTATTGTGTTTATTTTCCCTTAGCTTGATTGACTCTTGCTGCTCAAATCTTGTCTCCATAATTTCACATAGGCTCTTTTTTTCACCCATCGAAACTTTTTAGACTAAAATTAACTTTCTCATGCTCAAAGCTGGCCTGCTACACTTGACATGATGGAGGCTGATGACTGATACAACAATAGCAACCACCAAGTGGTGTTGGCTATACAGATTCTTTTAGGGAATTGCCTTACGTTACATAGCACATGCTTCCTTAATATAAAAAGGACCAAAAATCTCTCTTCAAAGTAGCCTCCTGTCCCTTTTGTTATTCTCTAGTCCCTCTTACCCTGTATGTTGCCCAGTAAGTCACATAATCTCTTTATAAATATTAAAGTCCATCTTCGTATGTACAAATCATCATAAACAAATTCTCTAACATTATCCTCAAGTAGAACCACGCCAACCGTTCTTCCTGATCATGCAAGATACCAGATGCACTTTTTTCAACACATCCTCTTTGCATGTAGGGGATTCAATCCATGACAAGTTCTCCATTCCTTTGTAAAGTGGATCCAAGATGCTGAAATCGCTTACTTTGGTATCTTCAAGTGTCAATTTTGGCTAATACTTGGGTTGAGTCACTTAGTTTAGTAAACATCACCTCCATGTACTCCCTTTTTAATGACTCAAATAGAAGCCCTTGGATTCCAAAGTTTTTCTACATGGTTCTAGCTTCACATGAATTGTATCCACCAGTGTGATATCCTCGGCTAAGAGTATACATCGGGGAATATTCCTGTTATTAGGATATCCTTTGTTCTTCCTCCAACAGCTTTATGAATGTCTGTGATTGTTTCTACATAAGTAATGTGAACCCCTTTATTCTCTAATAATCCTCCAAGAACTTCTACGAATCTATTATATACTTTTTCCAGATCCATTCGATCTCATCTTGATGTTATGCTTATGTGATTATTTACAATTATGGTAGTACCCTACTTACAATTTATATGCTGGTCAAGTTGATTATATTATTCTGACCAAAAAAGAAAAGAAAGTTGATTATATTATAAGACTCGTTTATATCTTGTAATGATTCTTGTATAGGGTTGGCACCCTTTTGGTGCTAGTTCAATCAAATTTTGTCTTAACCAATTGTAAGAAAAATGATTTCACTCACTATGAACAATGATTTTTGGTGCCACTTCAGTTGAGACAAAATAGTTATCATCAATTGTCTGAATCAAGATTTCTAAGTAACAATGTGAAATAGGAGCCAGATACAACAACTACCCTGACTAGAATACAATGGGCACTCTCTTTTTCATTGATGCCCATTTTGTGAATGAATTGGTGTAGTTAAGTCAAGTTAAATCTTGAGACAAATTTAGATGAACAGCTTCAAATAGTATAAAACAGCAGAGTTGTTGCGATGTTGATGAAATGCAGAAGAATCGTGAAGAAGATTTCGAAAATGAAACTTGCACTTTTTTGTGATCAGATGCCAAACTCTACTAATAAAGTCAACACTAATTTCGGCAACTCTGTTGATAATTTTGTAGTAGTCATGAAACTTTTTATATAAGCTTCTGATGTCATGTACTTCGCGCTGCTATACTGCAGTTTGGAACCAAAAGTCATGCAGAGTGCGCTAGGTTCTCGCCAGATGGACAGTTTCTTGTTTCTTGCTCTGTCGATGGATTCATTGAGGTAAGTGAGTTCAGAAAATCTAGGTTTTTTTGTCATTACACAAAAAAGGAAAAGAAAAAGGAAAAATGATTTCATTTGTTGTTGTGGCTAGGTCTGGGATTACATGAGTGGGAAGCTCAAAAAGGATCTTCAGTATCAGGCTGATGTAAGTGCTTACTTTCTGTAACTTTTGTTGAAGATTGGTGCTTGTGTTGTCCTGACGGCAGAAAAAGAAATTGGAAATGGTTTTACTTCACTTCGGAAGGGCATCATGTGATTAGGCTTGGTGGTGCTTTCTTCTATCTTATTTAGATGCTAGGATAAATTATTTTTTGATGCCTGATGATATCTTGCTCCTATGTGTGAAATACACTAGTTTATGTCTTTTTCCTTTTGTAAGGGCGATGTTACTTTGGTACTGGTTATGTCTGAATGACAAGATACCACTTTCAGAACTTTGGTCAGTACAATAGACTTTTTACTAAGGTGGTAGGTTGATGGTATTAGCTTAAATGCACTGGTGCAATGAGGATGTCTAGGAAAATTTCCTTGTATTTTAGGATATGGTCTTTTTAAATAATCTTAACATGGAGTTCGTAGGAGGCCCAAGAACAGTTGGTCATGCTATCTAACTATGAAAGAGTCTTAGATTTTTGTCGGAGGAAAATTCTTCTTATGCTTTGGCAATATGTGGCTTAACATTGTTGTGACTTTTCTTATGGCCTCTATTCAACTTTTTTGCAAGAGCCTTAAATTCATGCCAACAATGCACCAAAAGATTACTCTTAAGTTTATCTAGATAGAGTTGGAAGTATCTTTTTCTGTTGCATCAAGATGCCCCTCCTCCAAATATACTCATTTATTTTTTTGTTTGTGCTTAATATCCTTGTCCGATGCACTTTGAATGAGTGAAAGCAAAAGCCTTTTGTGGGAGAAGGAATTAAAAGCTGCTCAAAGTGGGCTCGCCTTTAGCCTTATGAAGTAGGGTAACAACTTTTGGAAATGAAACCATATTTTTGTTTTTTGCAGGAGACCTTCATGATGCATGATGATCCTGTTCTTTGTGTTGATTTTAGTAGAGACTCGGAGATGCTTGCTTCTGGGTCGCAAGATGGCAAGATCAAAGTGAGTGAAGTTTCAATTGCTTGCGAGAATATACTATTTTTTGCAATTAAACTTAGCATGCATATTAAGAGGTGTTGTCTCTAGAACTCATTCTAATGAGTATGTCACCCTAGGGGAGATTCCAGAATTCTGTTTGGGAAAAATGGAATAATTTTCCATTCGTGGTAAATAATATGTAACATTATTTTTAAATTCTAAATCATGGTGGTAAAATTGTGCTCCAGTAACTTGCTGGTGAGGTTACCACTAGTGGTTTATGAATTGTGTTGGCGATTTTCAACCATCAATGAAGTAGTAAGTAACCTACTATGTTATATATCTAATAATCAAAGCTAAATAATAATGGTGAGTGGTTATATACTGTTCAGTATTTAGATAGTAAAGTTATTTCATTGGTGGCAAATAGTTAAGCACCCACTTGTAAAATCTAAAACAAGTGGTAATCTAATATTAGGTTTATGGATGGTAAATTGTTATTTTATTGATAACTATTGAACAATTATGTGACCACTTGTAAAATCCTTAAACAAGTAGTAATTTATTATTAGGTTTGTAGATGGTAAAAATTAGTCTTCCATTAGTAACTTACAAACGGTTGCACACCTGCTAAATCTAAAAGAAATGGTAGTTTACTATTGGGTTTGTGGTGGTAAAATTTTTTCTTTTGTGAGTGGTAGAGTTGTTAATTCATTGTTAACTTACAAACAGTTATGGGCTCACTTGTAAGATCTAAAGACTAGTGGTAATCTATTATTGTGTTTGTGGATGATAAAATTTTTATTTCATCGGTAACTTACAAGCAATTGACCAGACTAATAAATTACAGTCACTTTTTATTTATCATCACATTTCAAATTCACCACCGGTGTTACATATTTACCATCCACAGAAAACATTGCATTTAACAAAAATAAGATATCGTTAGGTCTCTCATTGTGATGGTGGAGGGAGGTAAACTAGATATGGACTATTTGTCCCTCTCCTGAGCCTGATGAAGTTCTTTGTAGTGATTGACCAGATGTGTGAAACACTGCATTTTACTCTTCAGGTGATGTTCAGATTTTACGACTTTTTAGTAGTTCCATGTGCATTTCTAGATGAATCTTATGGGGAATAGTGATTCTTTCAAGATATGTGGTAAAACACTCTTTGCTTTTGGTACAGTGGCAAGTTAAATTTCATAGTTACAGCTTGTTGGGATTGATCATAAGAATCAATTCATAGTTTTTGTATATGGGGTGGCTTCCCTCTGGAAGTCATTTTGTGTAAGAGTGGTAACCCCTTGGTACTTTTGCTATAGAAATTTTGTTTGATAGAAGCTTCAATTAGGGACAGTAAAGAGTTACTTGTGATGAAGGGGTGAGTGCAATTAGTAGAACAAAACTAAACTATCGAAATTATGGAAGTGGCATTACCTTTAAAGCGTAGAACATCAAGGGCAGATGAATATTAAGTCGTATTGCCTTCAATACATGAACTTCATGTGTTGTCTTCTCCTTTTGTTTTATCAAGAAAAAGTAGCATCCAGAAAGTTACTTATTCAAGAAAAAAGCAGATGTCTACCATGGAGTAAATAATACGCGGAAAACGACTTTTTATTTTTGGACGGATGTGGAATATGACTTATATAAAGGAAAAATTGATGTTTTTACTGTTGGTTTCTTTGTCATCAATGTCATAAAATACACAATTTCTAATATCTTGTCAAAAGTTATTTTCCAAAAGCTTCATACCATAAGTATGAAAAGATGCATCTACTGTATTTTCACTTCAACTTGATAGGGATGGCTGCAGATCTCACATGGGAGATTTCACCTGTTCCTCCACTTATACTTCTGCATCTTGTCGCATTACTGAATGTAATCTTAAAGAGAGAAGGCAGCAAGAAAAGTTACTTTCTTTGAATTTTGCATCTTTCTCTTGCAACTGATATAAAGATCTGTTTTCCCTTTCCCTTTTCGCATTGTTTTATGTAACTGTAGTCTGTATGTAATCTGAAAGGGAGGAGGCAATGTGAACTTGTAACATGATTGTGTTGCTATGTTGCATATGCAGGTAGTCACTGATTTCTCAAGTTTATTGTTTATTTGTTGTTGGACAACACGTCTTAGATTTGTAGAAACTTTTTGCTGATGAAAAAATCGGCAGTATCCAGATCCGCTCGATGAGTGGATGGTGTATCTGTATCTTGCAGTCCTTCAATAAGTGTCCATGATTACATCATTGTTTGTGACGCAATAAGATTATGACCCACCTCTTTGGTATTGTGTTGGTTAATAGCTGCTACTTTTTCAGGTTTGGCGAATAAGAACAGGTCAATGCTTGCGTCGTCTTGAACGTGCACATTCTCAGGGTGTCACGAGTGTCCTCTTTTCCCGTGATGGCAGTCAGTTACTCAGTACCTCCTTTGATGGCTCAGCCAGGTAGTCGCTGATTTGTGAAGCTTCTTGTTTACAAGTTGTTCAAACATAAAACTTTGTACCTCATATTATCTGTTTGATATGCTTTTGTCATCTTATTTTGAGTATCTTATTCTTTCTAGCCTATCATTGTATTGGAGGCCCCAATTGGATGATTTTGCTAAGAACTTTGGAACCACAGAGAGCACATTAATATAGAATTATTCACGCATACTTGTGTTAGGCTGTGGAATAAAGATTTTTGCTGACTTGGGAACATGCAACTGTTTATTTAACTGCCATGATTCTTTGAGTATACTTGGATGTTTGTTGCTTTTGTCATATGTTTACGAACTACATGCAAGTTCTGGTGATGCAGAATCCATGGCCTTAAATCTGGGAAGCAGCTGAAAGAGTTTCGAGGCCACTCATCTTATGTGAATGATGCAATATTCAACAATGATGGCAGTCGTGTTATTACCGCCTCAAGCGATTGTACTGTAAAGGTAGTACTATTGTTTCTCAAGATTTAAAATGGTTCCTTTCCTCTTAGTAAGCTGCTGATCCTATCTGAGCTCTTATAGGTCTGGGATGTTAAGACTTCAGACTGTCTTCAAACATTTAAGCCTCCACCTCCATTGAGGGTAATCACTCCGGAAATGCACATTTTTATTTTCTTTTGCAATGTCTATTTTTACCTAATATTGGTATGATCCTGTCTGACTTTCAGGGAGGTGATGCTTCTGTTAATTCTGTTCATCTCTTCCCAAAGAATGCTGATCACATCGTTGTTTGCAATAAGACGTCATCAATTTATATCATGACTCTACAGGGACAGGTGCTGGAATCATATAAGGATCTGTTGACTGTTGCATTTATTTTGAAGTCCATATCAGTAGCCATTAACTCAGTTGCAGAACTACTATTGTTGCATGAGATTGCTCCATCATTTCAATATCATTACATCCTTTTTTCTTCTTCCGTTCCTTTTAAATTGATCTAACCTAGTAGTCGAGCCTGCTGGAAAATATAAACTACTTCAGAACGAAGCTATATCCACTTAATGAGTTGAAGACATGCATTCTCTAAAATATACATAATTTTTATCTCTAGGACAGTGTAAACTTATGAAAATATTTCTTGTTTGGATCATCCTTTTCTCGGTCTATTTTCACGAGTGTGCTACCCATCAGATGATATGTTCCATTGGAGTGGTCAGAGATAGGAAAATTAGTGTTAGGTTTTTCCAGTGGTAAATAGTTAAGAATTACTCGAAGGGCTTTCACATGGTTCTCATCACACATACACCATTAGAGGTTCTGTTTTTGTTTGGGATACTAGAAGAGTTAATTATGAGGTTGTGAAGCTCAGTGAGTTCTATGGTAGTAATTGATCTTTGTATGGTCCGATTATTTAAGCTTTTCATTGGTCTCTTTGATGATTGTTCTAAAATAAGAATCTAATGCTGATACATAGATCCGCACAATATCATGGATGATTTGATGTGATCTGAAGTTGACTTGGTGCATCATGTCAGCTGTGCTCCTTAACCCATGTTACGCTTCTTGTTTTGCTGTTTACTTCTGTATTTGGAGTAGAATGAGATGTTACCATGGTATACCTTAAATTTGGTGCCCCACTGCTGCACCTTAGCTGGCTGAACTGCCAGTTAAGCTAAAGGATATGATAGATCTAGATGGAAGCATCAATAGAGAAGAATTGCATCTCTTCTTGTTTGTTGCATTTGTCTTTCTGTCACTATCTGTTCTGATATCACTTTCGGGTTTTGATATTGGCACAGTATTTCTTGTTTGCATTGTTCCATGGCCCCTTTTTTGCAAGATCTTTTAGTTGGTCATAAGTGGGAAAGCAAACGAGTTAAACTTAAGTAATTTAGTTTTTCTGTTTTTACATCAGCAAACAAAGTAATTCTTTTGGGAAATTACTCTACAGGTGGTGAAGAGTCTTTCATCTGGTAAAAGAGAGGGTGGAGATTTTGTGGCAGCCTGCGTATCACCAAAAGGTGAATGGATTTACTGTGTCGGTGAAGACAGGTATAGTCTTGATTGCTGCTTCCTTTTGATTTCTTGTCTGTATGCTGTGTGTTGGAGCATCACGATTCCCAATCCAGTCAACTATTGTGCATAGTTCGGTGACTCATGCAAGCACATAAGCAAATTTCTTCGGTATTGTTGAAATGAACGTTAAGAGTACTTTTTCACACTTAGTTCTTTGCTTGTTTATCACCTAATTTGGTTTATTGATTAATGTTAGTCTAGCTTGTGAAGTCCTTCCTGATAGATAAATACTGGTATCAGCTCTATTTTAAGGCAGAACAGAAGGGCTGCCCAATCCTGTATGCTGGCCACTAGAACAACCCAAAAATTGGAATAAGAAGACGACCATAAAAGAGAGTATAAAATATGGAAATTACAGGATACTAGTGAGTGCCGAATTTCCTTTAGGAGTGTTGTTTCCCTTGTCCAGTGGATCACTGATACCACACTTCTGCTTAGGAGCAGTTAAAAGTGTCTATCATGAAAAATTAATCTTAGATTTGCAGTAACTGCTGATAATTTGTAATTTTTTTGTAGTTTGGACCTGTATAAGCTATTTAGATTATAGTGCTTGAAACTTGTGGGTTTCACATTGTGTCACTCTACTGTTGCCGACTAGTACAGATAGACCCATTCTATGAAACTACAACAGACATATTACCAATACACGGCAGATTTAGTGCTCCGACAACATCAAGAGAGGGGGTTAAAGTATCCACATTGCTTGTCCATGGGGTTGTGTTGGCCTTATATTTATGTCATCTTACTCCAGCTATCAACTTAAGCTTTTGGTCGGTGTTCTAATGGTGTGGATATTAATTTTGGGGTAATTAACAGTCAGTATCTTATATTTAAAGAATACTGTTGACTAGTGGCCGATCATAAGATGTTCCATGGACTAGGTTGAATTAAGAAATCTTCTCTTCATTAATTGATCATGCAAGGGGTGGAGCAGTTGTACCATTTAGTTATCATCAATAATATGATTAGAGTGACTGGATTCCGGGTTGTTGTTATGGTTCCTCATAGCAGGCCGGTCAATGAGTTCTATCCCTCAGAACTTTTTATCAGTCATTTCTTTGTTCTTATTCATCATTTATGAGTTTCTATGGAATTGCACTAATAGCGGACGACTTGCAGGAATTTGTACTGTTTCAGCTGCCAGTCTGGGAAATTAGAGCATCTTATGAAGGTAATATCATTGTTAGCTTGCCACAAAGTCATCATGGCATTTTGGAATCGCTAATGAACTTTTAACTGCAAAGTTATGCATTGTGGTGCTTGCTTTATGCTACTAATTAGAAGCTGTGGCACTTGCCTCAGCTGATAGTTTTCTTTCCAATCTGGCGCTTTGAACCTTCTAAAATCTGATGCAATAGACAGACTGCATCTCTATCACATATTTACGGTGTTTGTCTTGAGTGATACTATTTTCCGTGATCCTTCGTACTGCCAAGACTATTATGGCTATAAGGTAGTACATTATGCAATAGCTGTTACATATCCATTAGAGCTGACGTATAATAGAGATACCTTAATTGCCCTTCTCTGTTTCCTCCTTCCTGGAATGGTGGTGGGATAATTTTTTATTGCTTCATCTAGGCTATATATTCAAACGGGACTTGAAATTCTGGATGGAATGCGAACTGTACCTTTTGTTTTCGGAATATAGACGAATTGTTGTTGGGTTGCACTTCTTCATGTTGATTCACTTTATAGCGAAGACGGTGTGAGACTCATTTTTCCTTGGTATTGGCAGGTTCATGAAAAGGATGTAATCGGCGTAACACACCATCCCCACCGTAATCTTGTTGCAACGTTCAGCGAAGATAGCACGATGAAACTATGGAAGCCTTGACGCATTATTTCTCATCTTGCCACTTTGCAATTGTTAAGACTGTTGTAGATGTAATTGTTATTTCATTTATTGACCGGTGAAAGATTCCGAGTGTATTTTAGCGAAAGAGCGGTTATAATCTCCTTATTGGCCAACATTTTGTTGATATGCGTTTCGATAGAACCCTGTAATGCATCGGGTTAAACCCTTTCAACCCTGCTGTGTAACATGCATAGATGGTTCAATGTCGATTGGAAAACGAAGCAAGAAGTCGTTATGCAGCGACAATTAGGTTCTACCGTGACGGTGCAATGTGCCGAGTCTGTGTTGCCAAGACTAATCTGAGAATCGGGTGATTGGTCGGGGGTCGTTTTATATTGAAGACCAGGCTTTGGTCAGGGCGGGCGGTGCAAGATGGGTACCGAGACGGAGTCAACTAGAGTGAAATGTTAAGATCATGGCGTAGCACATTTTGGCCGATCGCAAGATCAAAGGCAACGACCTCATCAGCCAATGGAGAGGTGAGACCTAGGTCAAGTTCGCCCTCGCCCAGATTTGGCAAGGGTTTTATATCGCAAGTGGCTAGGTGAGGCCGACCTCCCTAGATCCAATGGAGGCTCGCCTTGCTACTAGCCAACAACCTCGCCGTTGGCTGGTCACCTTGCTCCGGCGACCGGTCGAAGGAAGGAGGAGTCATCAAAAAAATAAAGAGAAAAAAAATTATTAAAAGGTTATATGTATCTGCATCAATCAAATGGTTGGTGCCAATCAACTAAAATTAGTTAAATTGATTGAATTGACACAAATATAAAAAATTTAGGACTACATTGACAAAAAAAAAAAAGTTTATAACTGAATTAGTACAATTACAATAAGTTTAAAGGTTTTTTTTTTGGTAATTCTCCCAAACAGAAATATCAAAGATATCCTCAAGAATGTTCAAGAATGTTCTTCCTACATACGGAAAATTAGATAAAATAAAATGATGCAATGAAAAAGCACTTGCAATAATACTTTTACTTAATTGCTAGCAATATTATTATTATTTTTTGGGCTAAGCTAGTAATATTGATTAGCAAATGGATTTTCCCAAAAATCTCAAATTATGTCAATTGTAATACATTTATCCTAATTTTTTTTATAACACCAAAACTCTCGAAATATATTTACCTTTAGTTAAAATTATGCCAATAAGTATGGTTGTCTACATGGATGATGAAAGACAATTAGTATTAATACTAATGTGATTTAAGTGAAATGAAAATGATGTTAATTTATTTGGAATATCTGATACAATCTTGAGGGAGGACGAATGTGTCATAAATTTAGAATTTTTATGTTTGTTAAAGTGGGCATAATTTGAAGTTTAGATATATAAATTAAAAAATCTATGCAAAGCACGGACAATGACCCTAATATTTCTTCAGGGTCCTCTGCTGGGACTCAAATCCAGCATAAGCGGGAGATACAGGAAGAGAGAGAGAGAGAGAGAGAGAGAGAGATGGAAGACGCCAAGTTCGATCTCATGAAGGAGGTCAACTCTCATCTTCATCTTCATCTTCATCTTCATCTTCATGTGTTGATGTGTGGGTGTATCTCCTAAAAATTGTACCTTTCTACTGATCACGAAAGCCATGATGGTATCGGATGTTTCTTTCAGATGAGAAGCCGTGAAGTCGCCATCGTCGAACTCAACAGCCTTCGGCCTTCTCGGGTACACGCTCAAAACCCTTATTTCGAAATCCCTTGCCCCCCTCTCTTTTGAGCATTCGGTCATCCCAAAAAGCTGCGATTTTGATCCTGGCCCGTGCGCGAACGAGATGGGTTTTATGGGTTAACGTGCTTCTTTTACACTGTGCGAAGTAACCCATGATAGATACTGGGATTGGTTTATGTGGGTTGTGCTGATTCAGTCGAATTGGGTGTTGATGAGTGCATATGATTTAGCTGCTGTTTCTTCAGAAAAAAAGGTTATTTAGAGAGACTAAAGAAAGCTTCTTGCTGCAGTAGGAATGAATTCTTCGTAAAACGGATGCTTTTGTGTGAAGATCTTTGCAGAATAATGTGGCAATTTCTTCTATGTTCCAGAATAGATCGAAAGCTGTTGTTTTTGAGAGACATTGCCCGATGGACCAGTGATTTCTCTCTTTGACATGTATTTTAAATTTGATTCACAATCACAAGAAAGAAACACCCTCTGTTCTTTCATTTTTATTATTGGGAGAGGGGTTCATTTATGTCTGTTTTCTTGGTCAGTCTGTTTATCAGAGAAATGGGAACATCTACTTCAGGACGACGGTCCAGAAGGCGAAAGCATCGGAGCAAAGTATGTGAGCTGTCCTGTCGATTGGGTGACAAGACTTTTCATTCTGTGATATTAGATTATATGATCGATGCTGATACTGACTACTTGGCAGAACAAGTCGATTTGGCCAAAGCGAAGCTGGAGATGCTGAATGCACCGTGAAATTGGCACAACCTGGCAGATGGCAGATAACTGACTCTAAACCTTCTTCCGTTCTTCAATCTTTAGCAACAAGGTACTCGAGATTATTGTTTGACTGAACAAAAGTTTGATGAGAAGCACCTTTGGAGCTGTAGTTTTGCAGTCTTTTGCTCTGGATCCCATTTGAATTTCTCTCAGATGAGTCTGCTAATGGTTAAATAGGAGCCACCCAGCTATTGTAATGAGCGTAGTGGATGGTACTACATGCTTGGAGTTCAACTGGTATCAGAAATGATAAATGCATTTTCTATACTAGTCTTGTTGATACTGAGTCACTGTTGCCATTTTCGTTGACTCGTGTGTCTGCTTGCCGTGTACATTCAGATTGCCATATTCTCAGCTTTTTCTCAACACCACCTCTTCCCTGTGCTAATTTGTGCACTCCCCCCTAAGGAGAATAACAGAAATAATTAAGAATGAAAATCCTATTATTCAACTTTGGCTACTGATTGTAAAGTTAAAAATTCAAGAGCAGCAGTATTTGGTCTCCTGCATTACCTTTATGTATAGAATCTGATTGAAATTCAGTTAAATATGTGGCGAACTTATGGACTGGGAGTGATGCACACTGAGCTAATCTAAGCAGCCAATGGATCCACCTACAGAATGAGATTTTTCCTTCTTCCCCTCACTCCAGTTACCAAACATAAGGATATTCGGAGATAAAACAAGGTGGTTTCCGGATATGTAAGCATGCTAGAGAAGGCACGGCTATGAGCGATAATCGATCTCTTGTAATCAGCCATGGTACAGCTGACTAAGGTTTGTTCGGAGGCTTTCTGCATTTCTCTTCTAGAAACAAAACAAACTGGGTACTACCAAACCAACTCAAATTGAAATTCCAAGTGAAACTAAATTGACTTGTTTACTTCATATTTACAAGAAGCGAATGTGATGAGATGTCGCCAAGCAACCTCGCTCATCTTTAAATGTTCTTCTCCAGGACTAAAGAAAATCGAGAAAATGAAGCAGACCTAACTCCACCTAAAAACGTCTGTTACTTCTTGCAATTCCTCAATGGACATCATATGCTATAAGTCATCTATAGGATGTCGGCTTTAATTAGGCTCCCAAGCTCGGCACGGCACGGCACATATAGCAGCTGAGTCTGTGCAGCAGGTGACGATATCCTGCTGCTATTATCGGCGACAAAGACCTTCAACCATTTGAATCTTTTCACAGATAATCAATCGAGGCAAAGCAAATTTCATAATTTCAGCAGTTAAAGTATTTAACATCTGTTTCGCAAGTGACGTGTGCAAGACTAATAATATCATGCTGTAGATTGTCGATGTAGATATCCAATATCAACACACTGAACTAATTCAAATGTTAAGCCTCCTGGATTGACTTCTGCAACAGCACAGTTCAACTGGCATAATCACAAGCGATGCATAAACTGAATTTGGTAACTTTGGCACCACTTTGCCAGACTCTCAGGACACCGTTGGCGGTTATCTTTTTCGCCATTGCATCAGTAGGTGCCATGACCAATGTGACAATTGGTCTCTGATCGACGACTATAGTTGTGTCTGATTTTAGCCGTGGGATAAACCTCACGAATTCTTCATGATCAATTTCTCTGACCAGGTTGACATCGCAGTCCTGTAAGCGAGGCAACGATACGACTTCCCGGCAGAAGCACCGCTGGATGCAAGCGTCAGTTAATTTGTACATATATTCATTCCACAATTTTCTCCTCCTCCCGAACCCATCAATCAAACACCAAAATGAAGGCTACAACGACCATCATATCAATGAGGATCCTTTCAAGAATTCCAAATGAAACGCTTTTCAGACTTCCACGAAGAGACATACACTCTCGTTTGAGTTCTTAGGGCCTCCTCAGTTCAACTAAGGAGTGGTATCAAACATCTTGAGTTCAACTAATCATCGCTAATGTCCTATAACCATTAAAGCCATAAGTTCTACAGCTTGCACAATGTGATCATCCATATCTTCCATGTCAACATCAACTTACATGATCTCTAAATCTGCCTTCAATGTGATTGGAGGCCACACATTTTAGCACCAATGCTTATTATAGTCATTGCAGAGCCCAACGCACCTTTTCTCTGGGAAGCTCGAAGGCAGCAACAGAATGGCATGCCAAAACTTCACGGGCCACACCAACTTGTCTCAAATAGAGATATGAAGCTGTAATAGACTTCTTCAAAGGAATCCGTACTCTAGAAGTCCAAAATCCCGATGCGGTAATTGCTGTGTAAGGAAGCTCACATTGCAGAGAGAAAGAAGAAAAGAATGTAGAGCGATAAACTTCGTTACACAGTGTTATGGACTTTGGGAGTACCATTATGTATACAAGAAAAGTACCTATTATCATATTTCGGACTTGGTTTTCTGAAGGAGGACCAAAATGTGGACCAGGCAGATGCTCGTTTATATCGCTACAAGGGAGAAAACATTCAATCAATTTGCCGGGTAAATAAATATAAAGAGGTGTACGCCAGAGATTCTTACTTGTACACAAGCAAAACAGCATAACTTGTAAAATCTGTTGGAAAGTATGAAAAAATAAGGACAAAGAACAAATGTCAGAGACGGGCGAGCCTTTTTGGATGATGCTGCTCCTCGAAGTATGAAATTAATTGGATAATTCCACTCATCGAAGTATGAAACTCGGTGCTATCATTTCTTGCTACAAAGCCCGCAAATGAGTTGTGGATACTACTATATGAAAAACTCCATCGGTTTTTTCCCAAGATACTACAGATCATCCTCTTTGCTTCGCACAAAATAATTAGAAGAAATGAGAACAACAACTTTTACGTAAAATTCAACAAATAAATAGAAAGAAAAGAGAGAATTTCTTGTTTTTGGTATGTTTTTGTTTCCGATTTAGAGATTCTCTTTATAGGCAAATGAAGGAAAGGGTTTTTAAAGAAACAAATCAACTCAAACGTTGTAAAACATTTACAAATTGATTGCGGTCAAAATTTCTATTAGAGCCGTTACAAAACAAAATTGTTGAAATATCCAACAATTCCCCACACATCTCAAAAGGTTTTGAAGATAAAATAATATAAAAGCTAGATTAAACTCAATTGAAATGCATATGAATTAGTGCCTTTTGGGGGTGTGAACCAGACCTAGAAAGAATAAAATATAATTCACAAAATCATTAGTGAGATTTAAAACTTCTATGAACCAAAAATTTCTTCTTTGAAATATAATTCTTACCAATCATAGTACACCCACACACTTTTGTTGTATAACGCAGTTGTGTGCTAATAGGTTATGTGCATGCTTGATTTATTATTAGTGCTCTAGAAATTTTGCCAAAATTCTCATAAGAGTGGTCCCAATCCACAATTAAATAGTTGATTCATCAAGTATCTACTACGGTTTAATACACCGCCAATAATGGATATGGAAATCATTAAGAGCTTTATTACAATCTTGTACTATTCTCATCTTAGAAGGAATAATGACTTTTGATGATGCATCACTAGATCAATAGATAATTTGTTATTACCCATATAAACCTACTTCAATCACAACATATGTAGGGTTACCATCATTAATGATTTTTCTCAATCGGCTTGAGTTCCATTCCCCTCAATCTATCATAAATTAATTTTTTTATCACCCATATGAATCTACTTCATGGGATCGCCAATTAGAGAGGGTGGATTATCATCATTATTGATTCCTTAACTGACTTAAGTTTCACTCCCCTCAATATATCATAAATAAATTTTCTTCCCAAATGTTTAGTTAGATTATCGACCGAATTCACTTATGAGTTTACATAATCAATGTAATTCCATCTTTAAGCAGCTTCTTTACCACCTCATATCCCAACAGGATGTGTCTATTTATGCCATTGAAAGTTTTATTCTTTGATCCAGAAGATGTAGGTTTCATTCCTAAAGGAATATTTGCTAAGAAGTTTTTTAACCACTTCGCCACATTGCCAACCAATTCTAGAGCTACAAACTCTTACTCCACTGTGGACTTAGCAAATATTATTTGTTAGGCTAATTTCTAAATTACGACACTTCCACCAATGATGAACACATATCACTAATAGATTTTATCTCATCTGAATTTGACATCTAGTTAGCTTCATTGTATCCTTGTAATGCAACATGAAATCCCCTATATAAAATGCCATAGTTTATGATTCCTCTTTGATATTTCAATAATTTGACCAAGGTAGTCCAATGATCATGATTGAGATTTTGTTTATATCTGTTCAATCTACACATAACATAAGCTATATCAGGTCAAGTGCAATTCATCAAATGCATAAAACTCCCAATAATCTTAGCATACTCAAATTGATCCACTTTATCTCCTTTATCTTTCACTAATTGGGAATTAGCATTATCAGTAGTACAAACATGAGTGGCATCAAAGTATTCATATTTTTAAAGTAGTCTGTCCACATAATGGCTCGGTTGGCTAACCGGAAAAATGAGTGTTTTAGCTAAAACAGGAGTGGAAATAGTGTCGTCCAAAACCTTTTGTAACCAATATTGCTTTGTCTTTATCAATGTAACCAGTACGATTAGATTCCCTTTTAAAAATCCATTTTCAACCAATCGATTTCACACGTGTGGTAAATCAATCAATTTCCAATTCAGAATAATCATCAATTCACATAATATTGTTTACCTCCTCTAGTCATAATTTGTTTCAAATAATCTAAATCAATATGAATTAAACTTAGCGATTCGAATTATCTATCTATATAAATATAAGGCTTTTTAGTTGCACATATTATACATTTATAAAAACATGTGTTTCTAATCCCAAAAATTAAACATTATTTTTGCATTTTCTTAATATAAGTAATACTAACATGTCCTAATCTATCATGCCATAAATCAATAGATTTAACCAAGTAAGCATAGGTAGTATTTTCATTGATAACGCTAGAAAACAAAAAGTCCATAATTACAATATAATCCTATCCAAGCAAGGACATTATTTTTTTACCATTACAATCTTGTCATATTCGAATAACTCCTTCACCCCAACCTTTCCCAAAAGAGATACAAAAACTAGGTTACCTTATATTAGTGTATCATTTATAGACAAAGTCTTGCCAAATGTGAGTTCAAGATTAATTTTCTATTTCTCAAGAACTTAAGCAATTCTCAAATCACCAACATAAAAAATCTCTCCTCCTTCCCCTACTAGAGTGTAGAAGGAAAATGCATTTTTGTTTACACAAATATACTTGGAAGCACCCAAGTCTATCATTCATTCTTTGACAGTGGCCATATTATTGGCTTGAGAAATGACCATAGTGATGTTGTTAGTCATTTGAATTTTGGTTTACTAAGATTGTCATTTCTCATTATTCTCATTCTACACCGTGCTGCATAATGACCTGGTACCACAAACATAGCAGGAGCCTTTCCTTTTGAAGGTGGGGTGAGCAACTTTGGGTTTGTATTCAGGTTTTTCCTTATTATTTTTGTTTTGACGATTTTGTGGTTCACCTTGCATCAAGTTTTCCTGGGTAGCAATGTCCGTAGCTTTGGAAGCCTTGATCTCCTTGTGGGCTATGTCCTCATTGAGAATATGAATAACCAGATCAGCTAGTGACAATTGCTCATCTTTGTGCTTGAGTTGTTGCTTGTAATTATTCCAAGATTCCGGTAGCTTTTCGATCAACAACCCCACAATAAATTCTTCTTGTAAATTGATGTTTTTTGCCTTCAAGTCCTCCACCAACTTGTGATATTCGTTGATCTGTGTCTTGATCTCTTTATCATCAGACATTTTCCACCAACAATAATTTCTGATCACACATTTTTGTCTACCCATATCTTTGGCAGTGTAATTTGCAATCATGGAGTCCCATATTTATTTTGCTTCTTTATATAGGCAATAGACATTAAACAATTCATTAGAAAGCGTACTGATATGTATCCATTGTTCTCGCAGCTTATTGTCAATTGATATGGCCTCTGTAAGTGCGAAAGTTACCCCATGTACATCTAGAATGGAGAAAACTCTTTCTTGCCACATTTTAAAGTTGTTGTCATTAAAAACTTCAATCTTTGATATGTCTAGAAGTGGTAGTGGTGGTAGCACGACAGGAGCGGCGGGGATGGATGCATCAATGGTGGCGGTGGCAGCAATTATATGGAGTAGCCACATTGTTGTAAAATATGTTGGAAAGTATGAACAAAAATAAGGAGAAGCATACAAGCATTGCTCTTAAAGATAATTAGTGGTTATCCTCTTAGGATACAATAGATCTTTCTCTTTACTCCGTACTAAATAAATAGAGGGAACATGAAGAACAACGTTATATGTAAGACCCAACAAATAAATGAAATGAAAAGAGAGAATTTCTTGCTTTTGATATGTTTTCTTTGTGATTTGGAGATTCTCTTTGTAGGCAAATGAAGGAGAGAGTAAATAAAGAAACAAATCAAATCAAAAGCTACAAAACCATTATAAATTAATGAGAAATGATTATAACCCTTTAATAGTGTCACGATCATACCTCAACCACAAGTGTTATAAATGATAAAACAAATATAGAAATCATGGGTGGACCCACCTCTGGCCTTGTGGCCAGCATTCCACTGTGAGACTGTTACACAGTTATGCTAGAGGTGCTCTAATTGCGGTCAAAATTTCCATTAGAGTCACTACAAAACTATTGATATATCCAATAATATAGATCTTCAAACCTTAGGTTAGCTCTTTCAACATCTCTTACCGCTAAAATTTCCTCATTTGCCTTTGCCCCATTCCTTTCCTAAATAATATGCTAGAACTGTCAAAAGCATCTAAAAAGTTCACTAACAATTGTTTGCGTTTATCAACTAATGTGCCTTGTCTTGGGTACTCTATTGCAAAATCGAAGCATGATAGGAAAATATGTATGAAGCATCTTAAACACACGAATAATGGAAATATCTATTTATGATCGCTATAATAGTTTATGAACACACAATTAATTGTTTTTTTTTTTAATCAAATAGTTTGAACAAAACTTTATTTGAAAGTCGAATTGCAAGATGGATTAATTTTAACAGCTATATGATGAGCTTTTTACACTTTAATCTGAATTGCAAAATGGGAGTTCAAAAATCTAGCTGCACTTCTTCACTTTAAAACTCACATCAAATTATTTCAGAGGAAAGGATAGGTAGTATTTTCAATAGATTTAACCAAGTAAGCATAGGTAGTATTTTCATTGATAACGCTAGAAAACAAAGAGTCCATAATTACAATCTAACCCTTTCCAAGCAAGGATCATTGGAGCATCTTCCAGGAAAGGTGGTCCTCAATTCCAACTCCACTAAAAATAGATCAATTTGCTCTTGTCAATACCAGCATCATACACCAATCTGAACGAGGCCAATTACACGCCATGCCACAATCAAGCATACTCAGTTTTTTTCCCCTTGTAGAGCAAAAGCAAATCCTCCTGGCCACAAAGGACCGTTCGAGCCTTCTTTTAACATGACACTGTCAAGCGACTCCCACGGCTCGAATGCACAATGCATAAATACTGCGAACGGAGCAAAGACAGGAGGTTAGTGAACCATTACTTTCCTGGTCCGTACCACACACTCGCGACGTCTAAACGCAACGACAGCAACAGAACACAGTCATAGTCAGACTCATATCGATTCGATATCAAAATGAATCAACATGGAGCAAAAACTGTCTCACGGACACCGGGATCGTCCTGTTTACGGACGGTTGACTACTTGGGAATGACGAAACGGAGACAGAGAACAAAATGGCGGGTCGGTACCTTTAAGTTTGCCCAAGATCTGTCCCATGGCGTCGTTGAGCGAGATGGGAAACGTGAAGTTGACTCTCTCTTTCTTTCTCGATCTGATGATTGTTTCCTGGTTCAAAAAAGAAAGTGGGAGGTCAACATACGGCCCGTTTGGTTCGGCTTTCTCAAAGGGCATAGGCTCCCAAAGTCCTTCGGGAAAATATTTTGCGTTTGGTTCACACTTTTGAGTCTCCATTTGCCAAATGCCAGTATTTTCGGAATGCTAGTCAAGGGTTTAATGAATTTTTTTTCTTTCCAATATTGCCCTTACTGATAATCATGTTTTTCTCTTTTACCCTCGAAAAGTACTGTTCATCGTCTTCTTCCTTCTTCCTCGCGAAGCTCAACCGGTGAGCGGGCGAGCGGCTAGATCTGGCCGCCGGGGGGCCAGATCTGGCCGTTGGGAAGCCTCGCCTGAGGTCGCGCAACCTCGGGCGTTGCTTGGGTGGCACGACCCAAGCGCCACCGCCTGAGGTCGAGCGACCCGAGCGACCCAAGCAATGCCACTTGAGGCCGCCTGAGGCCGCGCGACCCAGGTGGAGCGACCCAAGTGACGCCGCTTGAGGTCGCGCGGCCTCAGGCGAGCTGCCTCTCCCCATCGCCACCGCCATTGCCACCAGTCGCCTCCCCGCCGCCACCGCCGAGCAACTACATCTCCTCCGCCCTGTTCTTTTCTTTTTTTTCTTTTTTCTTTTAACCTTAAAGTTACTTTGCAAAATATACACAAAATTGAGTTTCCAAACATACTTGCATTCACAAAATGACCATTCACTCGAAGTTACTTGGGGAAATGCAAAGCTAGTTTCCCAAAATTGAACCAAACGGGCCCGAAGTCTGGCGGTGGAAGCATGTTGGCTCGCTGCCCATTGGGCGGCACGTGCCGATGTGGACCACCCCCATTGGTGGACCCGTCCCGATCGCAATGAGTTTCAGTGGACTCCTAAGTACGAGGAACTGTCCTAGGAAGATCTGGAGAGAGCACACGGGTCCCACTTGTCTTTGTTTTCTGACATAAAACGGTTGCCCCGCGCCTTCCAAACCTCTTCTGTCCTCGTCGAGCATCGCTTCTTCAATTTTTCAGATTTTTTTCATTTATTTTGGATAGGTTTGTTTGGGGAGAAAAGAATAATTTGAAAGATATTTTTCTTAAAAATATCACATGTATCACTTATAAGAATGAATGAATAACTGCATGAAAAATATTTTCATTTTCTACGAAAATGTTTAGATATAATTTTAATCGATAATGAAAACATTTTTCATCAATTGACTATTTCAAGCTATACAAATGATTATTTTCTGAAATATATTTTTTTCAAACTATTAATTTTTTGGAAAACGAACGGACCCTAATTATTTTCAGAAAGTTGTATTTCGACTTTCCAGTATTTAGATGACGAGAAATTGATCAATATAGGGAAAACATTTTTCATTGACTATGAAGAATAAAGTTAGATTTGAAGAAAATAGATTCCCCTCTTAATAAGAATGAAATTACTTTCCTTAAACTGAAAAGTAACTATTTTTCTTAAAGATGATTTTCATAGAAAATATTTTCTGTATTATGAAGTTTACAATAAAACAAATACACCATTTTTCTTAATTGACTAACAAAGTAGACGAGGAAGGGATTGTGGTCTCTCTGTTACGCGTTGACCCTCTTTTACACGCATCATCAACATGGAATCTTACTCGCTGGCAGATCTTAAAAAAAAAATAGAAGTTGCCATCAACAAAAAAGTCAATGATGTGTTACAAAACCCACCAGTCAGAAGGGACAACCTCAGTAACAGTCCCATCAGAATCATAGCTCCGGAAGCATTGAAAATGGCCTGAGGACCACCTCTGGATTTCTCCTGGGATAAAAGGAATACCTAGACAACCAGACGATTGCCCGGTGTTTCTGGTGGTCCTGTCCAGTCATTGTGAAACTAGAAACCTTGCAATGGATCTTTATTGAGAAAAGGGTAGTCATAAAAAGATCCAGGAATATCTATTTCGACGGCTTCACTCCTTTGAATGAAGCATTTTCTCTCTTTAAAGACATAAAGGCCGTGAACTATGTACATGATATATTGCTGTCCAGATAAGATGTATATATTCAATCTCTCTGCCTCTGTAACTAACAGCATAACATGCATGCTCCTCAGGAAGATCAGGGAATTTGTGACGATGCACGTCTTTGGCAGATGGGATTCATGGAAGAATTTCAAATGCTTAATTGGGGGTAACTCTCAAGAACTAGTGCATCTAAATTATTCCAACAATAGCCGAACACAGAACAATTCAAAATCAGTTCAGCTTCGCTCTTTCCAATAGACAGCACTTCCCAATTAACAAATTAAACGGAACACTAATACATCTAATGAAACCCTGACTCAGTACAACTAAAATTTGTTCAGAAGCTTCTGCAGTTCTGACCATTTGTATCTATATGTATTAGGATCCCGATTCACAGATCTCTCGGTTCGAGAAATAAAAACTCTTTTTAGAAGAACTAACTGGTTTTCTCTTTTAAATCTAATGAACCCTTGAATCCTGCATCATACTGCGACTGGATGTGAAGAGACCAACATAACTATGCAAAAGCAGAGGAAGAAAGAGGGACCCAAAACACTGAAAATATTCCAAGCAGATCCCATGTTTTACTTCATATTTATGCAAAAGGGAATATGATTAGATGTTAAGAAGCAACCCTCAACAATATAAAAAGAAATTCTCTAACTTTAATGTGACCATCATGTCTGAAACATATCTTTAAATGTTCTCCAAGATTAAAGAAAATCAAGAAAATAAAACAGACCCAACTCCATTCATCTGTAATTCTTGCAATTTCTCCACGACCATAATATGCTACAAGTTATCCATACGATGTTGGCTTTGATTAGGCTCCCACAGCTCAGCACAGCACAGGTAGCAGCTAAGTCTGTGCAGCAGGTGACAATATCCTACTGCTATTTTTGGCGACAAGACCCTTCAACCATTAGAATCTTTTCAAAGATAATCAATCAAGGCAATATAAATACAATAATTTTAGCTGTTAAGTATAACCTTTGTTTCACAAGTGACATGTACATAACTACAATATCATGTAGTATATTGTAGATGTAGATATTTAATACCAACGTACTATACTATTGCGAATATTAAACCTCCTGGATTGACTTCTGGAACAGCATAACTGCCATAGTCACAAGCGATGCATAAACTGAATTTGGTAACTTTTGCACCAATTTACCAACTACTGGAACACCCTCAGTAGTTCTCTTTGTTGCCATTGCAACAGTAGGTGCCACAACCAATGTAAGAATCAATCCCTGGCTGACGACTATAAATGTGTCAGCTGTTAGCTGCTGGATGAACCTCACAAATTCTTCACGATCGATTTCTCCATCCACGTTGACATCAGCTTCCTGTGCACGAGGCAACAAATATGCTTTCATAAATTTCAAGCAAAAACACCATCAGATGTATGCATCAGTTAATTTGCACAAATACTCATTCCACAATTTTCTCCTCCTCCCAAACCAATGTATCATTGAGGATCCTTTCAACAATTCTAAATAAAACACATTTGAGACATCTACAGAGAAATACATTCTAGTTTGAGTTATTCAGACATCTTGAGTTCAAGTAATGATTGCTAATATCCTATAACCTTTGAAAAGCAACAAGCTCTATATCTTACACAATGTGATCATCCATATCTTCCATGTCAACATCAACTCAGATGAGCTATAAATCAGCCATCAATGTGATTGGAAGCCATATCTTTTAGGACCACTGATTACTATAATCATTTGCACAGCGTAACATGCCTTTTTCTTTGTAGTTCAGAGTCAGCATCTGAATGGCATACCAAAACTTGACAGACCACACCAACTAGTACCTAATAGAAATATAAGGCAGTAGTACGACACTTCTTCAAAGAAATCCATACTCCAAAGTCCAAGATCCCCTCGTGGCAAGTGCCGTGGAAGGAGGCTTGCATTGCAAACAAAAAGAGGAACAAAATGTAGACAAATAAACTCCATTACACAGCATAATGCACTTTGGGCGTACCATTAAGAGTACAAGAGAATTACCTGCATCATTATTCGAATTTGGTCTTTTGAGGGTGGATCAAAATGAGGACCAGGCAGATGCTTATTCATATCACTACAAGAGAGAAAAAAGAAAACTTCATCCTACTTGCCAGGTAAATAAGTATGAAGAGGCGTTCGCCAGAGATTCTTACTTGTACACAAGCAGAACAGCAATATATAGATCTTCAAAATTCAGGTTAGCTCTTTCAACATTGTCTGTCACGTGATCGAAAACCTTATCGGTAATCTTCCTGATTTGCTTTCGCCTCCATTCCTTGCCTGAACAGTATGTCAAAACCGTCAAGCGCCTCTAAAAAATACACTAACAAATGCCTTATCTTGGGTACCATATTGCGAAATTGAAGCACCATAAACGCACTCGCGCCTAAGATGCACCAAAAATGCGATTTTTAAGCATACATACAGTCTGACAAGCAATATAAAGGACGCATTCAGATCCCCCGACACCAACAATTACTTTTCTCGCAATAGAAAACGGAATATTCCGGTAGAACTCAGCCAACCCCCTATACAAGATCGATAGCAGAACGCCCTGCATCAAACAGCAACCAGGGCGCCGCTAGACCAAAAAAAAAAAAAAAATCCGACAGTTATCTAGCATGCCCAGACACGAAATCCGTCCGAAAGGAACCGAGAGCCATCGGCACACGGATAGAACGGTAGTAACCTCCAGGCTCTTGATCCAAAACATTCACGCTGCAGATAAAAAGGCGACAACTTGTTCGCGACCCATCGAGCGGTGCGTACATAGCACGACAACCCACATCTCAATTCGACATCAAAATGCATCGCCACGCCACAAGTCTCGGGAGACGCCCCCGAACCGTCCTGCTCGGAGAGGGCCGATTGCCCGGAACGACGACGAATCGGACAGCGAGCCAGATAGAGAGAGAGAGAGAGAGGGAGAGAGATGGCGGGTCGGTGTACCTTGGAGCTTGTCGAAAATCTGCCCCATGGCGTCGTCGTCGTCGTCGTCGTCGTCGGAGCGAGGTGCGAAGCTCGAAGTCTCTCTCTCTCTCTCTCTCTCTCTCTCTCTAGAAATGACACGGGGAGGTCGATACGACGTAAGGAAGATGGGATCCTCTGCGCGCGGCTCCAACGCCGAGGGGAGATGCGCCGGCCCGCGTGCCGACGTGGAGCCCTCCGATTGGTGGGGCTGTCCCCAGGGAGATTCGCGTCCCGAAATATCCCCCGGGGACGGCCGAACACGTGTCGCGCCCTCTTTGTCCGGAGCTGAAGAGCGGGTGGGCCCCACTTATCTTGGGGGTTCCGCTGTTCGGAGGAAGCCACGTGTGCGGGGAGGAGGGGAGGAGCGAGGGTTCGTAGGATTTATTTGTCAGTTCTCGTGAGCACGAGCTTCTTCGATCCACTCAAAATTTATAGGGATAATCAATATGCAATGCGAATTTTTTTTAATTTATTTAAATTTTTATATATATTCAATTTTTTTTTTTTTGGGAATTCAAGATCCACTGGGCTCGACTCGCTTACGCTCGCCAACCCACGACCCGTAGAGTGCACGTGCACGCACCCTTGGACCAAGCGTCAAATACCTGAGGAAAAGTTAAAGACAACACCCCACCACTATGCCCCACTTATACTTAAGACTTTGTTAACAACTAGGAGTTTCGACCTCTGGATCTCTCGATGAAATCTTTCAAAGCCGAACCAACTCAAATTTCAATTTGGTGGGTATACATATTCAATTTAATCTTCAAATTATATAAAAATATTTAATATTATTATTTCATTAATTCAAATTCGGGGACAACATATAATTTATGCACTAAATTGAACATGTATTAAAAGTTTAAAAATCACGTTGAATAATTTAAAAATTCTGAGACTACATTAAATAAATTAAAAGTTTGGAGATCACATTACGTTGAATCAAAATTCATAATATTTTGCATCATTTTCTCAATTTGTAAATATCCTTAATGTTTTTGCTTACATTGCATCCAAAAAATCCTATTTATCTATAAACGTCTTTGTGGTGACAGAAATTCTTTATTTTGATATACTCATTTGATTTGAAACCAATGTATTGGATTGGCCCTTCTCTCCTAAGCACTCAAGAATACCTTCTAGAGACATTGCCACAAAAACGAAATTATTGAGTAATGCGCATTTAGAAATATGATATTGTTTCAAATGAATCTTGAAGTAACCAATTCAGTTTCATATAAAACTTCCAACTTACCGAGCGGTCAAATCTTTGAGAGTGGGGAGAGCATGTACGTTTCACTTGTCACTTTCTTGTGCATAGCACATGAGATGCACATTCTGGAGGGCCAACGTAGATTTGGCCCGCCGACAAACTTGGGACCTTAATGAGACTAGGTTGGCTATTCGGGGTTCTTGTTAAAATATTATCTATTCTTAGCTCTCTTTTTAGAAAACCACCACACCCTATACCCTTATTCAAAAAAATTCCGTAACATTAACTAGTGCTTCAAAAATACTCATAGTTAAACCTGTTTAGGGTGAAATTTCAACTATCGCAAAATATAGGACCGTGAATAAGAATAGATAGCTTTAATTTGATAATATGCCACCACTTTATGTACGTACCATGTATTGTTTTCAGTCTCACCAAGCGCTTTGGATTTCTATATCACCGAAACTACAACAGAAGTTTTATCGAAATAAACATCAAGATTTTTTTGTTACTCTCAGGACTTTCAGGGACTTTAGACTGATGATAAGTCCTGCATAGTTAGATTTTCAGATTGACACATGACAGCCTATGCAATTTACATATAAAGATGTGTCCCTATTATCCATATACAATGACTGCAAGACAGGTAGCTACAACAGCGATATGGTTTTCTAAACTAAAAGCGCATTGTATGAGCTAATGTTTCGTAACGTTAGGAGTTAACACAATAAATTACAAGGAATCTCCCCGTATAAATCTCTGCGAGTCCAGTTCACTCCTTACCTTCTTCTGTGTTGTCAGAAACTGGAATTTCCTCGGTGGCTTTCTCTCCCAACTCATCGTTTGCATCAGCAGAAGGTGGAGGTGGGTTCTTTTCTGACGAGTCATCAGGCACAGGCACAGTTCCATCAGCAAGCAACTCGTCATTTGCATCGGCAGAAGATGCAGGTGGGTTCTTTTCTGACGAGTTGTCGGGCACAGGCACAGTTCCATCGGCAAGTGACTCGTTTGCATCAGCAGAGTATGGAGGTGGGTTCTCTTCTGACGAGTCTCCAGGCCTAGATACAGCCTTATCAGCAGCCGACTCACCATTTGCATAGGTAGAAGATGGAGGTGGGTTATTTTCTGACAAGTCTTCAGGCACAGGCACAGTTCCATCAGCAGACGACTCATCGTTTACATTAGCTGAAGATGGAGGTGGGTTCTTTTCTGATGAGTCGTCAGGCAAAGTTCCAACATCCTGAAACTGATCCAACCTTTCTGATGCAATTTCAGGAGCAGTCCCACCGACATCAATATCATCACCAACTTTATCTTCAAGAATTTCCATCTTCTCCAAAGACAAATCCTCCACCTTTTCTTCGCCGTCCACCTGGAAAGATGCATTCTCGGGTTCCAGCGACGATGCAGCAACCTGTGACTGACCTCCAGTCTGAACATTTTCCTGCACAACCCCAGTAAGCTGAGAAGAATCCCTTCCATCATCAGTTTCACACATTTCCATTCTCACCTCAGAAGGGTCCTCAACATTATCTTGATTCTCCTCAGACTGATCGATTGTGGAAACATTTTCAGGTACAAGACTAGCAGACTGAAATTCATCCACACGGGGCACCTCTTCAAGCACAGTCCCACAAACCGCATCCTTCCCATCACCAACTTCAGTATCTAGTTTCACCTCAGCAGGGTCCTCAACTTTCTCTTGATTCTTCCCCAGGAGAGGGGGCTGATCAATTGTGGAAACACCTTTAGGTTCAACACTAGCAGACTGAGATTCATCCACACTTGGCACCTCTTCAAGCACAGCCCCACCAACCGGAGAGGCATCATTCCCATCACCAACTTCAGTACCTAGTCTCACCTCGGCAGGGTCCTCAACTTTCTCTTGATTCTTCCCTAGGAAAGGGGACTGATCAATTGCAGAAACATCTTCAGGTTCAATACAAGCAGACTGAGATTCATCCACAATTGGCGCCTCTTCAAGCACAGCCCCACCAACTGGAGAAGTATCATTCCCATCACCAACCTCAGTACATAGTCTCTCCTCGGCAGGGTCCTCAACTTTCTCTCGATTCTTCCCTAGGAGAGAGGACTGATCAATTGTGGATACATCTTCAGGTTCAATACTAACAGACTGAGATTCATTTACGCTTGGCACCTCTTCAAGCGCAGCCCCACCAACTGGAGAAACATCATTCCCATCACCAACTTCAGTATCTAGCCTCACCTCAGCAGGGTCCTCAACTTTCTCTTGATTCTTCCCTAGGAGAGAGGACTGATCAATTGTGGAAATATCTTCAGGTTCAATACTAACAGAATGAGATTCATTCACGCTTGGCACCTCTTCAAGCACAGCCCCACCAACTGGAGAAACATCATTCCCATCACCAACTTCAGTATGTAGCCTCACCTCAGCAGGGTCCTCAACTTTCTCTTGATTCTTCCCTAGGAGAGAGGACTGATCAATTGTGGAAATATCTTCAGGTTCAATATTAGCAGACTGAGATTCATCCACACTAGGCTCCTCTTCAAGTACAGCCCTACCCATCGGAGAAGAATCCTTCCCATCACCAGCTTCGGTATCCAGTCTCACCTCAGCAGTTTCCTCGACTTTTTCTTCATTCTTCACTTGGAGAGGGGACTGATCAATAGTGGAAACATCTTCAGGTATGATACTAGCAGACTGAAATTCATCTGCACTTGGCACCATTCCAAGCCCAGCCCCAACAGCCAGAGAGGCATCCATCCCATCACCAAACTCAGCATCATACTGTTCCTCATTTCTCTCCGATGAGATTTCAACCTTCTCCTCATCCTCTGTTGGCAAGGATGAAGAGTTATTTTCCTCTAATACATCTTCCAAAGTAACTGCCGCAACCTGAGAGGGGTCACTGCTTTCTGATATATTTGCAAGCCCCTCCTCAATTGGAAGTGCAATGCCCCCATTGCCTCGTACAATTTCATTAACTTCCGCTTTCCCCTCCAAGGAATCCTCAACCTTCTCTTTGTTTTGCAATTGGAAAGACAGCGGTCCATCTCTCTCAGATGTATCCACAGGATCAACATCCATGCTCTCAGATGGATACTCATGCACAGAACCACCCAACTTAGCAGCATCGATTCCCTCACAAATTGCAGTTCCATGCTCTGCTGGTCTCTCCTCAGAGGAAGGCTGAACAGATTCTTCTTCTGTTGATTGCAAAGATAAACGTTCGTTTCTTTCAGATGCATTCTCAAGCTCAACTATCTGAGAAGGATCCATGCTTTTCAATGTATCGTCATGCATGACTGTGTCCACCGGAGAATTATCTATTCCATCACAAGTTGAAGTACCATGTCCTTCTGGTTTCTGCTCAAAGGACTCCTGAACCGTTTCTGTGACTATCATTTGTGAAGATAAAGGCTCAATTCTTTCAGATGTATATTCAGTCTCAACAAGCTCAGTAGGATCCATGTTAGGTCCATTATCAGGCACAAACCCAGGCTGAGAAGGATCTCTCCCATCAATAATTTCATACCCGTCAGCTCTCTTCGTGGAGGAGTCCTTAACCAATTCTTCCTGAGAGCAGTCCATCCTTTCTGATAGGTCTACAGGCACATTCCCACCAACTTGAGGAGCATCAATCCCATCACAAATCTCATCTGATTTCTCCTCATAGTCATCCCGAATTTTTTCCACACTTGTCCTTTGCATTGGTAATGGTTTATTTCTGTCAGAAGAATCTTCAGGAAGAATCTCAGCAATCTGCGAAGTATCCTTGCCGTCACCAATATCAGTTTCATGTATTCCTGGTTTCATCTCAGACAACTCAAGGTATGTCACTGGGGAAGAATCGTGTCCTTCATATACCACTCTGGGCTCAAGCTGATTTACTTGACAAGATTCTATGCTTCTTGATGCTAGGTCAGGCACACTTTCACTCCCTTGTGAAGCATTTTCCCTATCATTGATGTCCTCGATATGCCCTTGTACTTTCTCAAATGATGAACTCTCAACAGGACATTTGACCGGTGAATTGTTACTTTTTCCCTCATGTAGGTTTACAGGTACATTCCCATCAACACAAGGAGCATCAATTCCATCACACTCATCTGCTTTCTCCTCATAGTCATCCTGAATTTTTTCTATACTTGTCCTTTGCATTGGTAATGGTTCATTTCTGTCAGAAGCATCTTCAGGAAGAACCTCAGCAATCTGAGAAGTATCCTTGCCATCACCAATATCAGTTTCATGTACTCCTGGTTTCATCTCAGACGACTCGATGTTTGTCACTGGGGAAGAAACGTGTCTTTCGGATACCACTTGGGGTTCAAGCTGATTTACTTGAGAAGATTCCGTGCTTCCTGATGCAAGTTCAGGCACAATCTCACTCCCCTGTGATGCAATTTCCCCATCATTGATTTCCTTAATATCCCCTTGTACTTTCTTGTATAAGGTTGAACTCTCAACAGGACACTTGACCGGGGAATTGTCACTTTTTCCTTCATGTGTTACCATGGAAGATGAAGTCAGACATGCATCTCCTAATTGATTCTCTGAACCATTCCCTAAAACCGGAGAAGCATCCACCTCAGCTTCAAGTTTTTCTCCACTCAGTGTTTCAACATCAATTGAAGACATGACATTTGAGTCCCCCATAGGTCCTTCACCTGTACAGATGTTCGAAAGGTTATGTGTTTCTTCTAATATACATGTTGGCAAAGCCCCATCGACTATAGACACATTGGTTTCATCCACAACACTATTGTTTTCCCCTTCTCTTTCTATATTCACAACTGAGCTGCTAATGTCAATATCCATAGGGATTGAGCTTTCTGTAATTTCTCCATTGGTTTTTAAAAGTATATCTTCATTTCTTGATGAATTACCTAACAAACTGTCAGCATTCTCAGAAACTTCCATTGTTTCAGAAGTCTGAGCTACATCAACTTTTGCTTCCTGTGTAGAAACTCTACTGGTCATCAGATTCTCTGAGGGGGCTGCAGTTTTATCTTCTTTCATTACCGAAGTTAGCATCACATCCATGCTCCTTGGCATGCTTCCTGAGATAATTTCACTAACCTGAGGGACAGCATCACAAACAGCAGTCTCTTTGTCCCCAGTTGCTTCAGAGCCTCCAAGAGGACCCTTTTCAAATGCACTGATGCTCTGTCCTTCCTCTGTCATCAAAGAGAGTGAAGGAAGAGCCTTTTCTTTTGAGATATTTTCTGAGCTAGCCCGAACAGCCTGGGAATTATTTATTTGGTCATCACCAGCCAAATAATTTCCAAGGGGCACCAATTCAACTGAATGCTCTGAAAGCGAAGTTTTAACCACTTCATCATTATCACTGACAGCATCAATTTTCGTTGACCTTCCAAAGTCCTCGAAGTTGCTGCCATGGGGCGAATTCAGATGCTCCTCTAATGGAGGCTCAGTTTTTTGCTCAGCAGCACTGTCCTGTAAGGCAGTAGAATCAGGTACAGCAGAATGGCCTTGACTCTCCAGGATTGCTGTCTCTACTTCACAACCACCAGAATCACTGCCAACTATTGTCTCTGAGGGACCCATAGAATTGGCAACATCAAGAAAAGACTTCCCAGAGTCTCTACAAGAGATATCTGCTTCAGAGCCAAAACTATTCACACCAGTGACCGTCAGCTCTGCTTTGCCTAAAGAAGCCGAAGGCACCCCCATGCAGCATGCATGATCATCAACTGAAGCAGATGGCCTCTCCGAAAGATTTTCAGTCGATTCTATAGCATCTGCAGAAGCTTTCTCAATGGACTTGAATTTATTCTCATTGTCCGAAGCACAATCAGCTTGTCTCTGAAAAAGATTTTCAGTCGATTCTACTGCATCTGCAGCAGCTTTCTCAATGGATTTGACTTTATTTTCATCGTCAGAAGCACATTGTCTAGCATTGTCTTCTTCTCCAAGATTCAAATCTGCTTGTATAACTTCTGCGGCAACTTCCTTCACAAAATCCTCTCCATCAGGCAGTGTTACACCAGTACCTATTTCAGCAGACCCAACAGTGGTGAGGGATGGACATTTATGGATACAAGAGCTTGAATCATGAGCCTCATTTGAAACAGAATCCACTCTCTTCAAAGAGTTGCTGTCACTATCTGTGGTCACATTTTTTGATGAAATAGCTGACTCCTTTACACATTCAGAAGTTTGGTTTACAGCTACCTCAGCGAACATCTCACTTGCAACTGATGGAAGTGCGCTCACAACAACATTTTGTCCAATAATATTCATTTTGCTGGCCGTAATGTCAAATTTCTCAAAACCAGGAGGAACAGCAGGCATTTCATCCAAGCTTTCAGAGGTAACTTGCCCCTTGACAGGAGTGCCTAAAGAGCCAGTGGCTACCTTACTTTCAAGGGCACAGACTACAGGTTTTAAAACAATTGGCAACTTCTTCTCTTCTACTGCTCCACTACCTTCTCGCTCATGCTGATTACTCTGAGTTTGAAGATCAACCCCAGGAGTATCCATTTCTGCAATTGATCTACCTGAACAAGTTGTGGCCATTACACTCTGTTCTTTGTTCACCTCAACAGACGCATCACCTGGACTTTGCAAGATTGAAGTAGACAAACTCTCTCCATGCAACCGTTCACCAATTTTAGTTTTGGACAAGCGGTTTTCAGACAAAATTTCCTTCATCATAGAAGCAACATAACGAACATCAGCATTGTTCTTTTGTCCAAAATTGAGGCCTGCGAAAGATCAAAAGTCCAAAATTGAGGCATATGTTATAAGTCTAGAAAGAGGAAAAAGAAGTGAGGTTGATTTTTACTCTGAGGTCTGGAGGAAGTGTCCTGGCCACCTGTTGAGGTGGCAGGTGATTTGAATTTAGAAGGAGAATCAGTTTGGCATGTTGACTTTGGATCCTTGGTAACATCTATCAGCGGCTGACCATCAGTATCTTGTTTGCCTATCATAAGAATTGCTTTACTTACAAATGATTCTGCAAGTTTAACATGTGACTGAAAAAAACGATTTTGTATGCTGACCTGATGAGACATCTGGAACCTGAGTCGAAACAGAAGCCGACTTCCTGCCCCTCCGTCTGGGTGTCTCAGCTCTGCCCTGGTTTTTACGAGTTTGCCTTGTACCTTGCGCAGACCCAGGTGGGCAAGTTGAGACTGAAACAGAGCTATGAGCATTCTTCACGTCCTGAGAGTGCACAGTTCTACTGCTACTTTCTGAAGGTGTAGAACAATCAAGGCTAATGGATGGTGCAGACTTAGATGTTGACAAAGCCACATGTGCTCCTTCCGAAAAAGAACTTGTTAGTGCAGGTAACGGCAATGTACCTCCACCCTCACTTCCCAATGGCCCGCCACTTTTTGAAGATGCAGATGCCACATCAGCTAAACCAGCACTTTGAATTTGACCTAAGGAACCTGCACAAATTCCAAATGCTTAGTAATCTCTCTGCAAAAACTTATCTTGTTTTAAGAAACTGACATTTCATTTTATCAGTCATGCATCTGCAGGTACTCACTTGAGACGTCATGGCCACCACCTTGAACTGTTGATGAACCCTCTGACTGTTTGCTTTGAACAGAGTTTAAATTCTTCGTGTCCAAAACAGATCCACCTGTGGGTATACAGGCCTCACCAGCTCTTGCAGTTCCAACATTAACAATTTCAGAACTAGAGACCTCTTGCTTATTCATCTCATTAACACTTAATGTGCCCGTTTGGTCTGCTTTTGAACTCAATTTCACATCCTGACCGATAGGGACATCAGATAAAGTATGAGATATGGGAGTCTTTCTCCTTCGCCCACGCCTCGGTGCTTCACCGGCACTTTGACTTTTTTGACTATGCCCTCTACTCTCCAAAACCATGGAAGGGCTAGAACTTATCAATGGAGTACCTACGACAGAAGAAGAAAGCGGTGAAGGGCCTGACGGCTGCATGGAGTTCAAAGCACTTCCTACAACAGAAATCGATGTTCCACTCAAATCTACTCCAACTAATGCTGCAGAAGTAGATTCAGGACCTTGGGTTGCAGGAGAAATGGAAGCGCCTTCACTTGGAGCAATGGTCTTAATCATAGTTGAATCAGCAGATTTACTCTGAAATTGCTCCTTTGCTGTTGCATCCAGAATAGGAAAGTGATCTGGAGCCGTGTGAACCCCTACAGCCCTTTTTCTTCCCCTGCCTCTTGGTGCTTCTGCTCGACTCGGAGCCTTCCGTCCAGGTTCTTTTGCCTCTGGCGGAGCAGAATGACTTCCAGCAGTAGTTTGAGGACCGACAGAAGGAGGCAAAGGACTTGCCTGGGATGTAGGTGTGAACCCGCCAGCAGAATGAGGCATGACCATGACATCAGTTTTCAAAGGAGTTGATATTTGAGATTGGTCAAGAGTGGGGGAAGCTGGGTGGCTAGAAAGAACTCCTTGCGAGTCTCCATGAACTTTAACAACTTCAGTAGGGGCTACAACAACAGGTACCGTCGGAGAAGTATTTGCAACCACTCTTTTTGGTCTTCCTCGTCCTCGTTTAGCTGGAGGCGTTACCTCGTTCTTTAAGCTCACCTCGTTCTTTAAGCTCACCTCGTTCTTTAAGCTCACCTCATTCTTTAAGCTCACCTCATTCTTTAAGCTCACCTCGTTCTTTAAGCTCACCTCGTTCTTTAAGCTCACGGGTAATGGCTGTATAGGGGGAGATGATGCAGGCAGAGTAAGTGGAGCAGAAGGCTGTGTAACAACAGCCTGCCCTTTGGGCTCTACAGGTAATTTTGTTTTTCCCTCTTCATCCTTCAACTTAGGAGAATCAGGAGATTCAACTTGACACATTTTTTCAAATTCCTCTTCAGTCATTTGCTCTTCGTATGACCGCACCTGAGTAAGTAATCATAGAAAGAAAGGGTAAGGGATCCTTCACGGTGAGCACATGCCATAGAAGATCATTATAGTCAATCGGGAGATCTTAAAAAACAGACAAAATAAACAAACCTCTCTTGCACGCTTGCCCCGTCCATATTGTTCAGTATCAAGGCTGCCTGCATACCCAGATTTCCTCTTTGCTCCATTTGTCGTCATCCCACTGTTTGACACTTCGTACACCTTCATTGCTTCATAGAATTCTTTCAAGTCATTATCAGTCACTAGGCGAGGAGGCAATGGAGGCAGAAGTTTCGAATCATCTTTCTCCCATCCATGTACCAATTTTGCCCATGTGGCCTGCATTGTTGAAGAATCAAAATCCACGTCAATTATCAGCAGGCAACAACTGTCCAGAAAATACATTAAACTAATCATCCTACAAAGCATACCGTCTCCTCTTCATGTCTCTTTTTGTCAATTGACTCGAACACATCAATCTCTGACTCGCTGCAAGTAGTTATACCACATATACATACAGAAATGAGAGTGCAATCCATGAAAACAAAACTTGAAGGTAAGAAGTAAAGAAAACTACCAATCCTGAATAAAGGGGAAGAGGACCTGGCAGATAGATGATGAGTTCTATGTCATGGTAAATTGCAGCTCAGAAGGTGGATCCAATAAAGGGAGCAATATATGGTAATGTGCAATCGTGCAGTTTTAATGTGGGATTCTGGCTAGACAATTGATTGACACCAACAAGAGAAGGAAAACCGAGGAAAAAAAAAAGAGTGGGTGGGTCTAAATGGAGGTTGCCTTCCATTTAATAACACAAGCACGATTATTCAAGAACATCATTGCCAACCAAAAAAATGAAAGATGCAACTGATTCCAATGGTTATGTTAATCAATTTTGACTTGCCACCAAGCTAGAGTGTAAAACAAAAATGAAAGACACCAAACTACTTATCTGAGGTCCAAAAGTACACTAAATGCAGAAGGGAAACCCTTATAATTTTTAACTTAAGCTTAAGTTACCTCCGGGCTAAAATGTCATTTAGACCATCATCATCCAGGACAGGAGCAGCTTCCTCTTTCTTGGACTCTCTAAGCAGAGCCTCTAGGTATTCTCTTCGATCCTCAGGACTGTGAAATGAAACAAACACATCATATGTTAATTCTAAGAGACCTTTTAACTTCTACTCCACTGAGAATTGAATTGTCACTTGTCAGCAGGAACTACTGGCTTAAGAATATCACTTTACCTGGTGTCATTATCAAAAAAGCCAGCAGTGATACTCTGATTGGCAACTCCAAGCTTGTGCTCTGCCGATCTCCTGACTTGTTCTTCTACAGTATGAACCTTAGAACAATAATTAGATAGAGAGAGTTCAGCAAATTCACATTCCAAACAACAGTAACTTGTGTGTCATACCCAACAGACATGGGGAATATTTTAGAACAAGGCAAGCAACATAACAAATGCACACTGGAAGGACTTCTTGATAATGTGGACAAAAGTTGTTTATTTCATTCCTTCAAGATATGATATACCTAAGTAGAAATTGTTTTTATTTCATTTTCTTTTAGTTGGTTATCGAATATTTGTGCTGAAATTTTGTATTACTAGAAGAAACTCACCTTGGTTTGTCTAGCTTCATGAGCGTTATGTTAACTTAAAATGGGAAAATGACCATGCAAGCCCTAAAACATGTCAACTTAATGCACTCGAGTACTATTAAGTCCTAAAACTTGTCAACTTCATGCACTTTAGTCCTTCCATCTAAATCCATTATTAAATGGACAGAAATGCACACATGGCACCATCCCCAACCCTACTGTGTCTTCCTATTTTTATATTTTTGGTTTTTCTTTCAATTTCCAGACTTGATTTTTATTGCAGTTTTTTCTTTTCATTTTCTGATGTGGAGTCACAAAACGGCATCTTTTTGCGTTCAACTATTGAAAAGTATTAAAAAAATCATGTAGAATTAAAGAACGCGATAAGAAACCCACGCGTGCATTTCCATCCACCTGAAACTAATGGACTCAACAGAAGGACTGAAGTGGACGACAATTACAAGTTTTAGGACTAAAATGGGCAAAATTATCCCTACTTCAGAGACCTGCTTCTGCACATGATATCAGAGTAAAGGGAAGAAAAGAAAATATTCATATAAAAAAGCAACAATCCACATAATGAACAGACGTGGATGGCATTCACAGTTTCACCAAACATGTACCAAATAGCGAACATTTTCACAAGACTCATTGGAAACCCATTTTGGTTTAGTACCCATATATTCACTTAAGCACACTCATCTCCACTAGTCACATTATGCACATGTTGGTGCACAACTGCCTAGCATCCAATGTCATATACCCACTCCGACCCCACTGCCAGAACATGTGGAACGTGTTGCAATCCTAGTTCGACAAATAAGGTTGGAACAAGGGCAACTGAAAGTATCCAGAAGAAGACGACCTGTCTCATGGAATACTAAGTCTTATCTTAATATTTAAAGACACCACAAACATACTAACCGTCTCAAATCGAAGAACCAGTACATCCTTTTTCTGGCCAATCCTATGAGCCCTAGCCTGCGCTTGGAGATCGACCTGAGAAGCACCAAGTAAAAGAGAAGCTTTTTAAGTAACAGACAATCTTTCCATGAGATAGCTAAATAATAAGAGGGAAGGATCTCATATATTGCCTGTGGATTCCAGTCAGTGTCAAATAAGATTACTGTATCAGCTGCCTGAAGGTTTACTCCAACACCACCAGCACGAATGCTAACATAGAAAAAGCTTTATCACCAATATGGAACAAAACTAAGCTAACTACAAGACCCATCAACAAAACTAGTAAACAATTGGGGCTCAAAATTTTTCTGCAAGTGGTACATCAGCATCATAGAACAGAACAAGCAATATCCTATCAGAAGAAGCGCCCAAAAGTTGGCCCAGTATGATCCAAGTAGCCATCCTAGCTCCTACATTGTTTGAGCTAGATGGCAAAGAAAAAACCAATTTCAACACATTAATAACTTCCAACATTCAGGACATTGCACGATATTACCTCAGTAAAAATATAAAATACGGCGAATTAGGATGGTTGAATTTCTCAATAAGAGCACCACGGTCACCCCCAGAGGTGTGCCCATCCAAACGAAGATAGCGATACTGTTTCATGCCAAGATATTCCTCCATTACATCAAGCAACCTCGTCATTGTGGAAAAGAACAGAACCTGATGAAAAAGAAAAGTTCATTTTCACCCTAACAAGAATATTTTAGCACAGAAACCAGCCCATTCATAGGGTACAAAAGAGAGTATGATGACTAACCAAAAAATGCCAAGTTTTTCCAAGCAAAACCATGTAGATATAGACAGACCATAAATGAAACATTCCTCTAAATCATAAGACAAATTGATGCATGATATGAAAATCATATATTCTGATGTCACTCTAAAGAGACATAGTAAAATTGACTTTCGTCGATATAATGCAGTAATCTAATAATACCGACTGGTGGAAGAGTCTCAATAATGAAAATGTTTACTTTACATGGATATGATAGATGATATTCATACATAAAGTGTGGGTGATATGAGTATACACATGATGCTCTTACACGATGATCCGTAGCTTTCAGTTTCGGCAGCAACCGATCTAACATCTCAAGCTTCCCGCAGAGTCTGATGATTGGAGGCAGATAATGCTTGGGGATTAAACCATCAACCTAGTAAAGATACAACTCAATTAATTCAGTCTTAAGTGATGAAAGTACACAAGCATAAAAAGGCTGTATGCAAGAATTTCAGAGTCAAAGGTGCCATAAAAGCTTTAACTTTTGGAGTTGTTTATCTTCAAAAAGAATTTCGAAGAATACCTCCTAAGCTTGCAAATCCATATGTCATGGAGAATGAAACACATTATGAATGAAGAGAATACCTCATCTGTATGAAGCTGGCTGAGATAAGGATGATTGCATATATTCCTAAGCTCAATTACAGAGTTCTGCACTGCCCGTGACTGGCAAAGAGGCAGCCAAACGGAAAGAAATAGTTTAATAATGGCGAAAAACTTGCAGTTGGTGAAAAATTTACAAAATTATCCCATAAGAGAGCAAAATTCCAAAAAAGTAAACCTTCAAATTTCCCAGAGACCCTAGATTATCTTCCACTCTCTTCATCAGTAGTTTTTGATATGCAGACGCTTCACATCTTACTAGCCTCTCAACCTTTTCCGGCAGCTGATTTTCAACCTACCAGAAGAGCGTGGAACATTGCAATTGATTAGCAACATTAAGATGACAAAGAAACCACATTCGGCATCCTTAGCTGATCTCTTCATGTCAATGATCAAATTAGCAGATGTCAGATAATGGTAATTTGCATATGCATCTGCAAGGTGATCGATAAGAGAACCAAATCTGCCCAGCATAAAGATACCTTATACTCAAAATGGAAGCCAACCACTCAACTTACCAGAATAGCAAGTTACCTAATTTGATTAGAAAGGCCCACTCAGAAAACTTTCCATCAGAAATGAGTTTGTACATGATAGATATTCAGCAAGTATGTATTCTGTCAGTAATAACTTTATCTAGATCAAGCTACACTTACTAAAGTATCTTAACCCATTAAATGGGTTTTGAGTCCAGTCGCTTGAGCTAGATATAGCAAGAAAAAAGGATTTCGACTTGATGGCACTGCCAATATAACCAGAAAAGACAAACTGACGAGTCTTCTAGAGATTGCCTAAATTACACGAAATACGAAGAATCAATCTATTAGAGCATGTCTCATGTGACACGTCTGGTTGAAAGAAGTTTGAGAGGTTAGACGTTTGAAAGAGAATATTCCATTGCTCAGGCATCTTTTTTGGACCATGTAACTTAGATACAGCAAGGAGAAAAATATTTTCTTTCAAGCATGGATCTCCTGGGTGGTTCTGAGTAGTAGTTCGAGGTCATATTAGTGTACTGACCTTGACTTTCTTATCACATGAATGTGGTGAAAAGATGAATCCAACCGAAACTGTCAACTTTCTGGAGTACTTAATATGTGTACCACAAACTCCAATGGCGATAAGTATTCTAACAGAAAAAGGTGCTGTAATCAAGTTGGCTTATTATTTAAAAAAAAAAAGTTCTATTGCAAAATCCATAAGTATTCAATATCTCACCCAACCGGCTTAAATCAGTAAATCGGAATGCCACTATTAGACAATTTCCCAGATAGCTTTACACATATTTGACAATGGAACAGCACTAAAAGAGATACAAAAAGATAGAACATAGCCTACATAATATAGAATGGGAATAATGCACCTTCTTATATAAAGAGTTAGTGACAAATTTCCGTTTCTTCTCCAAGGAATGGGATAACATTTCATGAGCCAGGCTTGCACCTTTTCTGTTAATACACGTGTAACCGAGTTCCAGGGTCGACATACTCCACTATATAGGGACAATACTTAATCAAAGCACAAAATCCAGAGCCAACAAAACGGCCAAAGAGGTAATGTAATGATTTAAACCAAATTCTGGTCCAGCATGTTATTTACAGTATCACATGACGCCAGATATTCCAGTATACCTTCCCATGAATAAGACAACAAAATAACTATATTTACCGTAATTACAGGTACCAAGACAAATGCACAACTGGTTGCAATCTTAAGAAGGGACATCAGATGCATTCCATCTATTAAACACCATATACCTTGTGTTTCAGCCTTCGAAGCACAAATGGTCGAAGAACTTGGTGAAGCCGGTTGATAATCAAAAGATTCTCCTCCTCAGACAACAGTGCCTGAATGACCCAAAGACACATTAATGTGGGATTTGCTGCATACCAATATCTGTGTTACCCTAAATATCAAAAGTTTAGGAAGAACTAACTTCATCTGGTGAATTATCACCATTGCTCTCGAATGGTTTGTTGAACCACTGAGAAAAATCCTCTGATGAGTTGAAAATATTTGGCAGTAAGAAGTTAAGTAGTGCCCACAGCTCCTCAAGGTTGTTCTGGACAAATTTAGATTAATACTTCTGTCAATATATTGCCCCAACACCCAATAACAAGATAAAGACCAAAGAATCTCCTATACAATGCACCTGTAATGGTGTCCCAGTCAAAAGCAATCTGTGGGAGCTCTGATAGTGTTTCAAATCAGCATTCAACTTGCAAGAAGCATTCTTAATTCTGTGACCTTCATCAATTATAATGTAGCGCCAGTGTATTTTGCATAGTTTTGGTCTGTCGTGCTTGTTCATAAGATACTCATAAGTTGTCAGAAGGACATTGAACTTCTGATGAACAATTTTTTCCCTGGAAAACATAACACAAAGCATCATGTTTTGAAGCAAAACGAATCCCATGACTTCTACTGTCAAAGTCAAAAGATTCACTGGACAAGGGTGCATATAACTTTTTGGTCACAGAAAAAATCAAAGAGAAACTGACAATAATAAGCCATCAAAAAATAGACAAGAATAAAAAGAAAATGTAGGTGCACAGCATCAACTGGAGATATGAGTAACATAGGTGGTATCTACACCAAAAAACATGGAAAAGGAACATCCAGCTTGCTCAACTTGTAAATTTTGTGTCGATTATATAAACGGATCACTACAAGCCAGTTTCCATAAAGGATTGGAGGATATCGGGAAAGAGAGAGCTGCCACTTCTGTAGCCCAGCCATTGAGGAGGTGAAGGAAGGGAACAGGGGTTAACCTTTCCTTCAGCAGACACCAGATACCAATTATATGCAGATGGAGTTACCAATTAACTATTCCTACTGAAGATAGAGACTAAAGTGAACTAACTCAGGATGCATGAAGGTGAAAACCACATCGACAATGAAGCTGAAAGCAGCCAAGCTTCACAATCAAGGGCAGGTATCTAGGTGCAGAGAGCACCATTTACAATCTACTTTCCTACCTTCTAATCAATTTATTTGAAGGTTGAATGACAGATCTGAAAGGGTACTGATTGCAGAAAAGAAAAAACAGAGCCATACTTTAAAATATCGAATCTACAGTCATAAGTCATGAACATCTTCAGGTATATATTTGGACAATTACTACTTTGTGTAAATCAACACTCAAACAAACATATTTACAGTTGGTGACTGATGAATTTGAGTGCCACTGATTGTCTGATAATCAATCATTCAACCTGAGCGCTACTCAGATGAACCCTTCACTTTTGTAAACTGCACATGCTACTGAGATGCCTATCGCAGTGGTAACCTCTAACTGGGGAATAGGAGCAGCCACCATGGCCTACCAAGGCCAAGAAAGTATGATTTCCAGAATACTGAAAAATTTCTAACTCAGATGAAGCTGCTCCCCCACCACCCCCCCAAAAAAAAAAAAAAAAAAAAAAAGCAAAACTTAAAATAAACAAATAAATTAAATTAGGAGAGAGATGATCTACTTACTTGAATAACCTACGTCTTTCTTCTGGAGGCCCAGCATAGACTATCTTTTGCACGCCAGGGGCCCAGAAATTGATTTCTGACTCCCAACCAGATAAAACCGAAGAAGGTACAACAACTAGAAAAGGCCCTCGGTCATTTTTTGTTTCCATCAGATAACAAATTAAGGAAATAACCTAAAAAAAATAGTATCAGAAAATCAGTAGCATGCAAAGAAAACTCTGAATACCAAAAGCAAGAGATAAGGCCACTACAGAATAATAATAATGGATCTATAGGGTTCCAACCTGAACAGTTTTACCAAGGCCCATTTCATCAGCAAGTATTCCGTTCAAATGATTGTTGTACAGAGAGACCAACCATCTTAGACCATTTAATTGGTACCTGAAGGCAAAACACTATGTTGTAAAAGATTGGGCCAGGTCAAAATAAAACTCCATCAATTATCAGGGCAGGTGATAAGGTTAAACATGAGGCTTTGGAAAGGAAAAGGAAGTCGCAGGGAAAAAAAGAGAGGAGAGGGGGGGGTTGCGGTGAAGAGACATACTCCCTCAACTTTCCGCCTTGTAGAGTGTTTGGCTGCTCTGCTATGCTCTCTTTTATGCTGCAGAAAATTATTCTTTCTCAATAAGTACATGAAGTACAAGCAATCCCAGTAAAAGTAGGAGTTGCATGCATATAAATATCCAGAAGGACATGACAGTGGCCATCAGCACATCGTAGTGTAAATCTTCAGCAGCTACAAATTGTTATAATAAGAGCTGGAACAGTACCTGTGCGCCATCATGTAGTATTTTTCATTGCTCTCTTTGTAGTGCTGCAGAACACATTCAGAAATACAATGAGTAATACAAGTATAAATTAAGGAGAGTTCAGAAGCAACATACTTGTTTACCAAACAGAAAAGCCAACATACCTTTGCCTGGTCACCATCATCTTCATTCTCAAAAGCAGATTCACTCTTGTCCAACACATTTAAAGATTGATCTTCATCAATATCATTTTCACAGCGTTTTGCCACTGTCTTTGCTTCTCGTAGTTTGGAACCAAGCTTCTGAAGGTACTTCTCAGTTTCTTTGAGCAACTGCTTAACACGATCTGATTTCGTATCCTGCGACAATGTTAAAATTCCATGTCAAAAGGATAAAAATAAATGATAGGAAGAATCAAGAGTGTCCAAATGAATCAAAATCCTACCTGCACCATGCGCAGGTATCCCTCAACATCATTGATCTTAAGTAGAGTGAGCTTTTCACGCTGGATTCTGTCATTCTTCTCACGATGAATTCGTTCCTTCCTCTTGTGAAATTCCTTCACATACTTGTTAAAACCCTTCAATCGTTCTCTCTTAATCTTAAACACATCATCGAGTCGTTCTCTGAAGTTCAAGAATCGATTGAGTCATAATAAGCAGTTAGAGCACTACAAGGGACAGGTAATTATAATAAAAAACATACAAACAACATGAAACTACACAAAACTAAAGCCAGTAGCACATAGTTACTCATACTTGTGAACTTCTAGATCACCAAAGAACTCCTTCTGCCGCTCACGAATTCTCTTCTGACGTTCTTCCTTCATTTTCTGTTCATATCTTTCTATCTGTCTTGCCCTACGACCATGCTTATGTTTCTTGAATAATCGCAAGTGATCCATTTCAGCCATTACTGGTTTAAAGAAATCATTCACACAATCACTGCCCAAAACAATGCAGACTGCATCAGAACTTTAAGGACAAATAGCGTATGCCACAAATAAGAAAAGTATTCTCCATTAAAATAAATGAAAGTCCAAATGGACAACAAATACCTCCGCAGACGCTGTTGAAGCGCCAATAGCTGCAGTTTTTTCAATTCGATGACACTTTTGGTTTTTGTGGACAAATCCTCAGAAGAACTCACAGATTTCTGCCAGACATCAAAAAGTTAGCAGAGCCCACGATCAAAATGTACCTTTCATACACAGGGATTTAATTAAAGCAGTTTAGTAAGGATTACAATAATGTCCTTAACTCATGTTTGTTGTTCCTTGTCCCGCAGATCCAGCATCAGTTTAATGAAAATTCATGTCATCCACAAAACTATATCTTCAATGTGATTATCATGGGCTCAACTGAATTTTACTTAAAGGCCTTATGAAGAAAGCAGAAGTCATTGCCTAAATTCAGACATAAAGCTAAATGTTCCGTAGCTTCATTTGTCCCATAAACCTAGAAAAATGTAAGTTAAAGAAATAGCCTAAATTCCTTTTCCACCAGAAGCAATACTTGCTTGTCCAAACATTTTAAAGCTACAAATAGAAAGAATTTCTTACATATACAACAAAAACAAAAAAAATTTAGCTCCAGATATCAGGAGGGTAGGGTGGAAAAGTATAAATCTGGACGTACAGCACAACAAAATAAAAAGAGTAAGCGACAAGCACATTTTCCTAGACAGACCTTTAACCTGTCAAAGGATGTGGCAATTCTATGCCGGGCTTTCTGCCGCTTTTGAGACCAGTTCTGTTCATCGGAGAATTTTATTCTCTGCCGATGCATAACCCATTTCTCCAACATCGTGTACTTTGGAGGCGGCAGCCCAGAAGAGGGTGAGTTATCTTCTTCTTCCTCTTCTGCTCCCACTGCCGACACTTCTAGAATAAAGAAAAACAGCTATTAAAAGCAAATTAATGAAGTGAAGACTTATTGCCTCAGTCAAGAGACCCATCTCTAAATATATTTACCGCCAAAATAATCACTTCAAATATATCAACTTCTTACCACGAGATACATTTCTTGGCATCCCATTTGCATCATCCATCAGCATCAAATTCTGATGTTCATCGATAAAAGCTCTTCTATCCTTCTCGACATTTTCGACCTGACCGCTAACTCCCAACTCCATAGTACTTGATACTATTGGCTGGTGGGTATCGCAACGATACTGTGAATCAGTTTGAATTTGCATCTCAGGCTCCAGAGTCTTATTAGCCATAAGGCGTCTCCTTTCTTCTTCATGAGCATTATGGTCTAGAGATGATTTGCCACTAATCTCCAACAGTTTTGCCTGGTTGGCTTCTTTTGAAAAATGGGAACCCAATAGATTTCCAGCTGCCAAAGCCTGGTAGTTTCTCTCAGTTTCCCCAACCTTATTCAGTCTCCCAAGTGGATTTGCCAGATTAGGAACTTTGGAGGGCTCATTAGATGATTGTGCAACTTCTTTAGCAGCGACTAGCTCAGGCCGATGTCCATCCATAGAACCACCTGTTATTTTATCATTAACTTACAAAGATGCAAAGGGATTAGAACTAGAATGTTCTATTAAAAAGTTGCATACCTTCTTTCTGATGCATATTCCCAAGAGCTATCTCAAGGTGCAAAGGCTTTGGCGCCATACCATTTCTGTAGGAGCAACCAAAAGTTTGATAAGAAATACGTCTACCCAAAATAGGTTCATAAAGGGCTTATTACCTGAAGGCTAAGAAAACAAGGCACTGAGCTCTGAGTTGTTTTAACTGTTGTTCCTTAAACAGCATGCCAGGGACAGCAAGGCGTTTCCCTGTCTCTTTGAAAGTCGAACTTCTAGACAACATCGCTTCGGAGACACTATTCTGCCCAGGATCCTGCACAAGCAAACAAGCATTGGTTCCCAATATACATGTCAGCAGGTGGTGTCAATCTCCATTCCAGAACTCAGCATGTTTAAGCATAGGAACCTATTAGAGGACAAAACCCAGAAGGGACTGAATGCTAACTCCAGTAAAATTAGTGGGACAACCTAAAGAAGAGCACCTTAGCAAGCTTGACAAGGACCTTCAAGCAGATCTCAGAGAGTATGAACACAATATGTCACATGAAGAGATATCTCACAATGTCTCAGAAGAAAGGTTCTTTCATTTGCCATAGCTTGAAGAATCGACAATGGAGTTGAAAACAATAAATCAAGGCTCTGACACTAAAATGTAATATCAAACCAGGAGTCGATGACTACATCAAGCCATATTTGTCACCTCAACATCGTTAATATTACAAATACCTGTATAACAATACACGGCTCGTAAATTGAATTAAGACTTAGAGATTACAATTTGGTGGCTCAGGAAATGCTCAAGTAATTAAATTACAAATCTTAAATTGAGTTAAGACTTAGAGAATACAGTTTGGTGGCTCTGGTCCCAATAATTAGATTTCTTTTTCTCAACATCTTGAGGCTCGCCACACATAATTTCTTTTCCATGTTGTCCTGTATATTCCAAGCACTCCACAGCTAATGTCCGTCTCCGTTACTTCAAAAGACTCGTATTGCATAGATAGATTCACAGTTATAAATCATGAACCCTTCATTATCCATCAACAAACACCTTTTGAATTTCATGCCAAACTAACATTGAAGTACAAATTTGCAGCCAACCACATGTGGAGTGAAATTCAGATCTGCCATTTAGATCTTCAACAGATATTCAGGCATCATGAAAACCATTTTGTTTGTTTTGTGAAAATATTCAGGCCGAAAAGGGGACCAATATGCAGATACCATAAGCTCAGAGGTGAAAATAGATAAGTCCATTAAACCAAAGCAAAAATGATGGAGGAAAGAGGGGAGAGAGGCAGAGAGATGTTACTATTAAACCAGACGAAAGTTTTCTTTTTATCTCCAAGACTTCTTTCTGGAACTTCTGTGCCCCCATCTTATGGTCAGGTATCATTAGAACTTCTACCTAATCCTTTCACAATGATGTAACAGCTTATTGTGATACTCTATATTTACAGTTAAATAGTACACCGTTGATAAAACTCAAGGTCTCCAATAATTATAGGGAGGCTGAATATCTTTATCATATCTTAACATTGATTTTGACATGGAAAACTGTAAGAATAGCGAGAAAATTAAATCAATGAACCACCTCATTCTTGTGTCAAGATGGTTGAGACTCATCGAGTATAAAGAAACAGATGAAATAGCACAATGCAAGTCTATCAAAATTTGTTCTCTAATCCAGTTACATTTGCAGTAATTAGTCAAGGCTACCAAAAAACTAATGGCCTCATTTGGGTCATGGGCTTTACTGAGCTAACCAGTTTTAAGCCAATCAAGTTCACCTCTATTTTGGCCAAACATGATAAATTACTCTATTTCTTTGATAAATGGCCCTAATACTCACTATAGTAAGAGCCTCTACAAATTCTAATTGGAGATAGTAGTCCAGACTGGCTAGTGTGCCTAAAGTCCGTTTCCGTGTTAAAATAAGCCCATGTCCTTTCTTTGGTGAATGGCCCTAAATCTCACTATTGTAAGAGCCCTTACAAATTCTAAAAGGTGATATTAGTCCAGCCCAGCAAGTTTGCCTAGCCCGTTTCCAGGTTGAAAGAAGCCCACATCTTTCAAGCAGTGTCTCCTGTCCAAGACAACCCTCTTTTTCTGCATAACTCTCTTAACAGGCACTGATGGGAAAAGAAAAAACAATAAATAGATAAGATCAGCTTGATGGAAGGCTGTTAAAGTACTTGAAAGAGTTTATGGAAGGGTCCGACAGTATAATATCAACTGTAGCTCCCAGAAATGCACTACTACAGCAGCTACTGCCACCTCTAGCCATAATGCAGCAGTCCGAGTGGCCACTTCAACTAGCTACAGGTAAAAGTTTTGTGTCTAATTGCTAATTCAGCCTCTTAAAATATCGCCCACTGCCTGATACTGTACAGGGCAAGCTTTTTATTATTACTCTACGTCAGCCCGTAACAGCATCACTGCTTATAGATATTGTTGTATTTTGGCTGCAATACCTACTTCTTAAATCCTCGGTGCTAATGACCAAGTTTTCCCCCTTTTCTCATAAGGGGCCTCCTGGAAAGAGAAGTAAACTCAAAAGATCACGAGAACAAGGTGTGTTGAATAACCAGGCAACAACAGCACTAACAAAGTAGAGTGGACAGCATCGTCCGTGGTAGCAACAGTTAGGATAGAAAATGAAATCTCCTCCATTAGACACAATTTGCAGGCCAGTATCTAATTTATTAACAAAATGCATTCATGTTAGATTGTAACATATAAAATTAAACACACGTCTGCAGGTGGATTTCAATTCCATGGACATTACACCTCAGCAAACCTAATCTCAGAAACATAAGGAAATTAGTGGTTGGAAGGAAGTGATCTGTAAAGTTTACTACCAAACTGAATAGAAGCCCCATCATAAGACATCATCACACATTCAAACTTCAAGTATAAAAATTGAATACCTGAATGTTCCTTCTGGCATGGTCTAGCACACTTGACTTTCCTCTATCATGTTCCAAGAGATTTCCAGAGCCAAGAGCAGTAGAAACATCATCCCTTCGAGCAGAGGATATGAACTGGGAGGCACTTTTGTTCATGCTCTGCTCAATCTCGGTAGAACTTGCAACAGGAAGGACTTCCATGCTTCTTTCACCATGCATCTTATGAGCAAAACCATGACCCCCATGAGAAGAGCCACCCACCTGCATTTGATCTTCCAGCCTGGATCTTGAAACTGATTTCACAGTACCAGGTAAAGATGAGATCGATCCATCAAATAGGCATCACAAAGGGTAATAAAGAGTTTAAATGCTCACCTCCAACTATTGAACTCCCCAGCGGTTCAACCTTGTTCACTTTTCCCTTCCTTTGATGGACCAAAGAGTTAGAGGAATCAAGTTTCTGGAAATTCTCAGCATTTGATTCAGCACCTGATGAATCTCCTCTTTTTCTCTTAGTGTCGAGCTTTCTACCCTCTGGCTGTCTTCCCCAATTTGCCTGATCATGCCTTTCTTGCGATTGTAAACTAGCAGACCTTGGGTCAAAACTAGATAAACCTTCGTTTTCAAGTGAATGACCACTTCTATGCACTGCAGGTTCATGAAAATAAACAGGTCCAACATTTGGACCAACTGGTTGCCTATTTGAAGAAAATGGATCACTCTTAGACATCTCATTTTCAGCCAGGCCTGCTGTGGTAGGTAGGCTTGCCTGTGAAGATCCTGAAATATCATATTCCATTCAGCAAGCAGCAAAAAGCAAAAAGTGACACACTGCCAGTGACAAATTTTTCCGACGTGAGGATAATGAATTTTTATAGGAGATTTTACCAGCATGTGTAGATGCAATGGATTCTCCCGCTTGATTTCCCCCTGATAAAGGAAGGCGCGAGGACTTCAAGGCCTCAATATCGAGACCATGTTGATTAATCACAGTCTCCATAGCCCTTAAGGAGAAACCGGGGACGAAAGAAGAAGTTATGTCAGAGAAATCAGATAAAGAAGAAAGAATTGGCAAAGATGTAATTCAGACATATTCAATAGCCTCCCGCTTAGATCTGCCACTATAAAGATGCCATAAGATACATATTACAAAACCAAAGAAAACCATCATTAGGCTATTTGCACAGTAGAGAGTAGCGATCATCATGCAGCTAGTAAATAAAACATTTTCCTCTCCATAAGCTGAAAAAGAAAACCTCATATTTGAGCATAAAAAGCATCAATTGATCATTGTAACAGAGATGCTGCAGGTCAAGATATGTGAAAACACACTTAAATATCTATTGGCCTACATTCTTCACGCCAAATCCTCGGCAGTCAAGTAAGACGTGAAGCTGAAGAAACATGTCGATAAAGACATTTAGCATTCACAGTCAGCATATCCACACACCATAGAGGTAATTCTACCCCACAAGCAAGTCTAGAACATTTCAAATCTAGCTATTTGAAGAATCCTCCACATATGCTGATTAAAACAAGAGCAACAGGAGGCGGGTGTCACCTTGATATCACTTGATACGGCATCGAGTGTTCTTTCCCGCTCGATTTCATGTGTTGCAGTATCTGAGCAATTAATTGCCGTCAATAAGTACCAACAGAGAGGGAAGATTAAAGCACTTTCGACGGAAGGACAGAAACGGCAAATCGATAAAGAACGAGCACGCACCACGTAGAGTTTCGTAGCGAGCTTCGCGGGCTCATCTTTCGACTCTTGAATGAGCTTCTGCAGGAACTTCGCCGCCTCCAACTCGACATTGTGCGACGACGACGACGCCATCCTGGCCCGATCACACCACGCCAAAACCCACCCGAAATGAAGCTCCACAAACCAGAAAGACTGACACCAAAGCACGCCAAATTTCAGGCCATCCGCACACGATCACCACACCTACTCAGTCAATCGAAGGGAGAGAAGAAATCGAAAGAGAGAAAAGACTGTCCACTGTGAACTCCTACATGATCTGCACGGCCGATCAAAACCCTCGGAACGCCTAGAAAACTTCAGCGTAATTCCGACGCGGCCAACCTCGGCGAGGTCAGCCCCCGAGCCGCGGTCGCTCGAGGTCGGTGGCCACGAGGGCGCCGGGGAAGGGGAGCGACGCTGCTGGCGGCGGTTGCCGGCGGTCGGCCGAGGATCGTCCGGTGCTGGCGCGGCGGGGTCAGCCCTTCCCGCTCCGGCCCTTCATTTCGCCGATCGAGGGGATCGATTCCGAGACCTAGAGCTCGGCGACTTCTCCTGCTTTTCTGGATTTTCCTTGTTTTCTCTTCTGCTCTCTCTCTCTCTCTCTCTCTCTCTAGCTGTTGCTCTGGTCTGGTCTGGTCTTCTGAGCAGGTCGAGGGACGGAGGGGGGCTTGCTTAATTCGAAGGTTTTTGGAGTTGCGCTTTTGGAGTTGGTGGGCCGTGGGGGTGGGTGTTGTGGGCTTCGGGTTTCGGCCCATGGGCCTGCTTTTGGTGTTGGTGTTCAGTGGGCCTGTCAAAACGGGTTCGATGGGCAAGGGTGTTATATTGATTAGTTATATTCAGCAGATTGATCTGAGACGAATGTAGGCCAACTACAGGTATTAAATAAATCTACAGCTTATTTTGACATTAAGGTCCGTTCGTTTCGCGGAAAATATCACATTTCCGAAAACATTTTCCTGAAAGTCATTTTCAAAATGACTTTATTTTCTGGAAAATGACTCTATTTTCCTTTACAGTGTTCTACCAAAACCTAAAATTTGAGTGGAAAATATTTTCCACCGTTCGTTAAATTTCATTTAATTGTTTGAGAAAAATTATCAAAATTTGAATTTGAATATTTTTAATTGACCAAAAAAATAATTTTTTTATATTTTTTCAAAAAATGAATTTTTAATTATTTTTATTTTTATAAAATCGAAATTTTTTTTTCTTTTTCTCCTTTTCTTTTTTTTTCTTCTCCTTCCTCCTTCCTCCTCCTCCTCCTCCTCCTTCCTTCCTCCTTTCGCCGCTGCCTCCTTCCCCGCCCGACGATGGCCGCACCTGTGGCCAAATCCGGCGAGCTCGAGGCTCGCCAATCTCGCTCGAGCTCGCGGCTCGCCGAGCCGGCTGAAGCCGCGGCGAGCTCGGGCGAGGCCCGAGCCCCCCGAGCTCGCCGGATCTAGCGAGCCGCGAGCTCCACCCGGGCGGCGAGAGCTCGCCTCGCCCGATCTGGCGAGGCCCGATCTTGGCTTCGCCCCGATCGGGCTAGGTGGAGCCTCGCCGGCTGGGGCGAGGCCGGCGAGGTCGTTAGCCTCGGCTTGCGGCCGGTCGCCGCGCCGCCGTGGCCGGTCGGGCCAAAGAAGAAGATGAATAGGAAAGAAATAAAAGAAAAAAAGAAAAGAAAAGAAATTAAAAACTCGATTTAAAAAAAAAAAAAAAAAGAAAGCATAAAAATAAAATGAAAATGTATTAATAAAAAAAGTAAGAGGGAAGAAGTCATGGAAAATGTTTTCCACTTTTCAAAAGTGGAAAACGTTTTCCTCACTTTAAAGGTTGTTTTTTTCCAATGATGGAAAACATTTTCCTTGACTAGTTCATTTTCCGTGAAACGAACACTGGAGTTGGAAGTCATTTTCCGCGAAACGAACACTGGAGTTGGAAGTCATTTTCCGCGAAACGAACGGACCCTAAGTTACATCTATGACCCTCTTTGCCCTCACTTGACATTGCGTTCTCTCACTCCGTACTTGCACCGTAGTTTGGGTGTGATTTTTCCTTAATTTAGTAAAATATGAAAGCATTTTAGCAATCTTGGTCAATTTAGGTATGGGTTAGGTTGGGTCGAGGTCGATGTAGGGTGTGTTTGGACCAAATTGAGTATGGATCACTAGATTTATATTGCATGAAAATGGCTCAAAACGAGTTTAATTGGTCAATTTGGGTCAGATTATTTTCCGGCCTAACCAACCCTTTTAACAAATCTAGTAATGTGTGAGGCAAGTCTTATAATATTTAAACATTAGTTTGATCATTTTTTTCTTTTATTTCATTATTTCTTATATATCTTTTGTTAAAATAAATAAATATTTGTTTATCTATTTTGCTTTTGTCATTTTGTTTTAGTAATAACCATTTGTCCTTCTACGTGGATGAAATTTATGATTTCACATGAAGGGTTCGATATATTATAGTGCTCCCGAGAAGATGCAAGCAGCATTGGTGACCAATCTCTGATACCATGTAAATATTCTAGGATCTTCATACTTAATTTGGTCTTTTTTGCCTAATACTAAGACATTTTAATTGGAGAGCCAAATGAAGTTCGGAAAGATTCAAATTTAGGAACTCCAGTTCTGAAACCATATAAATATTCTAGTATTTTTCAAGAGAGAGGGGGAGAGATTCAGTAAAGAATGATGTAGCTAGTACGTAACACCTAAAGAGAGATGAATTGGTGATTAAACAAAATCTTAACAATTTAGAGCATAATAGAACAAGTTAAGATAAAAGTATGAATAAGAGTCAAATTCAAGTACATAGTTCAAAATCCATTAAGCAGTAGAACAAACTCTAAGGGCGTTAGTGAGTGTGCAATAGACTATAATAATAAATAAATAAAAAATATTAAAGTAAAGAAAAAATGCACACAAAGTTAGTGATTCGACTTAAGTTAAGTCTAGGTCCACCCTCTTACAATAATAACCTACTAACTAGATTCCACTATATGATTAATAAAATATTACAACTTTGAATATAAACACTCAACAGTAGATCACACTATCTCACTCAGTCACTCATTTTGGATTTCTCTCACAATCACAAACATTCCAGCTCACGAAAGACAAGCATATGATCAAAGAACAATTAGACTTTGGAATTTCATATTCTAGACCTTGTCTCTATCTTGCTCCTTGGCACCCTGGTCTCCTTATATACTCTACTTCCAAACTAACTGTTCTCCATTTCCAAGCAAACTCTCTCCTTCGTGAGAGCTACTATCTCCCTCTTGTGGGAGTCTCTCTCCTTTTTGTCGAGTCAATCCCTTCACTTTGGAATTCTCAACCCCTCAATAGCAAATAGTTCTTGCAATGCTCCCTCAATAGCGAACTATTGTTGTTCTTGCGATGTCGCCGATTGTTGGGGCTCAGTGTGCCATTGCTTCAGTGGCTCCCGATCCATATCCTATTTGACGAGGTTAGTTCTTGTCTTCCTCTTTGAACGGGAGTGCGGTGCTTTACTTGATGGTGCTATGGGATTGCTGGATGAGCTTAGTGGATGAGTAATACAAGGGTTTTGAGGCAAGGTTTCTATAGCTCCTACAAGTCACATTAACGTGAGTGCCCACCATGTGTTTGACTAAATGCCCAGTAGCAAGCTATCTGAGACTTGTGGCTTTGGTAGTGTTCTATTTGCGGAGTCTACTCTATTTCTGTGTCTAGTGGATAAAGGAAGGTGACTAAAGCTAAGACCCTGGCTGTTTCTTCATTCGGTTAGCCACATCTATATAAAACCCACATCCCAAGAAAACCATCCCTCAACCCAACAAAACAAAAACTAGCCACGGATCTACACAAGCGCCTATCCACCTAAGAGCTTCCTTCACTCCATTTAACCAAATGCTTACCTAATTTTAGCCGACCCTACCTAGTTGTTCCAGAGATGGAAGGGGTGGATGAAAATTAACTCAGATTGGCAGCTTTATGTAGGAGTATGGGTGATCTTTGGTCTGAAGAAGATGTCACGGACCTAGGTGACGAAATCCCTTAGGAAAGAAAAAAGGAAAATGAGCTCACTCTTTATGGAAAGCTGTATTCCAAGCCCAATGTCAATTTCCAAGCATTTCTTAGCACAATGCAAAAAGCATGGAAGATAGATGCAGTTAAATGTGAGGTGATCGAACCTGGTTTTTTTCTCTTTCCTATTCAAATCGATTGAAGAGAAAAGAAGAGTTTTAGATTATGGACCATGGTCTTTTGCAAGTAACCTACTTGTCTTACAAGAAGGAGATCCGATTATACCTGAACATTGCTATGAATTCACACATTGTGCATTTTGGGTGCACATCTTGGGCCTTCCTTGAGCTAGAATCACTGAAGATTTAGTGCACCTTATTGCTTCTAAATTGGGGGATGTTGAGGAAGTCAAATTGGAGGCAAAGAACAATAGTACGAGGAAAAATGGAAAGGCAAAAGTGCGCTTGAACCTATCTCATCCAATTAAAACAGGAATGATCATTAACATGGGAGGGAAGAAATGGTGGCTCGACTTTAAATATGAAAGACTCTCACACTTTTGCTATTCGTGTGGTCACATAGGGCATTATGCAAATTATTGTTTAGAAATACCTTATGAGGAAACGGGTTTAGCCCAGTATAAACCAGGGCATTTCGGATCATGGTTGAAGGCTGAAGTTAGAGAATTTAGCCCTTACTGGAAGGCTTTCTACGGGAAAAATCAAACCTTTGGATGCTGAAGATATGATGCTGGAAACTCCCATACTAGCTACTGATGAACCCCTGTAAACGGAAGAGGCTAATCAAAATGCAAGGGCAATAGTTATTGCTAATCCCATTGAAAACAATATTATGGAAGACTCGGCAAGAGCAGACTATGGGCTCATTAACAGCAGTAAAAGCCTACAAAACACCTCAGCATTAATTCCTTATTCAGCAGGACACAATATGTTGTTAGGGAAAACTAAGAAGGAAAAGGCAGGGTATAAAACCCCATTGGCCAAAAAACAAAAATGCATCAGTCCATATGAAAAAAAAAAAAATCCTCTCTGATCCTCTTAGTGGATGAAGAACGGCTTCTTGATACCCTAATTCAATCTTGGGAAGGGGTCCAAGCAAGGGCTTTGGTGGCTAACTCTAATAAGCCACCAAAAAACAGATGAAGATCTTGAACTGGCACTGTTAAGGGCTGGGTACACCCTTGACAGTCCAACATCTTAGAGCCTTAGTGATTCAAGAAATGCCCAATTTGGTTTTCCTCATGGAAACCAAGAATAAAACTAATGTAGTTGAAAGGATGAGGAAGCGCCTTCAGCTTGAGTACTCCTTTATTATCGACCCGGTGGGAATAGCGGGAGGCTTAGCACTCATGTGGGACGAGGAGGTCAAAGTGGAAGTGGAGTTTTAGTTCGGGGAGCTAATTGACATTCATTGTAAAGATTTAAAGTGTGGTCATGCAATGCACATATCCTTCCTACATGCTTCTACTAATTTTCAAGAGAGATTGAGACTATGGCAAACATTAAAATGTAGCAATTTACCTAACACTATCCCTTGGTTATGCTTAAGAGACTTTAATGAAGTACTCTATCATCGGGAGAAGATTGAGCATCGAGAGGTGGATCAATATCGAATTACAACTTTCCGAGAATTTCTGGATGCATGTTCATCAATGGACATTGAAAGTAAAGGGTGTGCTTATGCATGGTCAAACAATAGAGAAGTAAATGAATTAGTTAAGAAGAGATTAGATATGGCTATTTGCAATCTAGAATGACGAGTACTTTTTCCAAATGCGGAGGCCTTTGCATTACCAGCGATAGGATCAGACCATAACTCTATTCTACTTTCCCTAGAACCTAATGAGAAGAGAGGCAAGAAGTTTTTCAGATTTGAAGCATATTGGATCGAGGATCCTAAGTGCAAGAGGTGGTCAAGAGAGCTTGGTCTGAGGATAGTAATAACCGAACCAACCTTACAGGGAAAATAAGAAATGTAACAGTTGCATTGAGCAAATGGAGTAAGTGGAAGTTTCGAAATGCCCTTAAACAGATTAGCCCACTCAAGTCAAGGCTCACGGAGTTAACCAACAGTACCACGGGGGAGGAAAATAGGAGGCATATAGAAACATTGTTGCAAAAATAGAATAATTATGGCGACAAGAAGAGATGTACTGGCATATGCGATCTAGAGTTTAATGGATGAAATGGGGAGATCAAAATATGAAGTATTTTCATGCCACGACAATTCAAAGGAGACAACGAAACAAAATTTCCATGTTACGACTTGACAACTAGACTTGGAGCTGGGGCCAATCCACTCTTAAACAGCATATCAAAAGCTTCTATCAGTCTCTTTTTACTTTGGTGGGGAAAAGAAATTTACCAGCCCATGCTAGATCAATGCTCACTTGTGGTTAATGAGGAAATGAATGAAGCCTTGATCAAACCAATTTCCAGAGAAGAAGTAAAAACTGTTGTTTTTCAATTAGGCGCTACTAAAGCGCCGGGACCGGATGGGCTTAATGGACCATTATATCAAAGGCATTGGCCTATTATACAGGAAGATATATACATCATGGTCACCTCCTTCTTTAACCAAGGTACGTTTGATCCAGAGATTAATATGACTCACATTACGCTAATTCCTAAAGTATCGAACCCTGAGGATATCACCCAATTCAGACCTATTAGCTTGTGCAATTTCAATTATAAAATTATTGCGAAGGTAATGGCAAATAGGCTGAAACAGTGGCTTCCAAATATTATCCCTATGGAGCAAAGTGCTTTTGTAAGTAGTCGCCAAATTCAAGACAATATTTTCATAGTTTAGGAGGTGATACATCAACTAAGGGTACGGAGGAGAAAGTGTAAGTTCTAGGCTATTCTCAAGCTAGATATGCAAAAAGCCTATAATAGAGTTGAATGGGACTTTCTTTGTGACTATATGCTGAAATTGGGATTTAATGAGAAATGGGTTAATTGGATCAAGCAATGCATTTCTTCAGTTTCCTTCAAAGTTCAAGTTAATGGCAAGCCTTCAGCAGTATTTCGGCCAACAAGAGGAATTAGACAAGGTGATCCTCTCTCCCCCTACCTATTTATCATTATGGCAAATGTCCTATCTTCTCTCATGTTTAAAGCACTAGAGGATGGAAGCATTAAGGGTATTCGGCTAAATCCTACATGCCCAACACTCTCACATCTCCTTTTCGCTGATGATGCAATCTTTTTCCTAGACAGTACGATAAGTGAGGCCTAGAATCTAGCCAATCTACTCAATCAATATTGCTACGCTTCGAGACAAGCCATAAATCTCAACAAATTTGGTCTTTTTGTAGGTTGAGATTGCCCCCATAGCCTTAAATTGAATCTAGCTGCTGAATTAAGGGTTCCATTAATAGAGAAAACAGGAAAATATCTTGGAATACCATATAATTGGGGTCAAACAAAAAAGCAACTGTTTGCTTGGATTCTAGCTAAAGTTGAAAGGAAACTTGAAGGATGGAAGGAGAAACTGATTTCCAAGGCAGGAAAGGAAGTGCTCATAAAGACAGTTATTCAAGCTCTATCTCAATATGCTATGTCCACTTTCAAATTTCCACTATCTATTTGTCACACCATAGAAAAGAGAATCGCTTCATTTTGGTGGAAACAAAATGCAGCAAGACAGGGTATCCACTGGAAAAAGTGGGAAGATCTAAAAACAAGAAAGGATTGTGGAGGCCTGGGCTTTAAAGATTTAGTGGCTTTCAACAAAGCATTACTAAGGAAACAAGCTTGGAGACTTGTACAAACACCGGAAGCATTATGGAGTAAAGTCCTCAAAAGTATTTATTTCCCTAGAAGTGAATTTTGGAATGTCTATAACAGTCCCCGATCCTCTTCGGGTTGGAAAAGCTTGCTAATGGGGAGAGATGCAATTGAACCAGAAACTAAATGGGAGGTTGGCGATGGGAGAAGGATTAAAATAAGAGAGGATAAATGGCAATCTTCAGGTAAGATTTCAAGCCCTGTAAATCGAACCGATCCTATCTTTGTTGTTGAATTAATTGATCAAAATTCCAAGGAGTGGGACATTCGGCGACTAAATGATATGTTTGACGAAAGTGTAGTCAAAGAAATATTAGCGACTCCTCTAAGCATCAACCTTGGCCCAAACAGGCTACTGTGGACAACAAACGGCTCAGTAACTTATCAAGTTAAAAGTGGATACAATAGAATTCACTATATGGGCAACTCCTTGGTAGTAAACCACGCATCAACATCCTACCAGACCCCGAGATCATTGTGGAATGAGATATGGAAGCTTCAAGCATTCCCCAAAATTAAGTTTCTACTATGGAATATATGCAACACGCATTGCCTACCAAGGAAAACCTTCATAAAAGAAACTTATTATTGGACCCAACATGTCGGCTATGTGGAAAGGCACTAGAAACGATGGAGCATTTGTTCATTCTTTGTGACTGGACAAAGCAAATTTGGTCAGACCCTATTTTGCAAGTGAAAACCTCTCCCAGAAATATCACACGCATCGATAAGTGGATCCATGAAACCCTTACCTCTAGATCTAACCCACGTTGGAAGGCCCTCTTCGCTAGCATAATTTGGCAGCTGTGGAAAGCTCGAAATGTCCAGGTCTTTCAAGGTCGACCACCATATCCGAGGGTCACACGAGAAGAAGCCACTACATTGACCCTCTTGTTCGAAAAATGGAACCTATAAGACCAACAACCAACAAACGCACTCAATAGTAGCAGCAAAGAAAAGGGACAAATGGAAACCATCTCCCCAAAATGAGATCAAGATAAACGTAGACTGCTCATGGTGTTCCTCATCCATGGTTGATTGGTAGCGGGTGTGTGGAAGAACAGTGAAAGGATTCTCCTTAACGGTTTTGTCAAGCAGATCCGGGCGCCTACAGTTGTTGTGGCTGAATCCCTAGTTGTACGTGAGGTGCTACTTTGGCTGAAGGAAAAAAGAAGCCCTCAACTCCCACAAACTGAACTGGAGATGGAAGGAAAATGTACTTTTGACCTGCACGTGCACTTAACTTCAAATAGTTTATCACTTCTCAATAGCTTATTGGGCCATGAAACTAGTCCATAGGCAGCCCATTCCATCATCAACGATTACAAAGAACTCCTCACTCATATTGGAGGAATTTCGGTGGATTACGAACCAAGAGAAGCAAATCAGGCTGCAGATTGGGTCGCCAAGGCCCACCGAGCTAACTCTCTCCCTTCGAATTGGGTCACTAATCCCCCTTACTCTCTATGTTTAATTTATGTTTGGACTCTGATCCTTCTACGGCCCCTTTAGGGGCTTAGTAATGAAAATTACCACTTTCTGACCCAAAAAAAAAAAAAAAAAAAACTAACTGTTGGAGAATCTTCAAAGGAACATCTTCTAATCTACCGTTGGACAAATTTATATCAAGAAGATTAAGTAGCCGTTGAGTGATGGAAAGAAAATCTCCACTTTGATTATGGTTGTCTATACAACCAAAGTCTTGGTTTCCATAAATAGAGTTTCTCCATTTGTAAAGAGCTTATGTTCGGGATTGATTTTCCAATCAAGGAAATTGAGTCAATCAAATCTATCTTGATGTGAAATCCAAATCAAATCACTAGCCATTATGTATCTCAGACATGGTCTTATTCTAGATTGGTCATGCAACGTTTTGATCATGCTATGTTCTGAACCTCGTATCCTTCTTAACTTTCCACGTTGTGAACTAACATCAAGATGGGATGGGAGTAATTCTCTCAGTCTTTGTCTCTTAGAAAGATAAATTGAATGAAAGTCTAATTAAGTATGCATGAAGTAGACATTGTAAAATTTCACTCCAAGATGTTTTCTTAGATCAATATACTTTAAAAAAAACCATAAGAACTTATGGAGAGTTTTGTTAATATCAAAATCCATTAGGAGTTTTCTCAACAAAAACTACATCTTTACTCAATTGGCTTGAATTTACAAGTTATTAGAGAATGGTGTTGATACTCAAACAATATGCATATGAAAGGAAATTAGCTATCTGAGAGAATCACAAAATATGAAATAATATCCCCGATATAATATCTCTGACAATATTTTCTAACAAGCAAATCTTGAATCTCCATGAATATACTTCATCACTCTCCCTCAAATTGAGCTGGATCATCTAGCTTACGTATGATTCGTGCAACTTTCTTTGAAAGTCTATGTCAAGTAAGCTGGACCTTACACTAAATGAACAAGATTTGACAAGCGCTAAAGCAAGACAAGCTTAGAATAATTAACATGTTTTTCTCATACAACCTCGATAGAATCATGTGGAAACTCAACTTGAGTTGCTGAAAACTAAACCGCATCACCCCATAGGGCTCATCTTTGGCTACTTGACGAAGTGTGCTCAACTCTGGTGCTCAAAACAACCTGGATACCTGATGACATCACCCCTATGGCGCTTATCTTTGGCTACCCAATGAAAGTGTGCTTGACTCCGACGCTCACAACTACCAAGATATTTGATGGCGACTTCGCTCGGCGACGTTGCTTGCAATTAAAAGAGAGTGCCACGTCAAATAATGTCTATAGTAGCATTGTTGAGTGCCAATAAAATCAAGAAGTTACTAAAGATGAGACGGCTAAAGATAGCATAAAGGAAGAAAAAGCTAAGGTTTGATTTAATTCATTATCTCTTGTTGGCTCTGATACTATGTGAAATTTTATAGAACCACTACCGACATGGAAACTTGACTGATTTGAAGGGGATTTGTACCCTGTCATCCCTTGATGAATGTGTTTGGACGTAAATAGGTATACACGATAAAGCTACATGCAAATGGTTTACTTGACTAATTAAAAGCCCAACTTATTGCAAAAGGCTTTCATCAAGATGAGGCGTTGACTTCCTAGGAACTTTTAGTCTGGCAGTTAAACAATTCGCATTGTCCTATCTATTATTACTATATAGAATTGGGAAATTCGCCAATTAGATGTTAAGAACACCTTCTTACACTGTGATCTTATTGTTCCCGTCTATATAGAACAATCACCAAGCTTTCGCATTCATTTTGTCTTGACATTGTCTGTTTACTTCGGCATAAACTATATGGCCTCAAACAAGCTCTTAGGGCATGTTTTGACAAGTTCAATAATTTTCTTTTCGAGTATGGATTCTTCTACAGCACTACTGATCCATCATTATCTATTTATCGTCATCATGGTCATGCTATTATTTTATTACTCTACATGGATGATATAATCCTCACTAGTGATTCTCCGACATTACCAAACCATCTTGTGCAGGCACTTGATCAAGTGTTTTCCATGGAAGATCTTAGTGCTCTTCATTATTTCTTGGGCATTAATGTCAACCGCTCCACCGATGTACTCTTTCTTTCACAACAAAAATATGCATTAGATCTTTTGAGTCTAGCATCAATGGCGCAATGTAAGCCAATTGCTACTCCAAAAGCTACCAACCAACCACCCCTCAAACAAGGTGGTAAGCCCTATGCTAATCAATCCCATTTATGAAGCATTGTAAGCACTGTTAAGTACCTTACCCTCATTTCTCTAGATCTCTCACTTGCAATCAACATAATTGGCTAACATTTACATGCCCAATTGTTGCTCACTATCAAATTGTAAAACATATTTGGCGATATGTTAGCAGTACTTTACAGCTTGAGTTTCGCATTTTGTCTCATAGTTCTCACCATTTATTTGGCTTTGCCAATGTAGATTGGGTTGGGCACAAAGTTACCTGATGTTCTACCACAAATTATTGTTCTTTTCTTAGATCAAATTGTATTTTATGGCGTGACAAGAAATAAGTTACTATGGCCCGCTCCATAGCTGAAGCCAAATATCGAGCTCTTGCTTCCGCAACTGCTGAACTCACTTGGATTTCATACAACTGTGTGACATTGAGATCTATCAACGACAATTTTTGTTACTTTTCTCGGACAACATGCTAGCATTGCATCTCACAAAATAATCTAGTTTTTAGTGCTCGGACAAAGCACATCGAGATTGATTCTTGTTCGGGAAAACGTGGCACTCGGTTCTATTGTAGCTCATTATGTTTCATCTTTCTCACAAGTTGTTGATATTTTCACTAAACCATTGACTTGAAATAGGTTTGCTGGTTTACAAATCAAACTCGATCTTTGATCCTCCCCATCGACAGGTTTGAATATTGAAGTATAAAATAAAAATAAAAAGAGTAAAATATCACAATAGTTGCAATGCAAAGTTTTTTACAAATTAGTTTGAAGATAACATATTGAGCAAAGAATCCATGAGTCGATCATTTGACATCTTTTATGAATTATTTTTTTATTCAATTTCTATGTACATCATATTGTTATCTTTTATCTTTATTTATCACCATAAATATAGATGGTGATATGTCTATTTATACTATACAACATATTAATGAAAATGCAACGCTTTATCAACTTAATTCTCTATTTTCTTTAGTTTTGAAACTTACAAGGGAAAAAAAAAGATTTTGTTAATGAGGCTCTGTTTGTTTCTCGAAAATTGAATGATTTGGAAATATTTTCCTACAAATGATTACTTATATTATTTATAAAAATAAATGAAATTGCTTATATCATTTATAAAAATAAATAAACAAAAAATATTCTCATTTTCAATTTTAGGAAAATATTTTTCAAATAATTTATTTTCCAAAAAACTAACTCTCCCTTATTACTAAAATCCATTTTGTATATTTGATTGAAGCATTGCTAAAATCGATTGAATTAAGGACCCGTTTAGTAACATTTTTAGGAACAACTGATTTTATTTTTTTGTTCCTTGGAGCAAAAAAGAACAAAAATCCTTTTGATAAATTTTTTTGTTCCTATTTTCGAGAATAAAAATATGTTTGTTTGGTCTCAAAATAGATTTGGAATAGAATTAAGAAGTAAAAAAAAAGTTGATTCTTGTTCTCGGAATAATTTCTAAAATCAAATCTAATTTTTCTTCTTTTCTCTTTTTTTTTTTCCTTTCTCCTTCTCTCTTCTTCTTCTTTCTCCCAATTGGTCACTGACGATCGCTAGCCACCACCTCCTCCGCTACCACCGATAGTCACCGGCGATTGGCTGGGCGAGGTCTAGCCACAAGAAGGAGGAAGAAGAAAAGAAAAGGAAACAGAAAAAGATAAAAATAAGAAAAATATAGTAAAAGTATTAAATAATTAAAAGAAACAATAAAAATTTAAAAATCCTACCAAACGCTTTTCTATCCCAATAATGAAAATTTTGGATAGTTAACAAGTGCATTCAAAAAGTCAAAAATTGTTCTTGGGAACATAATAAAAAAATTATTTCTGAGCAAAAATTGTTTTCGAAAACAGAATGTTTACCAAGTACGCCCTAATACAACCATCTTTAAGATAGAGTAAAGTTAGGGTTACCTATTCCTAAACGATATAAAGGTTTAAAGGAAACTTGAACTAATCCGTTTTTAAGATAATCTTAATCTATCAACGAAGGTTTATGAGAAGATATCATTATTAGGAGAGGATTCAAAAGCTCCCTCAGCCAAAGTAAAAATGGGTATGATGCCAATTTGCAAAATGCCAATGGTTTAATTGAAAATTATAAAACGGATGGAATAACTGAAAATATCTATTGAAAATACTTTGATAGCCATGATGAAAATCAAACATATGCAAGAGAATTTAGTGTAAATCTTGGATTAAACTTATAGGTAGAACTTCTTGCAGGGAAATTATAGATGATATACTAATGGAGATTACAAAGGAGATGAAGAAGACTAATAAATTGAATGAGAGTCACTAATAAATATTACAAAGATTCTTCAATTTTTTTAAGAAAGTTAAAAGATAGAAGCTAGGTTGGTGATGGCAAGAAGCCCTTTTTCATGGTGTTCCTTCCCAATATAGAAACTCACGATCGATTTTTTTTTATTTGGTCATAAGCCTTATGATCGATTTTAAAATGCGTGTTTTTTACTCCTTTTTTGGCGGCTACTGTAGAACGTGAAATAGGGTACTTTGACTTTTCGAGGCGTTCGGTAAGAGTCGTATAGCTGCGGCACCCTTGCAGCTGAAGCACTTTCTTTGCAACTCCCACAATTTTGATGTCTAGTAACTTGGAAAAATTTCGGAGGTTATTTTTGGACAAAATACCAAACAAAACCCCACTTTATTCTCTTATCATCAAATACATTTCCTGAACATTAAAATGAACTTTGATTTAGGCTCTATTTATTTCGTGAAAATGATGAAAACATTTTTTATTGACTATTTATTTCAAGCAATACAAATGACCATTTTAAGGAAAAAAAAATTATATTTTGTTTATTTTTCATGAAATAAAATGGAGCTCTAGGCAGTGCAAACATAATTAAAACAATTTGCTAGAGATCAAACCGTTCAACATCAATTCTTAGCAATAAGATGAGTCAAATTCAGGAGCAGAGGATTTTAAATGGAGCATCAAAGCCCTTCAATAAGCCCCAGAAAGCCATTATCTCAGAAAAGTACAGAAGAAACAGAAGAAGTTGGCCCAAGCAAATACAAATCCAAATGAAGTTGACTACCATGGCATTGAACTGTGACTCCCAAGGCCAGTTTCTCTGCATTTATTCAATTATTTCTTTTTCTTTCTTTCGGTCGAATTTATTTAAAAATTTCAGTTATTTCATCTATTTATATTTTTCAGTCCAACCATTGTCCATCAACTGCCATTTTGTCAATTGGCATCATATACTTTGGAATTGATTTACGGGATAAATATCCTTATTGATCTGGACAGTTCATTTTGTTGCTGAATAATGTTTTTTTTTTTTTTTTTTTTTTCTAATTCTTGATATAAAGTGCTGAAATTTACAGGAATGGAGAAAGACAAAACTATTGGATAGTGCAATAGGTCATCCACATGTTACATTAGCCTAGAAATTTGAGGAACCGGAAGTTAAATAGAAAATTATAACTAAATATATTAAACTGTAATTCTAATTTACTTTATAAAAGAGGGATCTTCTTTTTCGAAAGGGAATTGTACCAATTGCTTTGTTGAAGATGAGAAATATCAATTTTACTTTGCGTTTAGCGTGGTGCTTGCTTTTTTGTCTTTGCGAAGAAATTTATTATATACGGCAGCTTATTCTGATTAAGGATTTAATTGCAATTACAGAATTTGGAGTTTGAAGGAAACCAAAAAATATAGTTTTATTTTTTAAACAATAGCTAGACAACAGGTGGGTTAAATTCACAAAACTAGATATGGAACTGTTAGAATAGTCTAATTACAGTTGTATTTTTCCTATGTGCTGTTTCTCAAGTTCATCATTGATCAATTGCCATGTGTTTCTAGGGAAAATTATCCAAAAAGTCATAAATCTATTGCACTTTTGCCAATTCAGTCATAAACATTTTCACTTCTTGCCGATTCAGTCCATCTGGCCAATTTTGACTTAAAAATGCTGACATGGACGTCGGCGGTGCCATGTAGGACTATCGGCGCTAACATGGACAATTTTTAATAATATTTTAATAATTTTTTTGAATTATTATTATTTTTTTTATGTTTTTTTCCCTTTTTTTTTTCTTTTCTTTTTGGCTTTCTTTGCCTTTTTCGGTGGCCGGCCACTGGCCACCAGCCAAAGGTGACGGCCGGCCACCGGCCACAGCTAGTCAGCTGGCCTCACCTGCCATAGGCGAGGCCCGGCCGGGCGAGGAGGAGCCCTCGTAGGGGCCCTCGCACGGGTGCGGCCTAACAAGGGTCGCCCGGGCGAGGGCCGACCTCGCTAGAAGGGAAGCCCTCGTCGGGGCTCACCCTCGCCCAGGGCCAAGGTGGCCTTGCCGAGCATCGGCCGCCCGGGGGCGAGGGTCGGCCTCGCCAAATTTGGTTTGGGTGAAGCCGACACTCATCTAGGAGAGGGTGAGCCCCAACGAGGACTCCCCCTCACCGGATTTGGCGAGGCCGACCCTCGCCTAGTCCAAGGCGGCCTTGTAGGGCGAGGACCGGCTTTGCCTAGTATCGCCGCCTCGGGCCGACGCCGGGTGAGGCCGCCAGCGGCGCTGCCGCACTTGGGCGAGGGCTCCCCTCGACGGGGCTCCTCCTCGCCCAGCCGAGCCTCCCCTATGGCGGGCGAGGCCAACTAGCTAGTTGTGGTCGATGCCTGGCCATCGGAAAAGGCAAAGAAAGCAAAAAAAAAAAAAAAAAAAAAGGAAAAATAATAATAATTCAAAACAATTCAAAAAAAATAAAATATTATTAAAAATTGCCTACGTCAATGCCGGCGGTCCTACGTGGCATCGCTGGCGTCCACATCAACATTCTCTGGCCAAAATTGGCCGAATGGACTGATTCGGCAAGAAGTGAAAAGATTTATGACTGAATTTGCAAAGTTAAAAGGTTAGTGACTGAATTGGCAAAAAGTGCAATAGGTTTATGACTTTTTGGACAATTTTCCCTATGTTTCTATTAATTTAGTCCTTCAACATGTACAAATTTCATAATGAAATTTCTTTAAAGGTCCTCCATTTTCGGGTTTTAATTTATCTATCATCATTTAATTAGCACCCATCTCACATTTTTTGGTATCTCGAATAAATTTTCCATTTATGTGCATTCATCAATTTGGATACTTTTAAATATCAGGAAAATAAGTGGGAACACGCGTAGTGTACTTGTGACCAATTAAAAAAAAATGCAATCAGACAAATTATACTCACGACCTTTCAAAAAATTGCTATCATATATCTTTGTAGGTTCTTTTAATTGAACTATTATCAAACAAATTACAAAAAAAGTACAAAGATATTCGTAAGTGTTCACTTATATTGAATTTAACAATATAATCACACTCCACATCCATGATCCATATTATGGTTAGACCTATTAAATGGGGTCGGGTCGGGTTTGGGTCATGTCGTAAATGGTCTGACCCAAATTGACCCATTTAACCCGTTTATGACCCATTTATTATAGTTCAAAATTTTTTACCCATACCCAACCCAACCCGTACTCGACCCATACTAACCCATTTAACGAAACCTAAAAACGCTTATATATATAATGTTATTGCTAATGGTTTTATATAACACAAAATTAATGGACAATTTTTATAATTTTTAAAATAATTATTTTTTAAAAATCGAATTTTAATTATTTTTTATTTTTAAAAATTATTTTTAAAATATATTTTTAAATTTTCTTTTTCTTTTCTTTTTCTTTTTTTTCTTCTTCTTCTTCTTATTTGGCCAACCATTGGCCACGACGACGGCCCGACGATCGGCCACACGGGCAAGCCTCGAGCTTGCCTAGCTCGGGCCGACGAGCTTAAGGCTCGCTAGATTGGCGAGGCTCGAGCCTCGCAAGATCTAGCTCAATGCCGGCGAGGCTCGGGTCTTGCCGAATGTTGGCAAGGCCTTCGCCTCGCCAGATCCGGCGAGCTCAAGCTCGCCCGACGTAGGCGAGAGGCTCACCTGGTCGTTGCCGGCCATCGCCCTATCGGCCACTTTGGAAGAAGGAAGAAAAAAAATGAAAGAAAAAAAAAAGAAAATAAAAGAAATAATTATAATTTCGATTTTTATAAAAAAAAAAAAAAAAGTATTTTTGTAAAGTTAAAGAGGGAAGAGGGAGATTGTGTGATTTTGGTTGAAAATGGGTTCTAAATCTAACCCATTTAAGACCCACTTAAGACTCACCTATATGAAGTCTTTGATTGTTAAACTCATTTAACTAGTTTCTTCAAAAAACAAGTAACTCATATGTGGCCCATTTATGATTTAAATGTGTCATATATGGGTTTAAGACTAATTTTGCCACCTCTAATTATGGTGAACCGCCACAGCAATGATTGAATTTAGTGCATCCACGATTGTGCTCAGTCGCCGGAGGGCGAGAGGCGGGCGGGTAGGCGTCACAACCAGGTGGCGAGTTGGGGCCATTGCATGGGTCGAGTACATAAGTCGAGATTGGCGTTGCCACCGAGCCGCGGTGGATCACCACCATGCCAATAGTGGCTAAGCAAAGGATCCACGGCCTCATTATCCGGACATAAGTCGACCCATGCATGGGTCGGGTAGGTGTGGCAACCAGGTAGCGGGTTGGGGCCATTGCATGGGTTGAGTACATAAGTCGAGATTGGCGTTGCCACCGAGCCACGGTGGATCACCACCATGCCAATAATGGCTAAGCAAAGGATCCACGGCCTCATTATCCGGACTCTCTCTTTGTTTCCCCCCCTGTCTTGCTAATTTAGTGGAGGTTAAGGAGAAGTCTGAAGAATTCTTTTGGGAGTTTGTTATATATAGTGATGGTGGATGAATGATCAACCGTAATGCCCCGATTATGGAAATAGGCAAAATAAGTTTATTTTTTTTCCCTTCTTCTTCTTCTTCTTCTTCTTTTTTTTTTTTTTTTTTTTTTTTTTTTTTCTGTTTGTTAAGTCTATTGCCTATTTTTAAATATTTTTTGCTATGGTTCTCTTTTCTTTTCCCAAATTAGAGCCTCTTGAAAAACAAAATACTGTTAGGTACTTCTCGAACTCTCTCTTATATTAAATTTGTCATTACCAGATTACTCCCGATTTAGATTTACCAAGTCATCATCATCTCAATTACTAAATCTCACACTTTGATTTCTCAAACCATACCATGACATAAGTACATGATTTTCAATAATATCTTCGTCTCCCGCCTGTTTATTAAATTTATGGAAAATACTCGATTTCTTTGGAGTACAACGAATTATATGTGTAAAGAGTAAGTCATATTATACTTGAACAAAAAGTACTTCTATTTTTGGACTTATTATATATTTTTAATTAGTCAATTAATTTGTTTTCATACCAAAATATGTGTTAATATCTTATCATTTTTCATACTTTTAAAAATAATGTTCTTTTGATTTCTAATTAGATATTATGAAGTAGTTACAAAACTCAATCATAAAATGTGAATTTATTCATTAGATATTGTACTCTAAATGATCCTATTTTATATGTGAGTTGTTTCCGTTCATAATACAATTAATGTAAACTCAATGGTACCATCATTCGGTATTTTCTTTTTCCTCCTCTTTACCATTGACAGAGCATCATTTTCCGTTAATTAGCTCCCATCTCACATTTTTGGTACCTAAAATAAATTGTCCATTTATGTAATTTTATCGATTTTGGACGCTCCAAAAGATCAGGAAAATAATTGGACACGCGAATAGTGCACTTCCGACCAAAAAAAAAAGTACTCAAATAATGCACTTGCGAAAAATGCAATGTACTCACTCATGCATTTGGATATGAAATTAATAAGCGTCTATATCAATTAACCAATTATCTATTTATTGCATGGACGGAAATGAGTTCCTACCTTTTAGGATTTGGAGGATATATGTTGAGCCTTTGCATTATTTTCACAAAAGGTTTATGTGAAAAATGCAATGTACTCATGCACGTGGATGTGAAATTAAACGTTCATATCAATTTACCAATTATCTCTTTATTATATAGACGGAAATGAGTTCCTATCTTTTAGAATTTCGAGGATATGTATTGAGCCTTTGCATTATTTTTCACAAAGGTTTTATGCAATTATTCATGTTCATGAAAGAATTAAACGATGGGTTAGCCAATGGGCTCTCTTCCAATAAAAGAAAATGATTTTTTCGCAAAGATAAAAACGGAAGCAACAATGTAAACGAATAAGTACCCTCAAAATCCACATATTTCCATACATTCTTTCAATTCAACTATTATAACGCAACTGATCTGCAGGTGTACTTATATTCGGATAGCTTATCTCTTGTTGAATGTGTATCGGGCCGGGAAGAGCCCCCTTGGCAAGCCCAATCCATTATTGCTAACTGCACACAACTTATAGCCCAGATTGGTGCGTCTCTGTCCTCTATGAGCCGAGGGAATTCAACAAGGCAGCGAATTGGGTTGCTAAAGCCCAGCAAGCCAAATCCCTTCCTAGTACTTGGGTTTATTTCCCTCCTCAACCTTTATTTACATTATTATGTTTAGACTTACCAGTTGATGGTGCCTTTATGGGCTAGTAATGATATTCAGCATATTTCGACAAAAAAAAAAAAAAAACTATTATAACGCAAACATGAACAGACTCCAGTATTTTACTTTTGCTATGATATCGAAACTATAAATTAAATTAGACCCTCCACACCTATGATCTGTACTCATGGTTGGCCGCCAAGGCAACAATTGATTTTGACGCATCCACAATCGCGCTTATTAGCTGGAGTGAAGTTGCTAAGCATTGTACTTGTAATTTTCCCTTTAAAAAAATGGATTTATTGAGTTTCAAAAAAACTATGGTTGAAACTCAAAAACCTATTTAAGAAAAGAGGCTTGTTACACTCTCTCCCCTTTTCATTTCAGCTGTCATAGCACGAATCTCCCGATTTTTATAAAATGTTACAAGATATTCAGGATGGTCAGCTTTTCTGAAGCTAAGCCATAACATAAATCAAAAAAATACGATGACAATTCAAATCTCCCCATCACTTTCTTGATCAATCGTGCCATCTTGCAATGATCTATGCTCCACGGCATTGATTGAATTTGACACATCCACGATTGTGATCATTCACCGGAGCAGGAGGGGCGTGCGCGTGGGCGTGGCAACCGGGCGGTGGGTTGGGGCTTTTGCACGGTTCGAGTACTTCGGGGTTGATCGGCGTGGCCACCGCGCCGTGGTGGATCGACACCATGCCGATGATGGCTAAGCAAAGGATCCACGGCCTCATCATGCGGACTCTCTCTTTGCTTTTCCCCCACCTTTGTGTTTGCCGAATTAGTAGAGGTTATGGAGAAGTTTGATACATTCTCCTGGGAATCGTTGCTTTATATAGTGATGGGGTAAGAAATATCAACCGTAGGTAGTCCTCAAAATATGGACACATGCCAACTAAAGTTTCGCTTGCCAGCCTTTTTTTTCTTTTTTTAAGTTGGCTCGCCTAGATCGGGAGCTCGAGCTCCGCCGCCAGATCTGGCGAGCTCACGCCCGGCGAAACTCTGGCGAACTCGGGTGAGATCGGCCGAGCCTCGAGCTCGCCGGATCTGGCGATCGGGTCTTGGTCGGCCGCCAGGCAGCCGACCATCGTCAGGCGTGTGGCGGCATAGGAAGGAGGAGGAAGCCTGACACGGCGGCGGAGGAAGGAGGAGTAAGAAGGAGGAGGAAGGGGAAGGAAAAGAAAAAAGGAAAAAATAAAAAGAAAGAAAAATAATAAATAATAAAAAATTTGATTTTTAAAAATACAAATAATTAAAATTTCATTTAAAAAATATAAAAATAAAATTAATTTTTTGGTCAATTAAAAATATTAAAATTCAGTTTTTGATAATTTTTCTCAAATGATTAAATTAAATGAATTGGAAAATATTTTTCACGTTTAGGTTTCGGCCGAAGTAAAATAAAATAATTTTCCCTGAAAATATTTTTAAGAAAATGTTTTCTAGAAACATGATATTTTGCGAATGAACCTTTATATGCAAGGTTTTTCTTGTATAATACAATTGATGTAAACTCAATGGTAGCACCATCTGATATTCTATTTCCTCCTCTATTCCATTGACAGAGCCACATTGTCCGTTAATTAGCTCCCATCTCACATTTTCAGTACCTAGAATAAATTGTCTATTTATATAAATTTATCGATCTGAATGCTTCAAAAGATAAGAAAATAATCAGGGCACGCACATAGCGCAACTACGAACTTTTAAAGTACTCAAATAACACGCATGCGAAAAATGCAATGTACTCATACATTTGGATATGAAATTAATAAGCGTTGATATAAATCAATCAATTATCTCTTTATTGTATAGGCGGAAATGAGCCATTATCACACCAAAATGAACAGACCACAGTATTTTACTTTTGCTATGTTCCACATTGAAGCTATCAATTAAATCAGACGATCCACACGTATGAACCATACTTATGGTTAGCCGCCGCGGCAATGGTTGATTTTGGTGCATCCTCGGTCGTGCTTATTAGCCGGGCGAGAGAGGCTTGCGGGTCGGCGTGGCAACCGGGTGGCGGGTCGGGACCTTCGCACGGGTTGAGTACGCCCTTCGAAATTGGTGTGGCCGCCCCGGCGTGGTGGATCGCCACCATGCCGATGATGGCCAAGCAAAGGATCCAGGGCTTCATCACGGGGACTCTCTCTCTCTCTCTCTACTTGATCAGTAGAGGTTATATGGATAAGTTTGATGAATTCTTTTGTGAGTTGCCACTGTATATATAATGATAAAGAACAACATTATCCGTTAGTCCTCCGATTGCGGAGGAACTGCAAACTAAATATCGGCTGTCTATTTTCAAATACGACATTTTCTATGGCTGTCTTTTTTTTTGCCCCCCAAAATAATTGAAAATCCTAGTTTTCTTTGGAGTAAAACAAATTATTGACATATCAAACGCGAGTCAAATTATTCTCGCATAAGAATTTGTCGATTAGCATGTTTATGTACCCAAAAAATATGCTCATGTCATATTATATTCACAAGATAAAATATGATTTTTTTTTTTTTTTATCTCTCATTAGATAGTATAAAGTAGTTACAAAACTCAGCTGTGAAATGCGACTTTTTTTTTTCATAAGATATTGTGCTTTTGATGGTCATATTTCATATGCTCATTGCCATTGTAATCAAAACCCATTGAGGGGTTTGGGTATGTATATTGTCCTTATGACGTCCCATTAAGGTCTAACCGCCGGCTGATATAGATGGAGACCTACGACAAGGAGAGATTTAGGTACTCCTTTTTGTCGGGCATTAAGCGCAGCTATAATTTTGACTATGAGTACTAAATTAGTTTTCATTTTCATTTTTTTTGGAAAAAATGCAAAGTACCAATATGAAAAGACTAAAATAACGTCAAATAATTCATATAAGATGCAAACGCACCAAGACCGATTGTCTAACATATGGGTTCTTCGTTATCCCTGGGTTTTAAATTCGTTTATTGTAATTTTTGAATTATTGGTAAATTTTTAATCCAATCTCCAATTATATGATAATATTCAATTTAGGAAATGTTCAATATAGTCATTTTATCAATTCCGTTTACAAAATCTATTGATATGACTTTTGATAGTAGACTTGAAAAAAAAAAAAAAAAGAGAGTCACACGTGATTGTACATGATTAATATCAAATAAAAAGAAAAAATATCATATGGCAAATGGGTGCTCGATTTTGCACCAGATTTTTGTCCATTTTTTGACTTATTACTGTAGATAAATCAATTCATATAAATAACCCGACCTGCACTGATCCGATCCGTATTGCTAAAACCTATTAATATTCTAGGCAAACCCACTTCTACTATATGCTAATTGGATTAGAACTTCAACTTAAATTAAAAATAGTAAATAAAATAAAATCAAAAGTTAAAAAAAATCAAAAGTTAAAAAATCAAAATTTTAATTTTTAATTATTTTTTATTTTTAAAATATAATTTTTTATTTTTAATAATTATTTTTCTCTTTTCTCTTTTCTTTTTTCTTCTTCTTCGACTGGCCACCGGCCAGCGACTGGCCACAGGTGAGATCGATCTTGCCGGCATCGGGCGGGGCTCAATCTCGCCGATTCGACGAGGCCGAGGCCCTGCCTGACGTCGGCGAGCTCGAGTCTCGCCAGATTCGGTGAGGCTCAAGCCTCGCCGGTCGTTAGCAACCCGCCGGCGAGCTCGAGCCTCGCCTAGCCTATCGCTAATTGGTGGCCGGCCGTCGCCAGCTAAGGAAGGAAGAAAAGAAAGAAAAAAAAAAAAAATATGAAAAATAATTATAATTTCAATTTTTTATAAAAAAATATTTTTATAAAGTTAAAAATGCCATGGGTTTAAAGTGGGTTTCCTAAATGAGTTATTAGGAAACCCATTTTAAACCCATTTCTTTTTGTGTTTTACTTTCTCAAATCCATTTCTAACCTATATTTAACTTTCACTTGACCCATATATAACCTATTTAACTAAAAATGGGTCGTAATATGGGTTTATGACTCATTTTGCTAGCTCTAGGATATCATCACAAAGGAATTCGAACTAGGCATTCCAAGTTTCCAACAAAGTCCACCCACCAAAAAAAGGAAAAAGAATATAGCTCGATTTTGTGCCAGATTTTTGTCATTTTCCTTTGCTTATTACTGAGATGGACAATATACTGAAGGTCATCACCATCCCTGTAGGTGCCTGCCGCGGACACAGGAGGGAGAAGGCCAGCAAGAACCGGGCATGCAATAAGGAAAAGAGATAATTGCAAAAATCATTCTCAACTTTACTCTCCACGTCAACTACACTTTTCGCTTCTTCTTTTTTTTTTTTTTTTGATCGAAATTTGAATTTCTTCCATCTAATGCTACGGTTTAAAAAATAAATAAAGAAAACTAGATTTAAAACATAATGGATCTCACGACCGGGGCTTACATAGCCACTTTTCACATTTCAAAACTCACATGTTGCATCTTCGCAACCTAAGAAGACCTACTCGCCCTCTCACATAGCCGAGATCTACACGCAAAATGGAAAGTCGACAGATTACGTGTGGGTGGGTGGGAAATGTTAACCGTAAGTTTTCGAAATGTGATGTGTGTATTTGATATAAGAGAGCAAAGATGAACATGATATTTTTATTGAATGTTACAAGATATTCAAATTTGTCAGCTTTTCTGAAGTTAAGTCATAACATAAACCAAAAAATACAATGACAATTCAAATATCCCCCCTCAACTTCTTGATCGATCATGCCATTTTGTAATGATCTATGCTCCCGACGAGCCACCACGGCACTGATTGAATTTGAAACATCAACGATTGTAATTATTCGCCGGAGCAGGAGGGGCGTTCGTGTGGGCTTGGCAACTGGGCAGCGGGTTGGGGCGTTTGCACGGGTCGAGTACTCCAGGCTTGATTGGCGTGACCGCATCGCCGTGGTGGATCACCAACATATGCCGCTGATGGCTAAGCAAAGAAGGATCGACGGCCTCATTATCCCGACTCTCTCTCTCTTTGCTTTCTCCCCCACTTTGTCTTGGCTAAATCAGTAGAGGTTATGGAGAAGTTTGATGAATTCTCTTGAGATTTGCTGCTATATATATATAGTGATGGGGGAAGAAAGAGCAACCGTAGTTCTCCGATTATGGTGGAATGCAAACTGAGCTTCGCTTGGTTCTCTGTTTTGGTTTTGATAAAGTCGATTGCCTATTTTTAAAAAAAAAATTGCTAGGGCTGTCTTTTCTAAATAGAGCCTCTTGAAAAACAAATTATGGTCAGCCTTGTTTGGTAACGTTATTCCTCCCAATTTCTGTTCTTTTGTTCTTCGAAACGAACGAAAAAAAAAAAAAAAAAAAAAAAAAAAAAAAAAAAAAAAAGATCATAAATCTATTTGATAACATCAATTGATTTTTCTATTCCCTGGAAAAAAAGTAGTTGGGAATAGATTTGGAATAGAAACAAAAAGTAAAAAAAAAAAGTAGATTCATGTTTCTAGGAACAATTTTTAGAAATAAGTTATTTTTTCTTTTCTTTTCTTCTTCCTTGTTGCCCCTTGCTGCCGACCACAGTTGCCGACCACCATCGCCTACCTCTCGCTGCCGCTCGCCGCCCGTCAGCCGATCGCCTCCCGTCGTCGGCCCACCGATCGACCGCCGACTGGCCGTCGTGGCCGTTGTTGCCGCTCACCATGGCCTACCGCCGATGACCATTGACGCCACCGCTCGTCGGTTGGCTAACAACCGGCCGCCGTTGCCACCGGCGGTTGCCGCGTCGCCGCCACTGCCGCACCCACCGCCGATGATGATTGATGTCGTTGCCCGCCGGTTGGCCGACCGACCGACCAACCGACGGTCGCCGCTAGCCACTGATGACCACTGACGATGACGGATCACTGCCCACCGCCACCAACGCCACTATTGGTGGCAATTAGCAATGGGCGGCGACGGTCGGCGGTGGTGGTGATAAAGAAGAATAAGAAAAAATTTAAAAGAAATTATACATTGTGAATCATGCGAAATGCATTTCTATTCTTTTTTCATTCCAATAATAGAAATTTTATGTAGTTACTAAACGTGTTCTTTTATTGAGAAATTGTTCCCGAGAATAAAAATAGAAAAAAAAAACTATTTCTGAAAAGAAATTATTCCCCGAAACAGAAGCGTTACCAAACAGACCCGTAGTTATCGAAGCTATTTCTCATGTTAGACTTGTCATTATTATATTATTTCCCAATTTAGATTTATCAAGTCATCACCCTCTCAATTATCTTTCCAATTAAATTTAAAGAGTGGATTGAAAAATAGTTGTACATAATTGTTCACGCGATATATTCATCAAATCAGAAAATGAAATTTCCAGGTGGGATTTCTTCACAAAAGAACTCAAACCTGAGTACTCAAACAAAGGCCGTTGAAAAAAAAAAGGACGGCAATCTCTGTTTCTTTTTTTTTTTTATCCTTCTCATAGTTTCTATTATGTTCTCGACTCTCTGGTTCTATGATGGACCCAGAGAAAGCTTTAAAAGGACAAGAGTAAGAGAACGTACTCCTTACAATCTTCAAGTAATGGGTCCGTTCGTTTCGCGGAAAATAAACAATTTTTGGAAAATATTTTCCCATAAATTATTTTCTAGGAAAATGACAATATTTTCTGGTGTTCGGCTAAAATTTGAAGATATTTCGAAAGTATTTGGTGAGGAAAATATTTTCTAAAACTTCATTGCTTAGGCATGTATCACTTACCGACTTATAAATCCATCAAATATGGACTTGCCTTTAAATCCGAACAAACTTGCATCATATCTTTGTTCCCTCATTGTCACCAAACACTCATCTATTCTAAAAAATGTTCGTATGGATTTTAAAAAGAAGCAAAAGAGAAAAGAAGCAAAGCATATATAACCTTAATGAGAATCTTCCAGTTGAGTGACATGTTCTTCCATTACAATGTAAAGCATGTAGAGCCCTTTGCTTAAGTAATGTACAATTGCAGGGTAGAATAAATAAAGAAAAAGATAAGCAAGAGTGTAGAGCATGAGCTTAAGATCGACGAGCTCGAGGTTCACCTAGTAACGGCCGACGATTAGCAAAAAAAGAAGAATATGAGAAACAAATAAAAGAAAAAGAAAAAGAAATAGAAAAAAGATTAAAAATAATTCAAATTAAAAAAGAAAAATAAAATTAAAAAATAATTTGAATAAAGAAAGAAAATAAGAAGAAGAAAAGAGAGGAGGAAGTGAGAATTTATAGAGGTGTAATGTAAAAGAGATCAAATGAGGAAAATATTTTCTACTTTTCAAAAGTGAAAAATATTTTCCCCTAATTTAGAATATTTTTTTTTTCCTTTCATGGAAAACATTTTCTTCGAGGAATTCATTTTCCGTGAAACGAATGCTAGAAAATCCGAAAAACGTTTTCCCAAAAATTATTTTTCGCGAAACGAGGCCCGAGCCCCGAGTCTCGAGCCGCGAGCCGCGAGCTCGCCTGGGCCGGCGAGAGCTCCGCCTCGCCCTATCTAGCGGAGGCCCGATCTCGGCTTCGCCCCGGATCGAGCTAGGCGGAGCCTCGCGCCGCGGCTTGCGGTCGGTCGCCGATGCCGCCGTGGCCGGTCGGCGGCATCGCCAAAGAAGAAGATGAAAAGGAAAAAAAGAAAAAGAAAAGAAAAGAAATTAAAAACTTGATTTAAAAAAAAAAAAAAGCATAAAAATAAAACAAAAATGTATTAATAAAAAGAAGTAAGAGGAAGAAGTCATGGAAAACGTTTTCCACTTTTCAAAAGTGGAAAACGTTTTCTACTTTAAAGTTGTTTTTTCCAATGATTTTTCCTTTTCGTTCATTTTCCGTGAAACGAATACCGGAAAATCCGGAAAACATTTTCTCGGAAGTCATTTTCCGCGAAACGAACGGACCCCAAAGTAAGGTAGAATTCTCCGACTCAAGTAACCTCACCACCAAATTTGGACTCAAGAATGCCCCCTCTCCCCCAACTATCCCAAGCCCAAGATCTGAATCTTCATCGGTAGCCAACCCATCAACCATCCTAGCAATTTGTTTAGAAGTCTGATTTTGAGGAGGAAGAAGAAATAGTTATATGAAGGAAGAGGGCTATCCTTATTTCAATTTGAGCAAATGGAAAGATTTCACTGAATATTTACTAATAATTCAGAGATCACAGTGAACATCCGGGATATTTCAAACTTTGATTAAAGTTCATGTATTATTTATATAATTTTTTTTTTTTTTTTACACTTATCGAAGGGGAAAATTGAATTTTATCATCATTTTTGGGTATTAGGACCCCAAAAACAAAAGAAAAAGGAAAATATCGAGCACCGTACCACGGTCGGGATCACCGTCAGCAGGATAGCTCCGTCACAGGCGACCCGATGACGATACCTCGGTGAAGTTCGATTCCAGCAGTCGCAGAAGAGATTCCAAGAACGAGAGAGAGAACCCGTGGAGCAGAAGACGAAGCTTCAACCGAGGTTCCCTCCTGAACCCCCACCTTCGTACAATGCATCGAGTCTTTTCTCCCCTTCTATTTCCACCCGCTTTTGAAGTTTTGTTGGTGGGTTTGTGTATAACGTCAAACTACGCGGGCTGGGAGCTCGAATTCATAGTCCGCTTGCTGTACTGGTATGAGGGAGGGAGGGAGCGTGCGGGAGCTGAGATTTTGAGGGTCGGATTCTTTATGGAAACTGCGTGATAGTACGCAGATGGGGCGGTCTCATCTTGAGAATTTGAGGTAATTGAGCGAATTCCAAAGTTCACAGGGGGAAAACGGAATCAGTGGGGAGTTTTGGCAACTGGGTTTTCTCTGTGACGATCAAATTAGTCGGCGCATGAATTAGTGGGATTTCACATTTGTGTAGTTTACGCATTCCGTCCGGTGTGAGTGCTGTTTGCCTTCCTTTAGGTGCTCATTCAAAGAATTGTTGTGAATGGAATGTGGCTCTGGTGTGTACGTTTTGGTATAAAATTGATTTAAGGTAATTGAGGAAGGTTTGAAGTAAGGGGGACGGAAACAGGGAGAGTGGGATTCAATCTTGCGATTGTGCTGTGTTTATTATTTTGAGTTGGGAGGGAAATGAAGTGAAAAGAAAGGAAAGGAAGAGATTAAGTGTCTTAGCATGTTTAGATGTATATTGAACGGAGATGTTGTGGAGTGACGCATGGTCAGAGAATGGGAATTTCTGTTTTGGTAGATTATGGTTTATGAGATTCTCTTGGTCATATTATTTAGACTCGATTCAAGCCTGAAGGTCGCTTGGGGCTAGTGTTGTTTGTGGTACTGCCTCATAGAGCTTATAGCTGAGAAAGCTGCTGCTTCTCTGTGCTATATGAGAAAACCTTTTGTAATTAAAGGTCTTGATGGCTTCTTAACTACAACCCCTTAAATAAATCGAGTTGTTTATTGCTGCAGCCGTGGTAATCTAGGCTTAAACTGTGTGTACTACTGAGGGAAATCTTTGAACGGTTCTGGAGCTGGAGATCAGTGACATATTAGGGGTGACATGTTCATTTGTAAGCAAAGTCAGTGCTTTAACATGTGTGTTCTGGTTGAAGGATGAAAAGATAACGGTAGCAGTCCTAGATGGAGGAATGGAGTTTTAGTTTACCTGTATGCGATTGCTTTGTATGTTCTTGAATATAGTTGTAATACGTTCTTGATAGTAATAAATACAGATGTGGAAGGATGACCAGATCACTGGAGTATGGCCAATGTGAAGCTGATACCGCTTCCCAAAATTAGTAATCTGTAGGCAGTGATGCATTCAAAGAACTTTGATATATGTGAATGAAAGAATTGTTTCGGGGGACGGTCTTTGTGATGTCAGAGAAGTTTGTTATTCATATGGGACACACTTTTACTTGTTGCTCTATTTAATTGGCATTCTTTCCGTTGAACATTTCTATATGGTTTATCTTTTGATTATCCAACCTAGAATATAGATCTGTTTTGCACCAGATTTTTGTCTTTTTCCTTTTCTTATTATTGAAATGGACAATATACTGAAGGTCATCAACATTTCTCATATTGGATAGCAAAGAACTCGGACGATATATTGCATGCCCTTCACTTTTATTCAATTTGGAAGCCATCCTTGCAGGTGTCTACTGCAGGACATAGGAAGAACACCAGCAAGAACCTGGCATGAAGTAAGTTACCTTGCTATTCCTGCTCTCTGTGTGTGTGGGTGGGTGGGTGTGTGTGTCTGTGTGTGTCAACTGGTTCATTAAGAAAATAGATAATTGCAAAAATCATTCTCAGCTTTGCTCTCCATGTCAAGTAAACTTTTCACATTTCAAAACTTACATTTTACATCTTCGCAACCTAAAATGACCTACTTGCCCTCTTGCACACCCGAGATCTACACACAAAGTGTGAATTCCAATGATGAGGATTGGGTAATTTGGAAAGAAAATGGAAAGTTGGTAAATTACATGTGGGTGGGAGATGCAATATGAAACCCAATGCAAAAAGTAAAGATGTTAATTGTAGGTTTTTGAAATGTGAAGAGTGTATTTGAAATCGGAGAGAAAAGTTGAGCAAGGTATTTGTAAATTTCCCTAAAAAAAATTGATACATTGAGTTTCAAAAAGACTATTGTTGAAATTCAAAAATCCATTTAAGAAAAGAGGCTGGTTACACTCTCTCCCTTTTTGTTTCAGCTGCCATAGAACAGAGTGAGGATAAACTAAAGTCTGCCTGCCTTTGCGATCTCTTGGTGATTGATATTGCGAAGTAGTACAACCGGATCTCCATATTTTGCGTGTCATATTGACACAGAGACAGTTTTTTTTTTTTTTTTTTTTGGGCCAAAGACACGCAGATAGTTGGATCGTCATATTTGAAAGAATCCAAGAAATTCGTTGACTGATCCAAATGTTTTTTTCCTTAATGCAAGATAAATCTGCTTCTGCTTCTGCTTTGCTTGTATTGGTGTCTGGCCTCAGGCCAGTTCTTATTGAATGTTACGAGATATTTAGCATTGTCAGCTTGAAGCAAGTCAATGATAAACGAAAGATTTGATGACAATTCGAATCTCCTCCATCAGTTTTCTGATCCATTATGCCATCTTGTAATGATTACTATTGATGGAAGAACCATTAGCACTCACCGAGAAGAAATGTGGAGCCACTTGGGCTCCTATCAAAGGTTATATTTTCTAAGCGGTACTCCAATATCAGGAGTCATTTTGTCCTCCAAGCAGACATTTGGTCTCATGTGGAGGATCATGTTCTAGGATGACTGCGCTTTTTAACTGAAAGTAAAATTTTGATCAGATATGAGAAACTCATTTATTGAGTAAGAAATATGCATTGTCTTCTCAGAGAAGTGATTGAATGGTGTCTTTCTTCCAGATAAGAATTTGAAACCTGGAAATTTAAGGAGGGATAGAGAGAGTGTCTAGACTTAACATTGCATTAGAACACAAGTTATGACAAACAGAGGTACTGTTGCAGCTAGTTTAAGCTTTTCTATTTCTATAGTATTCTTCAGTTATTGCCTTGCAAAAGCCTCTGAAATGTCCTTTTTCTGTTCTTTTGTTGCAGTATGCTGAAGTCTCATGCATATGCGGGTAAAAGCAATAATCCTTACAAAAAGTTAAGAGTCCATAAGATGGAGGGACCAGAATCTGATCAGTATGCTGTGAATTTCTGTGGAGAGGAAGAGGACTTCAGTGAGAAAATGAAGGAGTTGCAAGGCTATATCGAGATGGTAATGTACAGCTTGCCCTTCAACTTGATTTCATGCAATTCATTTGGTCTTTATAGCTATTTGACTGATTTATAGTTGTGGCTAACCTGTGTCTTGAGATGAAAGCTATTAACTTTCTGTTAACAGTCTGCTAATAGATGAAATCATAGTGTTACATCCACTTCCTGGTTTATATAAATAAACAATGAAGACTACATTTATTTGTCTTGAAAAATTTCATGAATTAATATGATTAATTCTTCTGAGATCTAGTCTATTGTAAGTTGGATGAGTACTGTCATGCTTCCAGATTAATAGCTCAAATCACGACTATGGACATGAAACGTTGTAATCAATGCTGCACCTTTCATCATCTCAAGGGAGTCATCCGCTCTTTATGCTTAAATTTTAGAGAATAAAATGCTTGGTATTGTTCCTGAATTTTTTAGATAAATGTTCAATGTAGGATTTCTTTGGGCCATCACATATTTGATGTAGGACTAAAAAACTCTGTTTGCCAATTTTCAGAGACTGCATTCTTGATAATGCCACAACAATCTTGGCATCTCTCCACCACCTCTGTAACATTAAAGGTGGTCTGCCATTAGATTCTCAACATATTTTTCTCGGTTTCACTACTCATGCGCCATTGGTTGTATTCTGCTCAGCAGAAAAACTGTGAAAAATAGCATCTGGGTTTTGCTGTATTGGCATCTCTGTTTCGATAACCAGTATCATGTGTATAGTTCTCTTATGATGAGAAAAAGTTAAATACTTTCTCTTCACATTCAAATAACATTTTCCTGTCATACCTGCTGGCCCATGTCCTTCAGGTCTACTGATTAACTATAGCTTTCCTTAAATTGATTCCTGAATTCTGCAATATGTTGACCCCTACAGATATTCTGTGTCCCTTCAGGTACAGCAGACTGTGAAACCGGGGTGCTCTCCGGAGGTAGTGGAGCTCGCACTGCGTTCCATGGCCTCCCTTGTCGAATTCCTTTCCTCTGTATCCTCCAAGACGGAGCTAATTTCTTCACTTTAACTTGCAAATCCACTGCTGCTAGTTAGAAGGATTATGCAAGTTTGTCTGTTTCTGGGTGTAATATAGATAGACACACATGCCCACTTAAACGGGTAAAAAGGGTGAACGGTGCATTGGCGGGTGAGAGAATTCGTTGTAGGTTGGAAATTGGAGCAGGGAAGGAAATTCGCATGTGTATCCTAAGCTACATTATGATTAAGTTCTGTCAAACAGTGACAGTTCATGAAGCTCAAGAGATGGTTTGTCCCATGAACGTTGGGTGACGTGATGTTAAATTCCAAGTGAAGTCGTTTTTAACTTCAGCAAGTGAATGAGGCTATTGATGTCTTTCCTCGTTTTTGTAATGCATGGATATAACCGTGCATGTGGATTCAAAGTTCAATGGCCAGGGAGAAGCAGAACTGCCCACCTTAAGAAGTCGAAGCTAGTTCGCCAGTGATGCGAGGAACTGTAAGTTGAATTGGACGACTGTGTAAACATTAAATTGAGAGGATGAATTAGCTGGAAGAACAGGAGTCAATGGCCGATGAGGATCCACGGTCACTAAAGTTGTCTCCGTCGCTTGTCTTGTCTCTACGAATCTTGAGATCGTGGTAGATACCTCCATGGTGGTGCCTAGGCAGCGACGAGATCTTGTTGACGTTGGCCATGTCCTGGTGAGTTCTTTTCTTGACGAATGCGAAGGTGTTGGAGAGAGAGTGAGAGGAGAGCAGCTGAGACATGGCAGCCTAGACGACAGCAATGGTTAGATTCCAGCGAGATCTTGACAATTCCGGGAGGGAGGGAGGAACCTAGAAATGGTGGCCTGGTATAGACCGCATTACGAGGGGTCTTCTCCGGTGATGGTAGTAGTCTCAGCGTGGCAAAGGCTGAGATCAGACTTTTGCCCTGCTTTCATGCAGGGTGTAGGAATCGAAACTTACTCTTGAAATTAATTCGTCCTCACCCCAACTCCAGTGGAGATTCGAACCTTCACCTCCCACTTCCAAATTTGGAAGGGTGGCTATTGGAGTAAATATGATAGGTTGAGTTTTATATGGATTAGCTAAATTTTGCTAAATGGGTTGATATGGATTTGAGTAATAAAGTCCAATAAAATATGTGTTTTTAATGGACCTAGAGCCCAACCCTTCTGCAGTCACTCTCCACTTGTCTTCATGTTCAAGTTGGGGGGTTTTTGGGTGGGAGCAACTTATTTTTTAATTTTATCTTTTACTTGTGATCTTTTTTTTTTTCAAATTGAAAGCTTTAGAAAATGGTGAAAATTAATAGATGATGTTACGTGACTTATTGATTTTAAGAGATGTCGGATACTTCATTGTGAAATTCAAAAACTTGCAATAAAAAAAATAATTCGTAAACAAGTTGAAAATTTATTTGGAATTTTTATAAAACTATTGACATTTGTGTCCTTTATACACTACTCACATAGTATAAAGTTCTTGCTTTTAAATGTTTATGTGTATTAGCAATGTAAGTTGGTCGGGTCAAGATTGGTTATCAATCGGATTGGATATGAATCGCCAAATTTGTATTACATGTAAACAGATTAAAACGGGTTAAATGTATCGATTTGGGTCAAACTATTCCCAATCCGACCCAAATTAGACCTATTCCATCTATTTGACGGCCCACGTACAAGTAAAGGACCAAATGAAACTGACAATGTTGTTATTTAATCACCCAAAAAAGAAAAAGTGAAACAACAAATGTGGTAGTGGATTCTCATTGATAACTCACCGATTGACAAATGGCGAATTTTTAAATTATCAAAAATCTCAAATTGATATACTTGCGAAATATTTACCTTAGTTTCTATCAAATTTTATAGTGAAATTGCTAAATTATACAACACACGTCAAATATAATGTCAATTGATATTAGAGAGAGAGAGAGAGTAGACTTTTTAATTTTCTTAAACGATCCACCGTATCCACCCCACAAAACTTTCTAATTCCCCTTAAAATGCTCATGCACATAGGGAAAGTAACGTGCCATTACGGAAGGTCAATCGATCTTTTCCTCTTGACACCTCCGGATTCAATGAGACTCTTGATTTACTTACCCAAGATATCGATCAAGAAACGTTGAATGGATCCTCTCCCAATGAAGGGCAATAAATAACCAGATTTCCCACATCTTTTTTTGCACATATATTACGATCTCTCTCAACCATTTCTTCTGTCCGTCCTGTATAAATATAACGCACCCGCCGATATACTCTAAAGAAAATAGTAAGTTTTGAACGAATGGAAGCCTCTCTCAAATTCCATTCCCTTCTTTCCTTCGCCCTGATTCTTGCACTCTCGATTCCATGTGAATCCGCTTCGGGCGATGGCTTCACCTTGGAGCTGGTCCACCGCGAGTCGCCGAGGTCCCCATTCTACAACCCGGCCGACACCCGATACCAGCACGTAACCAACGCGATCCGCCGGTCCATTTCCCGCGTCAAGCGCCTCGACCCGAGCTCCGTCAATGCCCCGGGCACACCTTCCGCGGTGATCGTCTCCAACGATGGGGAGTACCTCATGAACGTCAGCCTCGGGACCCCGCGATCGACCATCGTGGGGATCGCCGACACGGGGAGCGATCTCATATGGACGCAGTGCGAGCCGTGCCCGGACTGCTTCAAGCAGGCGAGCCCAATCTTCGACCCGAATAAGTCCTCAACGTACAAGGCCATCTCGTGCGGAACGTCGCAGTGCGGCGTGATCGACCAGACCTCGTGCGGCGGGAGTGGGGGGCTATGCCAGTATTCCTACTCTTACGGCGATTCTTCGTTCACCAATGGAAACCTAGCCACCGAGACCTTCACCCTAGGTTCCACTTCCGGCGGGCCCGCGAGCTTCCCCAGGGTGGTCTTCGGCTGTGGACTCCAAAATGGCGGGAACTTTGACAATAAATTGGACGGAATCATCGGGCTCGGGGGCGGCCCCGCCTCGCTCATAACCCAACTGGGGACAGTCACCGGCGGGAGATTCTCCTATTGCCTGGTGCCCTTCTATTCGGACAGCGGAAAATCTAGCAAGTTGAACTTCGGGCCCAATGCCGCGGTCACCGGCAAGGGCACCGTCTCCACCCCTCTGATCCAGAAGGACCCAAAGACTTTCTACTACCTAACCCTAGAAGCGGTGAGCGTCGGCGAGACGAGGGTAGAATTCAGCTCCGGCTCTTCCCCTTCCGCGGATGAAGGGAACATCATCATCGACTCGGGCACCACCCTGACGCTGCTGCCCGGAGGTTTCTACGAGAAGATCGAAGCCGCCGTGGTCGAGCAGGTCAAGCTGACCCGCGTGAACGACCCGTCTCAGACCCTCAGCCTCTGTTACAGGACCACGACGGGTGACGGGCTCGGCATTCCTCCGGTGACCTTCCACTTCAAGGGCGCGGATGTGGTGCTGAATCCGGGGAACTCCTTTGTTCAGGTTGCCGACAACGTCTTATGCTTCGCGATGTCCGCGGGCGATCTGTCGATCTACGGCAACTTGTCGCAGATGAACTACTTGGTCGGATACGACACCTCGAACTCGCAGTTGTCCTTCAAGCCTGTCGATTGCTCCTCGAACTGATCTTCTTTCACGTACTTGGTTCGTCGTTCTAATTCTTATGGTTGCACATACTGAAAGATCAATCGTGGTGTGGTTTGTATGGGATTTTATCCTTAGGGTTCTCTAGCTTTGGACTGAATAATATCCACGCGTTCTTGTAATTCCTTTATTTTCTCCAAACTATTGAGAATTATTTATCATTATTTATTTTGTTGTCCACCTTATAATGCTCGAGATAATCCCATCTTTGCAAGATGCACTGATTTGGGTTTTACAAAAGCGTTTTTGAAGTATTACGGTACGGACCCGAAGAACAAGTTGAATGCCATTATTAGACATGATATTTTAGTAAGAAATTTTCTGGATTCTTAATTTAAAAGAATAAGACAGTGAAATTTTTGGATTATAACGTAGATTTTGTAGTGTTGAATATTAAGCGTTGAAGTCTTTTGAGTACTAAAATTGAAAATAAAACACTGTGATAATAGATGAAAGTTAGACAATATCTTCTATCGTTTTCTTATGAAACGGCGAATGGTGTGTATTATTGAAAGGTTTTGACAATATAATTGGTCTGACTTTAATTTTTATTGAATATTTGGTCACCTTTAAATTAAATAATGTATTCTTTACTTACTAAAAATAAGTGATTTTTCACTTAAGTTAATCAATTAAGTCGTATGTATTTAGAGGTCATCAAACACACCTAATAATTTTTTAGTATAGAAAAATTGAATTTGGAAATTTTTTCCTCCAACCCCTAGATGGAAAATACTCTCCCAAGCATACATATGAGTAGTGTGGGACAAAAACATAGTCAATCACACGAAAACTTAACGAAAGTTTATGTGTCGATTTTTTGGAGTACAGAAACTCTATATAACTTCTTATTCCATGCACTCGAGTATTAAGATTTTGCTTCATTCATTCAAGTCGCAAATCTTGCATCTTCCATTTAATTTGAGCCCATCCTTTGTGGAAGGTCCATTGGACCCAAAAGTTACAAGAATGGATTAACATGATTTTTTTTTTTTTTTTTGGTCGAAAGATGAGATAGTGCCATTAACTGGTAGCAGAATTACATGCATGTAAAGCATCAGTACATAGGAGATCAAACAAGAAAGAAGGGGGGTTTGCAGCCCAATTAGAGGGTAGGAGACGAAGCCCGTGTTCATCCATGATTGACATTTCATCCATGTTCCATTTTTTTAATTATTTGTGGTCACACGATACAATGTATAGGCAATTTAGGAGTTTATAATCCTATATACTATGTATCGATTTTTTTCATTTTAAATGATAAAACAATACAATATGTTATTAAGAAAAATTGCCCAATCAAACCCAAACCTATATCGTATGAATAACAATTCAAATATAAAGTTTATAATTAGGCCAATTTGCATCTAAATATGGAAATTCCAATGTAGTTATCTCAATTATTTGATGTTTGGATTCATTAACGTGGCGATCCAATCATTGTTGACGATCCTACTTGACATCTTGCCAAAAATTAGGGACTCCCAAAAATTGGCTAGAAGATGAATTACAATGGAATTTCACACCAAAATTTAAGATTCAATTGATAATATTGGAAAGTGTGGAACTAAATAGGCATATTTACAATGGGTTTAAGACTGATTAGGCTATTCTCTCTATGTTATCACACCGTTTTGCCGAGTGAGAGAACAAACTTTTGATTTATATTACCCGATCTAACATAAAACTATATATACTTTAGAAATGCCACGCACGTAGGGAAAGTGACGTCCGATTATGGAAGGTCAATCATTTTTTGTCTTAATTTTTTAGATTACAAACTATATAATCACGCAAGCATTCACATTCTTCTCATAAGACCAAAAAATTCACAAGTTTCGAACTTTTCCAATCCACAATTTCCAAATCAAAGCCTCTCTCAAATTTCATTTTCACACACACACACAGACACACACACATATAAAATACATTAGTTTATTCTCTAAGATTGCGTTTGGTGGTCAGGAAAAAATTCGAAATAGGGTAATTTATACTATCCTGTGTTTGGTGTCTACTTAAGACGGGATAAAGTCGATATAAGGGAAATATAAGCCGAATTAAATTATCTTATGGAAGAGGTGGGATAAATATGGATATGATTTCTAACAAACTTCTTAAATTAACAAAATAAAAATTATATTTCTATATAAATAATATTCGAATTCTAAAAAAAAAAATTCAAAATTACAAAAATAACAATTTGGTTTTTAATTTAATCTTATTTATGTATAAATTTGAATAATAAAAATTCGATAGATAAATATAAATATATATTTATATTTATTACGTATTTATTACATATTTTAGTTATTTTAATATTTTAATATTTTAGGCATATTAGTATAGTTTACTATTTAATAAAATTTTATCAGAGAATGATGGAGGGGGAAGAAAGACATAAAAAAGAAATTTATTTAAAAAAGAGGGGAAAATAAAATAATAAAAATAAAGTAAGTAAGAGTATCGTGAAGGATTTTTACCATATCTTTTTTGTAAAATTTTTGGTTCATTCATGCTAGTATGTTATTTATACTAAACAATGTACATAATATGATATGAATATATCTGACTTTATTACTGTAATTGTCAAATAGATGATAGGATATAACAAAATCCATAAATTTCATATCTTATCATATTTAGTCTTACTCTGATTAGAAATCTAGACGATCAAATGCAGCCTAAGAAGTTGTAACAAGACCTATTGCATATCATAATGTAATATTCTGTAACTTTTAGGTGCATAAGCATAATAAATTGATTTCTATTATATAAAGCAAAGAAAGATGACCCCCTACTCTTAAAGGATCACAATTTTATTTTTCTTTCCTAAAACATCCTCGATTATTTATTTTACATATATTGAACTTATAAACAAACACTTAATTTAGTAATTCTATTTTATCTCCTACACGTTTCAATATCGAAATTTGAATCTTATCTATCTTCCAATAACCTCCTTACAAAAAGTTGGAATCTTGAGATATCTATCCTTTTCCATGCGAGACATGTAAATGCATGAATTGGACACGTTTTAGGACTTGTCGGATAATTGTTCCATGCACTTTCACGTATACTATGAAGTAGAATTAAACGTGGACGAGCCTCCCGTTTCACACATTGAGAAGTTACACGGTCAAAGAGATGATTTGGAGGGAATTAAACACGACAGATGGTCTTTTCTTTGGCGTGGCATCTTCGTGCATGAGCCATTTCTCCGTGATTTATGGTCACCCAGTACAATGTATACAAACTACGAGTGTATAAGAAAAATGAAATTTATTGCATTACAATAATTTGTGTCTTGCGGAGTGATTCCGTCTCCGGCTTGGAGAGCAAGAGGAAAGAGACTTTTGATTTTCCCTTAAACGATCCAGCAGCGATCCATGCACGTAGGGGAAGTAACGTCCGACTGTGGAAGGTCAATCATTTTTTCTCTTAAATTTTTTTATTACAATCTCTTTTAATCACACATGCATTCCCAATCTCCTCTTACCACCTCTGATTCAATGAGACTTTTGATTTTCTTGCCCAAGATTTCTATCAAGAAACATGGAATACTCCACCACTGATGAAGGCAATAGGTCATCAACCCTTAAGATTTCCATGGTTTGCACAGGATTACAATCTCTCAAGCATTTCTTTACCCATCCTGTATAAATACATGCACTCCCCAATAGACCCAAAGAGAAGACAAGTTTTGAACGGTTCAAATCCACAATTTCCCAACGGCAGCCTCTCTCAAATTTCATTTTCCCCTTTCCTTCACTCTGATTCTTGCACTCCCAGTTCTATGTGAATCTGCTTCGGATTAAACCTTCATTATGGAGCTGGTCCACCGCGACTTGCCCAGTTCGCCATACTAAAACCCTGCCGAAACCCTGTATCAACGTATGACCAATGCTATATGCCAGTCCATTTCCTGCATCAACCGTCTCAACTCCTAACTCTGTTGGCGCCCCGAAGACGCCCTCTGCAGTGATAGTCCATATTGAAGGAAATGGATGATATCCATGCAAACATATGTTTCTTGGATCGACCCCAATCTAAGGGTATTCCCAAATACTTCTCTATGACCAATATTCGCAGTTATCGAGCCATATTCCTTTTCAAAATCAGTGGGCAGCCATTATACAAATAGATTCTAGATTTACTCAAATTAATATCGACCCATCGCAAAGCAATATTGGTTCAGAATAGCAACCAAGTTCTGACATTCTCTAACCGTCCCATTCATGAAAAAAGATAGTCATTGGCAAATAGTGAGAAAGTGTAGGGTAGAACTTGTTTAGTTTAATTCCTCTGATAATCCCATCCTCAATTGCTTTGTTCATAAGCAAGGAAAGAACATTTGCCATTACAATGAAGAGATAAGGAGATAATGAATCTCCCTGCCTAATTCTACGTGAAGGGTGAAAGTAGTGTAAGGGTTCTCCATTAACTTTCACACTAAAAAAACAATGGAAATACATTGCGTGATCAAAGAAAACCTATCTATCATAGAAACTCATCTTTAATACACAAACTTTCAAGAAAATATAGTCCACTATATCATAAAATTTTTGCAGTCTAGTTTTAATACCGCCTGAGACTTCTCATTCCTCTTCCTTACCCTTAGTTGGTGCCCAAATAATCAAAATGTTGTCTTGGATTTGCCTTCCACTGACATAAGTGCTTTGCTCAATAGCAATTGAGTTAGGAAACCAAGGTTTCAGGCATGCCATCACCATTGAAATAATTTTATAACTAAAGTTGCAAAGGCTAATGAGTCTAAATTAGTTTATACTATCTAGGTTTGGTACTTTAGGAATGAGTGAAATGGAAGTTTTTTCTCAATAAATGTACTTGAGTGAAAGAAATCTTTTGCTAATAGGAACACGTCTCAATGAATATCCTCCCAGTGATGATGATAAAATTGACCATTCAGTTTATTAGGGTTGGGAGCTTTCGATGCTCCCATTTGGATAACAGCTTCTTTCACTTCCTCAATCATCACGGATCTGATAGAGCATCATTCATCCCCTCTCAAACTACACAAGAGCATTGATCTAGAATTGGTTGAAATTCTTTGAAACCCACTGTCTCATAGAGTGACTAGTAGATGTCAACAGTGTGCTATTTCCAAAAATAACGCTCGTGACACTAGTTTTATTCATCAATTTTTAACATAAAAATCCTATTTTGCTGTCTACTCTAAACAATAGTAGCCTAAAAATACTTCATGTTCCTATTTCCCATTTTAGCCAGCTAATATGCGATCTCATATCTTAATACATCTCTTCCTACCTCCATAGTTTTTCAATCTGTTCCAAATAAGAGCTCATAGTGCTCTCGTTTTCTCAAGTAAAGATTTAAAGTGGGCATTTTAGTATAAAAGAAAAGCCTTTCCTCACTGGTTAGTTAAGTGTATTTTTGTCCTTTACTCATTTTTATTTTCTTTCCTTTTTTATTTTTTATTTTTTCTATTTCTTTCTTTCCACAAAAAAGAAAAACTAAAAAAAGGAAAAAAAAAAGGCTAAAAATTAAAAAAGAATAAGGGGGGAGGGTTAGGAACTAAGGGTGGGGCTAGCCCTCCCACCTGGGTTTCTCTAATTTATTTGTTTTTTTTCAAAGCTTTAGCCCTTTTTCTATTTTGAGTTTGTCTTTTTTCATGGAAAGGAAAAAAGAAAGAAAAAAAAAATAGAAATAAAGGATGAGAGCGCCTTTGACTAACTAGTGAGGTAGCTCTTCTTTGAGGTTGATATTTTTATTTTAGGCCCTTATATGAAATAAGATCCACTTTAGACCCTTATTTAAGAAAATAATATTATTTGAAACAAGTTTCACTTTAGGCCTTTATTGAAAAAATGATGGCACTTTAGGTCTTTATTTGGATATGTAATTGAGAAGGCAAAATAGAGGCCTGCAAGTTTTGAGTTTAGGACTCCTGCTCTAACACCACATGAATTTTGTAAAACTATTGCCAATTGTTTTAAAAGGTTAAACTGTTAAAAAAAAGTAGTTTAATATTTGAATAGTCTATCATTTTATTATATTTATATTTGTGTGATTTTCCTCTACCTATCAACTTAAGTTTTTAGAATAGTTGGTATTAATCTCATGAAATCTCATATGGTTATTAGAGCTTGACCCATACCAACAAAGAATGACCCAAGTTAAATCACTGGTTTTTTTCTCTCTTCTTGTTGTCAATCTCAATCATCATTTCCGTTGCAACCATGGTCCTCTTTGTTCACTTCTCGCGGTTAGTGACACTGGCATCTTCATTACTCACCTCTCTTCAGTAACTTCCCAATTTTGTCGAATTCAACAATGCCTACCATATGTGTTATTCGTTATGGGACTCTTCTTCAATGCAAATGTCATCGACAAGAAAAGCCGTTGTCAAGTGCCTAGGCAACTAGAAGCGTCGAAGTCAGGCGCTGAAGTCAAACACACCTTTATTGAGCAACTAAAGTTTAGCGCCATGGGGGGTGATGTAGTTTTGTTTGCTGTAATTCAAGTTGGGCACAATTATTTTTTCTTTGAAGAAAAGGAAGAAAAAGGAAAAAGAATTCATATGTCCATGTCATCTCCTTCTTCGAACTTGAAATTCCCATAGCCAATGAAAACAACTTTTTGTTTTGGGAGACACAACTACCATCTCTGATTACGTACTTGTTTTCCAGCCTTATTAGGTATCACTCTATAAAATTGATAATAAAATCGTCTTTCCATCTTCACTCATGTACACATCGGATTAGGTAGTATATTAGTGTACTAAGTGAAAGTAGTTTTTGACAAAGATGAAGAGAATAACCTTAGTCTTACAAACATGAAGTCGAACCCTAGTTATTGTCGAACTTCTTCAGCAACTGCATAGGTTTCAAGTATGGATTTGGTTGGCCATCTTACCCACCTAGGCAATGATACCGGTCTTGTCGGGTTATTTACGTTAATTGGCATGTTAAGACCAACGAGAATATTCACATTGAGTGGTACAAATGGAGTCACTAGCCTTATATTTTCTACATTTGGTAGTTGACTGGCTTGTCACCCAATTTGTTTTTTTTTTTCAAATTATTGTTACCTATTTTGTTATTTCAACCAGCATAGCATGATTATTCTCATTATTTCAAGCCTTTGCATAATTTTTATTGGGGTTAACTACTCTTTCCAACATTATAGCATCAATAAATGAACAAGGACTAGGAACATACCAATTAGACAACCCTAGCCTTGGTAGGGTGTTGTCCTTCATAGCATCAATGACGATCGACTTGATAACGTTTGACATGTGACTTACAATACATTTGGTTATATCATTATGCTGCTCTTCGAACAATTTTCTCACGGTTGACACCATGTTAGAATTTGGATCAAGACCCTTTAACTAATCTTTAGTGTGATGCATTGGAAGATTAACTTCCTTACATCGATTATCTTCAGTTGCCTCTCATAACAGCCCAAGTATTAAAATACACAACTATCTCCTTACCAAATTGTGGTAATGGGTTGTTATTGCCAACAACATTGTCTAATTGTGGTTGATTTCTAGTTTTTGCGGTCGTAGTCCCCTCAAATTGACAAAATATGTCCCATTGGCATGCCAAAAAGATGTCTTGAAAAGGTGTCATTGAAATACCTTACAAAATATTGATGGATTAATGTGAATCAACAAAGATTGCGAAGGATACTTTGTTAATTTTGGACAAAAAAAGTAAATGACAAGAAAATTAAAGGTATGAAGACTTGAGAAAATCACAGCCATCCATGTAAATTGCAAGAAAGTAAAGATAAAAGATGGATTTGCAATAGAATATTGAATTTTGTGATTGATTGAAAGGTCCCCTTGCAATGGATACATTAGGGGTATTTATAACCTTCTATCAATGGTTACATATAACTGTTATTGAATTTGAATAAATAACTAACTTTATAATGTAGTTACAAGAAGTGATGTGATTTCTTATTATTTAGCTGCTTATCCACAGGAAGTTATTCAACAATACTTATTTACAAGAAGTTACAAAATCCTAAATTATCGAACATAATCACCCAACGATTATGTCTTTACGTTAATTTTTCTACATATGACTTTGCCAATCAACTTCCCAAAGTCTTGATAAAGGCTTTGCGGATAACTTTCCCAATGATGTTAATGACTTCCTAATGAGTTGTCGAGTTCCTTTCAAATTGCCAATGTTTTGTTCATTGGTGACCATACTTTGCTCTCGTGGATGACTTTCACAATGTTGTCGATGACTCCCTCGATGAGTTGCCAGTTCTCTTCAAATTGTTGATGGTTTTGTTTAGGAATATGTACATTACAAGTCCTAAAACTTATCGCAAAAATACAATTGAGTTTCAAAACTTTTAAAAGTACAATCAAGTTCTAAAACTAGTCAAATTGGTGCAATTGAGTTATTCTATTAACACCGTCAATTGTCTAATAGAAAATACTAATGTGACATATTTAAATTAATTTATTTTTCCTACGTGGCATCTTTTTATTATTAATTTTTTCTTTAAATATTATTTAAATAATAGTAAAAAACTAAAAAAAACTAAGATAATTTTTTTAAAGAAAAGGAAAAAAAGGGCAGGAATCATGGATGGGCACTGGGCACTGCAACCTATTGCTGGAGGGTTGCTGACCATCGGCAACCTCGGGCAAGGGTCAACCTTGCTCAGCCAAGCCTCGCTGGCCTAAGAGAGGGTTGGCGACACTCGCTAGGCTCGAGCGAGGCTTGCCCAAATGCCCTTGCCTCGATCGGTGAAGGCCACCCCTCCTTAGTTGCCTAGGGTTGGCAACCTTCGTTGGTCCCTTAGGCGATGGGTGGTAGTGGGAGCACCCAGCCATGATCCCACACCTTCTCTCTCTCTAGTTTTTAAAAATTATTTGAGCTTTTTTTAGTTTTTTGCTATTATTAAAGCAATATAAAAATGTCACATCACCATTTTTCATTAGACAAATTGATGGTGTTAATAGAATGACTCAATTGTATCAACTTAACAAGTTTTAGGACTTAATTGCATTTTTTGAATGTTTTAGAACTCAATTGTACTTTCGTAAGAAGTTTTAGGATTTGTAGTACACATAGCGTTTCGTTTATTGCTGACCAAACCCTACTCTTATTGACTAAATTTGATACTTGGTAATGGTACCCACAAGTTGGTCATTTTATGAATTTATGATCTGATATAGTGTGTCTCAATTTTTTTTTAATGATTAATGATAAGAAAATACGATGTGTTATTGCATTGCGAGAATTTGTGTTTTGCCGAGTGATTCAGTGACTGGATGAGAGCAAGAGAGAGAAGAGACTTTTGACTTTCCTAGCATGATCCACAGTAAAACTTTAGATTATTCAGAATCACTGAAACGCCTCGTCCATAGGAAGAGTAACTTCCAATTATGGAAGGTCAATCGTGTTTTCTCGTCAATTTTTAGATAATAATTTATTTTAACGACACATGCATTTACAATCTCCTCTTACCCAGATATATATTATTAATTTTTTTTGCTTGGATCCTCTTACCTAGATTTATTACCAAGAAACTTGGAAAACTCCATCTTATTACGTGGTAAGCACATAATTACGTGGTATTACATGGCATGCACATAATTAGAAGGCAATAAATCATCAACCCTTAAAATTTCGATGGTATGCACATAATTACAACCTCTCAAGCATTTTTTTGGCCCGTCCTATGTAAATATATGCATTCTCCAATAACCCAAAAGAACATAGAAGTTTTTTCAACGGTTCAAATTCACAGTTTCCCAATGGAAGCCTCTCTCAAATTTATTTGTCTTCTTTCCTTCACTTTGATTCTTGCATTCTCAATTCTAGGCGAATTTGCTTCGGATTATGGCTTCACCACGGAGCTGGTCCACCGCGACTCGCCCAGGTCCCCATACTACAACCCGGTTGACACCCCGCATCAACGAATGGCTAATGCCATTCGCCGGTCCATTTCCCGCGTCAACCGTCTCGATCCGAGCTCTGCCGGTGCTCCGAAGACGCCCTCCACGACGCTTTTCCCTAACGACGGGGTCTACCTTATGAACATCTCTCTCGGGAACCCGCGCGTAACCATACTAGGGATCGCCGACACGGGGAGCGACCTCATATGGACGCAGTGCAAGCCGTGCGCGGATTGCTTCAAGCAAGCGGCCCCGCTTTTCGATCCTCGCAAGTCCTCCACGTACAAGGACATACCGTGCCACACATCGCTGTGCGGAGTGTTAGATCACACCGTCTGCTACGGACGACCAGGGCTGTGCACGTATGCTTACAGTTATGGTGATAAATCATACACTAAGGGAATCCTAGCCACAGAGACCTTCACAATTGGGTCCACCTCGGGCCGGCCGGTGAGCTTTCCCAAGGTGATCTTCGGCTGTGGACACCAAAACAACGGGAACTTCGATCCTCATCAGAGCGGAATCATCGGGCTTGGGGGCGGCAGCGCCTCGCTCATATCCCAAATGGGGAAGGCCACCGGCGGGAAGTTCTCCTATTGCTTGGTGCCCCATTCCTCGAATCATCAAGCCTCTAGCAAATTGAAGCTCGGGGCCAACGCCGTGGTCGCTGGCTGCGGCGTCGTCTCCACTCCTCTGATCCAAAAGGACCCAAAGACTTTCTACTACCTAACCCTAGAAGCGGTAAGTGTCGGCGAGACGAGGATAGAATACACCTCCGGCAACACTTTCACTTCCGTAGAAGAAGGAAACATCGTCATCGACTCAGGCACGACCTTGACACTGCTGCCTCAAGAATTCTACACCAAGATTGAAGCCGCCATGGTCAAGTCCGTGAAATTACCCCGCGTCAGAGACCCGTCTAATTTCTTTAACCTTTGTTACAAGGCCGAGAAATATACCGGGCTCGGCTTCCCCACCGTGACATTCCATTTTAAGGGCGCGGACGTGAGGCTGAACTCAGCGTACTCCTTTGTTCGAATCTTTGACAACATCACATGCTTCGCGGTGCAGGCGACCCCAGTCCAGCTTAACATCTACGGCAACTTGGCGCAGACGAACTACTTGATCGGATACGACATTCAGAATATGAAGTTGTCCTTCAAGCCCGTTGATTGCACCTCGTACTGATTTCTTTCGTTAGGATCGAGTGGTGTGTTGTCTTTGAAAATAAAAGCCTTTGGTTGAACATACCGAAGATCAATCCTGATTCAGTACACTAGTTGTTACTGAATAATATCCACCTATGCTCAAGACAATCCATCTTTGCAAAATGCACTGATGCACTATTCAGAGTAGCAATTGGTTACTGAACTAGGAAGGAAGTTCTTCACATACACAGGTGAGACTTTTAATAAACCCACCTCTAACTTTTTAGAATTATGAAAACATAAATTAAAATATCGAATTGCTCTTCTTTTCAAATATCTAATAACTTTAGACTTCGTTTGTTTCGCAAAAAATGAAAGGTTTCGAAGACATTTCCTTAAAACTATTTCGCTACTATCACTTAAAAGAATTAGTCGATGAAAAATGTTTTCATTATCAATAATAATTTATGTTCAAACATTTTTGTGGATGATGAAAGTATTTTTTGTTTGTTCATTTTATAAGTGATACAAGCTATGATTTTTAGGAAAATATTTTCCAAATCATTCTTTTTTCGCAAAACAAATGGGTGCGTACCAGGTCAAAGAAGGTACAGAGCAAGGTTAGTAATAAAATGTTTTCAACAAAAGAAAGTTATTGACCATAAAGAAATTTTTCTTCAGTTGTGAAATTAACTACTATAAAGTTAGTATTAAGTATTGTTCCCGTTGAGTATTTAGATGTAAAGATGCATTCTTTCATGGTAACTTAGAGCAGGATATTTAGATGATATAATCAGAAGATTTTCAGATTTCTAAAAAAAAGAATTATGTCTGCAGGCCTAAACAGGCTTAGTGATACAAGAGATTTGACATCTTTTTTTCTTTTTTTAGGATGCTATACTTAGTAGTTTCTTTTCTAAAATAAAAGTATCGCTAGTTTTTCTTTTTCAAGCGGGAAAAAATTAGAATGAGAATTGGATGAAATTCCAAATATTGTTTAGAAGCTTAGCTCCCTTGTAAACCATGCGAATCAAAATGCGGCAATGATCAATCACCTGATCAGTGAAAGATTTAGAAAGGACTGGCCCACAAAAGAATATTCTTCCTGTAAGAGCTATCCAAATGTTGATGCGATCAACGTTAAAAAAAAGGGGGGGGAAAACCAAAGACAGTTACTTTGTTTTAGAAAAGAAACTACTAACCATACCGTGGCAAGAGCAAAACATTCGAGGATAGGAAAAATTTCAAATAAAGGCCTAAAGTGCCATCATTTTCTTAAAAAATAGCTTGAAGTGAATTTTATTTCAAATAAGGACCGGAAGTACTCATATTGTCTCCAATAAGAGTCTAAAGAGAACCTTGTTTCAAATAAGAGTTTGGAGTGGCTTTGTCAGTCTCAAAAAAGGGCTTGACTTCGCTGGCCAATTGAGGACAAGTTGGTGTTTTTATTCGTTTCTTTTTTTTTTCTTTTTTCCTTTTTATTTTTTTCCATAAAGAAAATGTCAAAAAAAAGCTACACTTTTATTTTTAAAAAAAAAAAAAAAGACACACACAGGCCCATCATGGTGGCAACTGGCCCATTGCCAATGAGGAGATCAGGCTTTTATTAGGGATAATGAGGGCATTTCGAGCCCCTATTTGAACAAAGTTTTCTTCATGTCCTCATTTGAGAAAATGAAGGTATTTCATACCCTTATTTAGAACTTTCGTCCAGAAAAAAAAAAAAAAAAAAAAAAAAACAAAAACAAAACAAAACAAAACAAAACAAAGCAGGTCCTTAAAAATTGTCAATTTTGTACATTCAAGTCCTAAAATTTCATCTCGTCCGTTTAAGTTTTAAAACTTGTAACTCTGATACACTTACAAGTTCATCTTCTCGTTGAAGGAAGAATTCAACAAGACCAAAAGTCACAAGTTTTAATTCAAATGCACAAAATGAAAGTTTTCAAATAGCAAGTTCATGAGTTTGACATGTTTTAGAGCATGTCCAATAATTATCCCATGTATCCGCATGTTTTTTCCCTTGCTCTAAAAGTTCTCTCACAATTATATTCTTTGAAATACACAAATGTGGACAAACCTCCCTTCTCACACATTCAGTGGGTGATGCAATGCATTACAACCGTTTCCCTTAGTGTTAAATTCAATGGCGAACCCTTAACCTACTTTCATCCCACCGGGGGCTCAGATAGGAAGACTCTCTCTCCGTACCTCTTCATTCTGGTGGCGAACATCTTATCTACACTTATTCGTCAAGTTGTGGACATGGGAAATATCAAAGGTATCCAATTAAACAGGTGGTGTCCTACCCTATCTCATCTATTTTTTGCAGACGATGCTATATTTTTCCTAGATGGTAAACTTCAGGAATGCCAGAACTTAGCAAACGTCCAAAACCAATATTGCTTAGCAACGGGACAAGCCGTGAACCGGAACAAATTAGGAATTTTCTTTAGTAAGGCTTGTCCCCTTAGTTTATAGGAAAACTTGGCCCGAGAATTTCGAGTACCTGTGCTTACCAAGACTGGTAAATACCTAGGTATACCATTTGATTGGGGGAGATCTAAAAAGGAAGTGTTTGCCTGGATCTTGGGTCGAGTGAGTTCAAAACTGGAAGGATGGAAAGAGCATTTCATTTCCAAGGGCGGTAAGGAAACTTTAATTAAGATAGTAGTTCAGGCAATCCCGCAGTATGCCATGTCTATTTTTAAGATTCCTATGTCTATTTGTAAATCCATTGAGTAGAAAATTGCAAGATTCTGGTGGCAAAATCATTGCAGCAAGTCAGCCATTTATTGGAAAAGATGGGACATACTTAAGAGCAGGAAGTACACCGGGGGACTTGGTTTTCGAGACCTTATCACTTTCAACAAAGCTTTACTGGGAAAACAGGCGTGGTGTCTAATCGAAAAGCCATCCTCATTGTGGAGTAAAATTTTTAAAGGTCTTTACTTTCATTCTAAGGAGTTCTAGAATGCCGAAAAAGGAGCTAGACCATCCTAGGGCTAGTAGAGTATATTGATAGGCAGAGACTCCATATTGAATCAAATACAATGGTTAGTCGGCGATGGACAACGGATCAAAATCCGAGAAGATAAATGACTATCCAGAGGTATAATAGGTGGGCTTGCACCTAGAGGAGAACCAGTGAAGGTGGCGGACTTTATCATCCCGGAACAGAATAGTTGGAATGAACCTCTACTGCGCAATAGTTTTGATGATTAGACTGTCGAGGAAATCCTTACTTTTCAGCTTCGCACCCATTGCATAGCCGACAAAATCATCTAGAAAGGGACTCAAAATGGTGTGTATACAGTGAAAAATGGATACAACTCTCTCAGATCTACAGAAAACAATGACGCTCACAACCACACCTCCTCATCCTATCAAACTCCACGTAAGCTTTGGCGCAAGATCTGGACTATGAAGACTGCCCCGAAGCTACGTATATTTATGTGGTCCTTATGCCATAATGCCTTATCTACAAAGGATAATCTATACCACAGACGCATCATTCCGAATCCGGTGTGTCAACTATGTCAAGATCATGGCCCAAAAACAACAGAGCATATATTCCTCTTATGTCCATGGACACGAGGCATTTGGTCACACCCATAAGTTCAAATCATAGTGGCATCACATGGAATACACAGAATAGATGCTTGGCTTGCAGATCTGATCGAGAGACGAGATCTATTACCTAATATGGAGACTCTTGCTTCCATCTTGTGGCAGATCTGGAAAACCATAAACAACTTTGTCTTCCACTGGATTCTCCCTGATCCAACACAGGTGGTTGCGGTGGCCCTCGCGAACACACATGTTGCTTGTTGCTGTGACGACGTCCTATCGAGATCAAGGTTGCATACCTCAAATCCAGATCGGGTGTGGCGCCCACTGGAGCTCGAAACTCTGAAGATCAACATTGACGGAGCCTATCCCACTGCAACCAATGAGGGTTCCGTGGCGTCTGTGTGGCGTGATCACTCAGGCTAGCTCGTTGACGGCTTCAACAGCAGTATCACAGCCTCTTCGACTCTGCAGACAGAGGTACAAGCACTCACACTTACTCTCAAAAACCTGTTGCGGAAAGGGAAGGAAAACGAGAAAATTCTTCTGGAATCTGACTGTCTGGTACTCGTAGAAGCCATGCATCAACCTTGCTCGACGCCGTGGGAGATCCGAGCGTTGTTCTCAGAGTGTGCGGTGCTGCTCCCCTGTTTCCCTAATCTCCGAATTCTGCATTGCAGAAGAGAGGCCAATTACATTGCTGACTAGGCCGCTAAAGTCCATGGGCACCGAAGCCTTCCCCCCCAACCTCTTTTAGACTTACTTTGTTCTGATTCCTTGGACAAGGGTTGTTCACTTGGTTAGCATATATAATATTCACCATTTTCGACACAAAAAAAAAAAAAAAACATTGAGGAATTATATGGTCGGAGAGATGATTTGGAGGGGATTAACATGTTGATGGCTTTTGCTTAGCGGTGACATGTTCATGCATGTGCCCTTTTTTTAATGATTTGTGGTCGTATGATACAGTGTATAGGCTATCTACGAGTTTATAAGGCCATATACCCTGTCTCAATTTTTACGTAATCAATGATAAAAAGATCTAATGTGTTACTACGAAAAAATTGTTCAATCAATCTTAAATCTATAGCATATATACCAATTCAGTCATGAACTTTTTGGATTTATCAATTTAGCTCTAAGCCTTTGCGCGAAAATGTAGTCATCTCTATCATTTTTTGTCAGAAATAACTAATGTAGCCATCCTATATGACACACACCAAGTCAACAATTTCTGGCAAATATTGTTCGTAAGGACTTAATTTGAATTTCACACAAAGGTTAAAATTTAAATTGACAAAATCGAAAATTTTAAAACTAAATTGGCATGTATATAATAGATTTAGGACTTATTGGGTAATTCTTCCTGAGTTATTACATTGCAAGGATTTGGGTTCTGCCGATTGATTATATTCCATGAGAGCGAGAAAGGAGAATCACTGAAATGCAATGGATGTAGGGAGATGACGTCCGATTAGGGAAGGTCAATCATTTTTTTGTCTTAAATATTTTGGATTACGATCCAGAAATGTCTCTACCAATTAAGGTTATAAATCATCAACCCTCAAGATTTCCATCGTATGCACATAATTACAACGTTCCTATATAGATACGTGCCCCAGCCAAAGGACCCATTGGACGGTTCAAATCCACAATTTTCCCAATGGAAGCCTCTCTCAAATTCCATTCTCTTCTTTCCTTCACTTTGATTCTTGCATTCTCAATTCTATGTGAATCTGCTTCTGATTATGGCTTCACCACGGAGCTGATCCACCGCGACTCGCCGAGGTCCCCCTTCTACAACCCGGCCGACACCCCGTATCAACGAGTGGCCAACGCCATTCGCCGGTCCATTTCCCGTGCCCACCGTCTCAGCCGAAACTCTGGTGGCGCCACCCTGGACACCCCCTCCGCGGTGATTACCTCCGACGAGGGGGAGTACGTTATGAAGGTGTCGCTCGGGAGCCCGCCCGTCGACTTTCTGGGGATCGCCGACACGGGGAGCGACCTCATATGGACGCAGTGCAAGCCGTGCACGGATTGCTTCGACCAAGCGAGCCCGCTCTTCGACCCGAAAAAGTCCTCGACGTACAAGAAGGTCTCGTGCCAAACGTCGCAGTGTGAGGTGATCAGCGAAACCATCTGCGGCCGGGGAGCGAGCCTTTGCCGATACTCTTACTCTTACGGTGATCAATCATTCACTGAGGGAAACCTAGCCACAGAGACCATCACCTTGGGGTCCACCTCCGGCCGGCCAGTGAGCTTCCCGAAGCTGGTTTTCGGGTGTGGCCACAACAACGGCGGGACCTTCGATAATCACGTGGACGGAATCGTCGGGCTCGGGGGCGGCGACGCCTCGCTCGTAACCCAGCTGGGCACTGCCACCGGCGGGAAATTCTCCTATTGCTTGGCGCCCCTTTCCTCGGATGAAAAAACTAGCAAGTTGAACTTCGGGGCCAATGCCCGGGTCACCGGCGACGGCGCCGTCTCCACTCCTCTAATCCAAAAGGACCCAAAGACTTTCTACTACCTATCCCTAGAAGCGGTAAGCGTCGGCGAGACGAGGATAGACTTCCCATCCGACGGATCTTCCCCTTCCGCGGACGAAGGCAACATCATCATCGACTCGGGCACGACCTTGACGCTGCTGCCTCAGGATTTCTACTCCCAGATTGAAGATGCCGTGGCCAAGGCCGTTGACTTGCCCAAGGCGAGCGACCCGAATCAGCTCCTCAGCCTTTGTTTCAAGGTCGGGTCAGATGCCCAGCCCAGCTTTCCGTCCCTGACCTTCCATTTCAATGGCGCAGACGTGGAGCTGAGCCCAAGGAACGCCTTCCTTCAAGTCGCCAAGGGCATCATATGCCTCTCGTTCAAAGCGGCCGAGACGTCAATTTACGGCAACTTGGCGCAGATAAACTTCTTGATCGGATACGACATTCAGAACGCGAAGTTGTCCTTCAAGCCTGTTGATTGCACCTCGTCCTGATTTCTTTCATAGGGCGCGTCTTTTTAATTCATATGGTTTAGGATCGTGTGGACGTATCCTATGTACTCGGCCGTTACTGAATAAAATTCACCATGTTCTCGAAAGTCGATGCCTTCTTTGTTTTCTTCCTCCCTCTCTAGATCATATGAATTTTCAACCATTATTAATTAAACTAATACCACGAAAAACCTCAAACCGGTACATCAACAACAAATTTAGTTTATACCACAAAAACCCGAAAATCTTGACTACGTTTATTTCATGAAAAATATAATATAATAAAAGATATTTTCTAGAAAAGTATATTTCAAGAACTTGACTTTGTTTTCCTCTGGCGGTTGAAAATACAAAAATGAGTAGGGAGACTAATTTTCGCTCTTTGAAATATGAAATTAATTTGTGTTTTCTCTTAAGGAATGAATTGTCTTTTTTGGAGCACTTCGGTACATTGCTTGATTTACATGCTTCGTTTGATAGTTAGGTGTTGGATTAATGCGTCTCCAATTCACGTGAGTAACTTCTTTAGCAAGATCGCCACGATTTTAATTCAGATTCTTTTGAGAAATTTTCACAAGCGGTTGGTAGGCGTTGTTATAACAAGCATCACCAATCCAAATGGATCTTCCAGCTCCACCCATATCCACAGAACCAACAGTAGAGAAGAAATAAAATAAAATAAATCCATGTATCTTTCATCAGAAAATGGATACGAGCATGAAGAAATCATGGGGCTCAACCAAATCCGAGAGAGAGATGCACATCTAGGCAATGCATGAGAGCTCCTTTAAGTTCGAGATCGAGCGGGTCCAGACTCGGACCAGGCGGCCATGGTTCCCTATTTGGCAACGGCAGGTGGAGAGGAAGACGAACAAGAGGAAGCCACCAATAGGTTGGGTTGAAGTTTGAGTGCGTGCATGCGCGCGAGAGAGAGAGAATTTAAGAGTTTAGTTAGACGGCAGAGGTGAGTTTGAGAGAGAAGTTGATTGAGTATCGAGAGGGAAGAGGAAGGTGAAGAAGATTGAGAGGAGCTGCCATCAATGGGGTTTGCTTCAATGGGAGATGAGTCATTCCAGTCAAACTTGCTTCATGGAACAAGCCAGTTTGGTAAACCCATCCCCAATCAGTCGACAAGACATCTTCTGTGACTTCTTTCTAACGGTCAAAAACTGACTTTAGATGGGCATTTATTTCTAAGTAAGAAGTGTTTGGCAACCATCCTTCATTTTCATTCCTTAGTTTATAACCTAAGTTTTCTTGTATACGTTTTCTTATATACGTTAGTCATTTTCCAAATGAAGAAAACATTTTCCAGTAAAATGTTTTCCTCCGAAGAAACAAAGCTTTCAGATGCAAACTTGTGACTCAAGAAATAGAAGAAGCATAGCAATATTGAAATAAAAAAAGTGAGGCGCGTATTCCCAATATTTCCATCTCCTGTTCAAAGCCGGAGCTGGCAAGTGCTGTCGCAACAAGCTCTAATGCGTGATAGTGAGCAGTTCTCACAAACGTAGTCCAAAGATCTACATAACATATGACAAACCATGTTTAAATCAAACCCACCCATTTCTTCTTTAGGCCAACAAGCAGCAAGTCCAATATACAGGGAATTGACAATTTCACCAGCTATACAAATGTGGTTGCTCAAGCACGAAATTGGATCTCTTTCTAAAGAGGAATAAGGTGGTGCAATTTAGAACTCATTAGCACAAAACAATAAGAGAAACTTCTCACTAGACAACTTAATCATGAGAGCACACCCTCCCCTCTTTCACGTGCAATGGAGGCCGAAAGAATACCGAGGTCACGATTTAAGAATGTTAATGCAGATTCACATTCTGAGATTATTCTCGTGACAGAGGAGGGTTCACCAGAAGCCGTTTCAGACAACCCAACAGCCAGAGCTGCATATGAATCTCTGAGATTCCTCAAGTTACCAAGGAACTGCAGAAAGTTTTATCGATGGATAAGGTTAAAGATGCTTAAGGGATGCTAAGTATATAAAAATATAAGTAAGTCATAGAAAATAATGAAACCTACCAAACTGACAGAACCACTACCTTAGAAGAAATTTCAGTACACAATATTAATCAAGCTCAGAGATTGAACACCATCAATCAATTACTCTAGGTAAAGTGACATCCATCAAGAAATGCAAGCGTATACAACAAATATCTTTTTTCAGAGTTGAAAGTTCTTAACTTTTGTCTATATGCACATACAAAATTTTAAATGAGAGAGAGAGAGAGAGAGAGAGAGAGAGACAGAGAGAGAGAGCATCTTGATGCAAAATCAACATATGAAAACATGCAAAAATTTTGAATATATCAACAAGCTTATACATAACCCACCCAAGGCTTTTCTTAAGATTTTATGATTCAAAATTATCTCCATGGCCAGCTATGACAATCATAGAATGTGATTTTAACATGGATAACACAAATGCAAGAAAAGTAGATATCTTAATTCATCTAATGCGATGCTTAAACTATCCCTGATAGTACAGGCCAAATAGAAACTATCCCTGGTGGTAGTTTTCCTGTCCTTGATTGGAGAGTACTGTGTATCTTAGGAAAATAGCATATCTCTAGAAAACAAGAAAACTTTTACTCAGTGAATATTTCATGCAAACCAAAACTGAGGGCTTTTTAAGTTTTCTACAATTTCCACCTTATCAACATTTAATTCTTGATTCACTTCATGTATTAATTTAGAAGATCTGATAGTTGACTTCAATGCAGCTAAAAGAAGTGAGGGTATGTGAGATTCCATCAGAGCCTATATTTAAAAAGCATTCGAATACCTTCAAAAGCATCTTGTATGCTTCCAATAAGCGATTAGCGGCTGGTCCAAACCCATGGAGTTGGGGCACCTCCATCATGTGTGTCCAAGGGCGAATTTCCTACAAACAGAAAGTAGGACCAGATGTGTCCCTCACAAGAAGCCACCTTCGAAAAATAGCTTAGGAAATTTAAAGTATCAAATTAAGGCAAGAAATGATGAAAACCTTCGTATAGATCATATTGAATGTTCTCGCAGTTTCTAGAAAAGATTCCAAATGTGCTCGTAGTTGTGCTTCAACTTCTGTGTACTCCTCATCTGGGTTGTAAGCATGCTGAGACAAACAAATATCTATAAGACTTAACAAAAAGGTTACAGGGAGAATTTAAATACTAATGAGCACCAAAAGAAATATGACTAAGAAATGTTCTAGAAGTGTCTAAAAAGAAGAAACTAGAAAAAAGTGAGGAAGCCAGAAATATCCAGGAAAAAATGAAAAGTAGAAAATTCCAAATACGGATCTAGGTCTGTCAAAAGAAAAAAAAATACATAAAAATATATATCTGAATGAAAATTTTGTACAACATGTTAAAAGGATAGAACAACGTAAATTTACTTCCTTGCAATTCTAATTAGGCCAACAAGGAGCAGTGTAGCTGAACTCAAACCTTTTACTTGATAAGAGTCAGCCACCAAAAAGTACAACATACATAATTACTTATGCAGAAAGTCCTTTCCTAGCCCATGATATGTTGAGGGCCTAGAAGATGCATTTAACCTTGACTCTCTGAAAGCCAGATAGTTGAAGCAGGCCATTGTTGGAAGGATTAATTGTGTAAACAGATACTTCATCCTCAATAAAAAAGGCAAGAACTCAAACGTCTATGGTATTACATTATACATCACAATTGCATAAGGGAGAGGAGAGAAACTTCACATAGGATAGTAGTAACCAGGGAGCTGCTCCACAAACTAATAATGTGAAGTATATTAAAAATGTATAAGCAAATGGCTACGGTAAAGGATATCAGGCAAACCTTTGACGCTAAATCATCAACTTTCTGTTGCAGATTCATGAGTATCTTTGATTGTTCAGAAAGCTTTGTCTCTAACTCTGAAACATCTGGCCTGCAAATGAACTTTGGTTAAAAGACAATTCGATTTCATTACATGCAACTGACAAAGTTTCATTCAAATATTCTTTTCATCAATAGTAAGCGGTAATCGCAGTTTACCCTGCTCAAATATGGCATCAGGTGCAATTTATCCCAGTCTCAATTTTTCCTATCGTCCCTCCACCCATTTTAAGTCTATCGCAAAACTGAAATTGGCACTCCAAGGCCTACATGCCAAAAACACCCCATTACATAATGGTATTTTTCCCTTAACTATAAAGACCTGCAATGTCCTCCCTATCCTTTCAACTTTTGCCATCAGCCTACTGAAATTAAATTGTGCAGACAGACAACCTATTATTCAATTTATGGTTTCCTTGATGATGTCTTATTTCTTTTTCAGACATAAAACTATGGGACACCCAGTAAACAAGTAGTACTAGAGGCTAAGAACCGAAAAAAGTCAAAACAACCATATGCAACTTCTTAAAAATAATAAATTCAGGAATTGCCTTCACTTACTACAATGAGTGTAAAAGATGCAAGTTGGAGTTACTCCATGTTCATTGCGATGTCAAATTAGTACACTCTCGGAGTGCTTATTCAGTCATTATATAACACCATAATAATTTGATAAAACTGTCTAATTCACACTTGATGCAACTGGTCTGATTCGAACTTGACGTCAGCACCCCTATTTCATAAAAGCTGAGAGAATTTTGAAAAATTAAGACAAATTTAAAAACAACCGCAACCCATCAACTACTTGTAACAAACTGAAAGCCCCAGAGGACAATTGCCATGATCAAAAGAATAAGGGGAAAATTAAAAATGATAGATGATCATTGGAAGGGACCTGAAATTAGACACAATAGTACTGCTCATTATCTTCAAGTTTGAGTTAGCTATTTGCAACAAGTTTAGATATTAGGAGGTAATTGCAAAAATGAAACCAGGAGACAGTTCACCACATCCTTCAGGACAGGAGAACTGCATTCTAGCAGCAACAGAAAAATTGTAACACACCACGAACAAGAAGAGGATGCCTTACAATGGATATATAGATTGAATCTGAACGTCAGCAGGGAAGAGCTTGCACTCCTCTGAAAAAATCTGAGCTTGCTTTTCTGCGATAGAATCTATTAGTTGAATATCTTTTCCTGCTTGCTCATCCACACTGCAAAAGACAATATCAAATGCCAATTCAGAAGACAAAGTTGCTGGCCAGGACATTTTTCCAACATTCAGTCGGCATCTATATAAAATGAACTCGTGCATATTCCCTAGAGATGAGTGTGCCAATCCCTGGATAGTCCATTTCTAGAAGAACTCAATTAATTTCAAGTGTCTTAATAATCTCGTGAGATGGCTATTTTAGGGTTAAAATCAAGTAAACATCAACCAACAGAGCCCACCTCCACTCGGGATTATCAGCATAGATGCTCGCCTCAACAAGATCTACAATTAGCTGAAGCATTTCAGTGCGATCTTCATAAGTTCCTCTTCCCTGCAACAAAAACGTATCTCATTCATAGGAGCTAAAATAGAAGTACTTCAAATGTCACTGAGCCAGATTACTGGAGAAGACAAATGCAACAACAATCATTCCAGGGATTCTTTAACCAGAAGTTTGTGTTTACCGAACTTAAAATGGATAAATGATGCTCCTTAATATATATAGAATGGATTATTGTTCATATAGTCCTAGATCAGTATAGTCCAAGCATTTAGCGAATTAAACCCTCAGACAGATAATATCAAAATCTAATGATTCTCAATCAGACTCATACAATTGAATGGAGGCAACATGTTATATCTCGATGTTCTCTTCTCAATGCTAGGTATTATAGTAATTACTCTTTATAGAAGAAGATATTCGCATGTTCTATCCTTCAGAAGAAACCAATGTCCAGATGAATAATCGCTTTAAAATGAATTATCTGTCGGAGGATGCGCTATAAACTAAAAACACAACAAGATCCATTTAGCGAACCCACCAGGAAAGAAAAGGTTTTGCTCCTCTTCTTCTTTTGTTTAGACTGTGTAGGCCTAGACATATATTTAATAAATCACCAGTGGAAAGCCAACCTCTTTCATTAAGAAGTATGCACGCTAGCCTGACAGTACAGGTTCCTCCTTGCCTAGCACACTAAAGCTAGTGAACACACATCCATACAGCATGCAAATCCAGACAGCAGACACTTTTAGCATATATGCATCATCCATGTCCATGCACTCACCCAACATCCACATGCGCACGCGTGCACATAGTGTGCATACGTCCGAGGATGGACAACTCCAACATAGGCACAAGCATGCATAACCATTTGCACACATCGACAGTCACCTCTCCTCATCTCCCAATCATCTCAGTACATTTTTTCACAAACTGCTTCTGTGTGACCGACTTTGCAACACATGGATTAATCTATGAAAAGCCAGTACTTCAACATGCTTCAAAAATCCAGAATTGTTTCATAGCATCCCAATGCCACATAACTTGGAACTCTCCAATTTTTCTGCATTAACTACACAATGATAATTGCGAGCCTTCGCCCTGCATCATTGCTCCGGGTACTATCTAATGCATTAGGAATTTAATTTCGGAAGTTGCTTATTCGTATACTAATTAACAAGTCTATCAAGAGCACCCACAGTAGGCTACTTATGCATTTTCTCGCGGGGGAAAAAGAGAACTACATCATCATACCAACTCCACACAAGAATCTTGACATGGCAGATCGATTTATTAACATGATGCAGGTACGTGTTTTGAGAGCCACTGAATTGATCAAAATAGGTGACCACTGACCTGTATAACTTCCGTGTCGACGGTCGTCGTGATGCCCAGAAACTTCGCGATCTCCGCCAAATCTGGGCAATTCAAGAAAAGGGGTGAAAAAACACGCCTAGTGAATCGCAGGGTCTTATTCCGAAATCAATCGAGGAAACGCTCGAGAGCCCACGAAGAGCGGAAACGAAAGGACGACGGGGAGCATGGAAATGGCGAAACTTTGAGGGAAGGGAGAAAAGGGGGGGGCGCACATTGTATGCGGGAGGTCTCCTCGTCGCGATCCATGGGGTCGCCCTGCAGGTTCTGCTGCGAGAACGGCGACTTGTCGCCCAGGAGCCTGCGGAATTCCGGCGAAGGAGCGTGAGCCGCGCCGTGGCGCGTCGAGCGAGCGGAACGGTTCTTCGATCCGGTCGACGGATCGACGGACGGATCGAGAAAGGAGGGGAGAGGGAGGGAGGGAGAAGGAGAAGGGGGACCTGAAGAAGAGCCATTCGAGGAGGGCGTAGCGCTCCATGCCGGCGAAGAGGAGGGACTGGGCGGGGGCGTTGGCGCGCGGGTAGTTCAGCGTCGCCAGCTTCTTCTGTATCTCCTCCATCTGCTTCGCCGCCATTCTCTCTCTCTCTCTCTCTCTCTCTCTCTACTGTGTTTTCACCGGGAAGACTCTCTCTCTTCTTCCAGGGTCTCTCTCTCTCTCCTACTTTTCTTTGAAATTCACTTCCAAGCTAAGATCTGCCTCCGCCATTGCCTCCAAAAGACCTATCGACGGCTACCATTCATTCGGAAACCATGCTAGTCACGGTGTATGTGTTCGAGAATACCTCGTCCGTTGAGATGATTAGTTGAGCTATCACCCAATGTGAGTTGGGAATTTAATAAAACTCTTTGCAAATTTGACAACTTTCGCATCCCACTCTTCTTCGGCATCCAATAGAAAAGAGATTCTGGGAGGAATTGTAGCCATCGATGAGGTTCTTGAGGCGACGACAAAGGCAACATGCCGATAAATTTAAGTTTGGGAGCAGGGAAAAGAGGGAGAGAAATTTGAAAAAAAAAAAAAAAAAAAAAAGGGAGAGAGTCTTGATTTTTCAGAGGGCCAAGACCCTAACTGGCCAAAATGAAGGGAAAAAAAGAAAAAATTATTAAAGAATTCAATAATTATTTAAATATCCACCTTAACATTGGTAATGTTACATAGGACAATTAGCATCCACGTCAACAATTTCCAATCTAAACTAACTGAATGAATTGAATTGATATCAACTGAAAATGCTTAGAATTTAATTGGTCTAATCAAAAGATTTAGAACTGAATTAGTATTCGTACAATATGTTCGAGACTTTTTGTACTTTTCCCTACGAATATGATATTATCACAACTCTTCCAAATTTAATTGTAAGGATACTCAAGTCATAATGTAGTGACATCATTGGATTACTACCATCTTGCATATTTCATAGAAAACTTGTCAAACTCGTTTGAAAAAGAAAATCCTTATCCTCCATCCAAAATAGAGGCAATTATAAGCTTCATAGCTAGTCCATGCTAGTTTGGTTTGTTTGTTTATGAGTTGAGTGGGGCTTAGGCAAGTGTTTCAAATACCATTGCTCAAGTTTACAAGAAAACTTGAGATTTTGTACCAAAACAAGCATCATACCTAGAGATAAGCACAGGGCGAGATGAGGCTAGAGATCGCATTTTCCATCACCACCTTGTGAGGCGGAGCTTTGCCTTGCCACCACACGGGGGGCACGTCCTTGTTGGGGATGGGGCTCCCCTACAAGGAATCATTTTCCATAGAGAATAATAAAAGTATTTTATTGTAGGAGTTTTCATAATAACTATAGATTATGCTACTCTAAAATTATTGGTAAAGTACATATTTTATTTTACTTTAATTTTTAATCAAGTGGTAATTAGTTTTCAAATTATAGATTTTTTTGTTTGAAGAAAAATTACTTTGGAAAAATTATTTTTCGATTTTTTGGTGTTTGGATGATGGAAAGCTAATTGATCTACGAAAAACATTTTCCATTGACTCAAAAACAACGAGGTACGATTAAGGAAGAGCAACTCCCCTTTTTGCAAGAAGGAGATCGCAATTCCCTAAACTATCAAATAAATGAAAATTAACCATCTTCCTTGAAAATTATTTATATGGAAAAAAATTTCTTTTGTCATGAAGTTTTGAGTGAAATAAACGCACCATAGATGCCCATTAAAGGGAATGATTATGAGCACAAGATGATGAGAATGAACTCTAGTTAAACCCTATTATTATAATAACACCGTTTATAAGAAATGTTATATCATATATGTAGGTGAAAAGAGGACATCATCAAGAAGTTCATATTAAACACTTACAAAATGACAAATGGTGTCCTTAAATTTTTCATTATTTTGAGAGAATGATTAACTAGGGATAAATTGACACTGCATGAGAGAAAATGATGTGTCGGCTTAATAAAATATATGTGTTGATATAGATATTGCTAAAGCTTATGACTAACAAATAACCTAAATGCTAATTGGTTTGGGTTGTGTTAAATGCATGCCCATGCACGCAGGATGATGAGAAGATGAACATCCTAGCAGTGCAAACGCCGAGGAACACAATAATGCGATCGACGTTGATGGCGACAACATCGATGATGATATGCACGAGTCTAGCAGTAGTGATTAAGCAGCACATATAGTGTGAAGAAGCTTGTCAACGTTGCGGTGTACGAGAGTGTACGGGGAGTATACAATGACCCTCAAGTGTATGTCACTCTCTTCACCTACTTTTCTCCTTCCTTTGCCACTTTCTCTTCATCCGCTTCATCAACCTAATCAACATCCTCACCAACTCCCCTGAAAAAGTGGTGGCGTGTAGTCGTTGGAGTATGTAGTGAAGCCGCTAGAGAAGAGATTCGTTGCTTGACGCCATTGCAAGCTGCCTCTCTCACGCGAGTCTGCCATTGCTACCATCGTAGATATTTGGGCTAATACTCATCTTTATAGGTCAAATAATCTTGATTCATTTTCCTCAAATTCAATCACTCCAAGCCCAAGCCTCAAAACCATCACCAATACTAGCAAAATCAAAATGACCAGAACCAAAACCCCTTTGTATAACCCAACCTTTCTTACTAATCCTACTACATATAAAATATTTAATTTATGTATTCGACTTTAATGGCTTAGCACATGTTATTTGGCCTCCATTTTGAGTTGTTCTGTCCACTAAATCATAGTTTTATTCAACAAAATATCATGCCATTTCTTTCTCTTGGATGATGTCGTCGCATGAGAAATCTTTAACCAAAAACTAAATCATAATTTACTCAATCTAGGGGTGAGCAAAGGGAACCACCTGGACCGGACCGGACCGACCGACCCGACTAGTCGGGTCTAATTTCTTATTTCATTTCCGTCCAGTTCTTAGTTTCACCTATTTCATTATTTCATTTCGGTCCAGTTCTTAGTTTCAGAGGTAGAATTGACCACTTGGATCGGACCGGCTTTTCATTTTTCAAAACTTTAATTTACTTCCTCAAAACGTACTTTAATTTTAAGCATTTGTGATCATTAAAGTGTCATTTCAAGGCCCATCTCAATGTTGTTGTGTTTCTAGTAGAGAAAAGGATATTGGCCGAGAGATTAAGAAATGGGTTGCTCGTCCGTTGCTATTTATAGAGATTAACAGCTTGTTACTCTCTCTCTCTCTCTCTCTCTCTCTCTCTCTCTCTCTCTCTCTCTCTCTCACACACACACACACACACACACACACAGTGTCTACTCCAATCCTCTAGGAGTCCCACATTGAATAATTACTCAAAGAGCATTTGAGAGATTGCCTAAAAAACTAAGTCATGCAGCCTCAATGATCATTTGGCAAGAACAAAGTGCAAAGCTTAATAAAAGAGGGGGGTAATACTTGCTCAAGTAGTTTGAATTTTTTTGCATGAGAGGTGGTTAGTTCTTTTGGACTGCTTGGAAGCCGAATCGGATCGGTCCCTCCAGTCAATCCTCGATTCCAACCTTCGTCAGTTTGGTCCTCGGTTCCAGAAATAAGGAATTGATCCCTCCGGTCCGATTCCTAGTTCTGGGATGGGAATTCCTAGTTCTGGGGTGGGAATTGGATTGACGGGGAGCCCCTAACTCAATAAAAAAACCAAGTCATAGTGTAGTCAACAAAAATTTGAAAAAAAACAATTCATGTCATTTTCTTTTATTTAAATGGTTCCCTAGTATGATAAAACCTTCAATTGAAAACTAAGTCATGTCAATCAAAAAAGTACATCATTTTCTTTTTCCTAAATGGTTTTGGCTTGTAAGAAAGCTTACTCTCTTATCTTTTTTGACCAAAAAAAAAAACCAATTTCACAAAGAAAAAGGCTCATTAATATAATGTGACTACAAAGTCCACGGCTTTAACTCTTCTAAAAATATTTTAGAGCATTGGTAATATCCCTTCAAGCTCTTTAGGCTTTGATATATACTGAATCTACAGCTATATTTACTCAACATTTATATGCAACTATATGATCTTTTACGCCATACCATTCTTTTAACATTTGTTCTACCTTTCCACCTCTTCCTCTTCCTCTTTCTTCAAATATAGAAATCCAAAAATAATTATTATTAGTTATGATCAATGGGGAAACACGAATGCTATATTTACCTTCATTATTCCAGCTCTACGCAAATTCATTGCAGTAAAGTATTAAGGGGAGATGGATTCTCCATTTGATAGCCATCCCACTACCATCTTTCTCTTCATCTTTACTCTTCATCTCTATGACGCATTGTCCCTTTCACTTGTTGCTCATTTACCATCCTTCAACACTACTATATTTTCCTATTCAGAGGCCTCTTTTGCTTTCTCCTCTAACGACCATTACTGATATTGCTCTTTACACCTTACTTGTGTGGTCTTATTTAGAAACTCCTTGGTTGGGTAAAGAAAAAGATTCTAGTACTGATGTTTAATTCGTTTGTTCTGCCATCAACTATGCTACAAAGGAAGAGCTCACTGTTTCCGACACGTTGGAAAGGTAAGAGTAGTCAAATGGTATGAATGTGGTGTCAAAAACTCACTTTTTTTACTCATTTTAGTGGTTTGACTAAAAAATAAAACTCATACTAATAGTCTGAATCGTTTATAGGTTAAAGAAAAATTAAGGATGGGTTGTCATAAATTTGGAGTAGCAAACCCCAATTAGATTTCAATTATAATGGGTCTAAATTGTACTCACCTGCAACCCATGTTAAGAAGTGCATATGCTAGGGAACTTGATAATGGAGTCAATGTTAATGGCGATGGCATGGATGTTGTGGAGCGCAAGCTTGATGGTGGTGATAAGCAGCACGTACAATATGAAGAAGCCTTTTAGTGATGTTGTGTTTGAGGGCACATGGGGAGTTCTCGATAGCCCTCAAGTGTATGTTATTCTCCTCACCCTCTTCCTCTTCTGCTTCCTTTGCCACTCCCTCTCCATCTACTTCATCAACCTAGTCAACATCCTCATCAACTCTCCCAAGTACAGTGATGGCGTAGGGTCACTGGAGTACGCGACGAAGCCACTAGAAAAGGGTTTCGTTGCTCGACTTTGCCGCGAATTACCTTTTCTACGTAGGTCTGTCGTTGCATTTGTAAATGTTTAAGCCAGTAATTATCTTACTATGCTCTACAACCTTCATTTCATCTTCCTCAATTCCAATCATTTCAAGCTCAAGCCACAAAACCATCACCAATACTAGCAATACCAAAGTAACTAGCACCATCATCCACTTTGCATAACCCAACCTATCCTACTAATCTTACTACATATGAAAAATTCAATTTATATATTCAAGTTTACTAGCTTAACACATGTCATTAGGTCTCCATTTTGAGTCGTTCCACCCACTAAATCATAATTTATTCAACCAAGAACTAAATCATACATTCAACCAAAAATCACACTCTTTTCTTTTTATCGAAGGGTGTTATGATATGAGAAACCTTTAACCAAAAACTAAATCATAGTTAACTTAATGATAAATGAAGCCATTGTATAGTCAACAAAAAATTGAAAAAATAAAACTTTCAACCAAAAACTAAATTATGTCAACCAAAAACGCACGTCCTTTTCTTTTTCTTAGATATCTCTCATCTCTTTTGGGGGAAAAAGCCCATTTCACAAAGAAAAATGCCCATTGACATAATGTGTGTTGAGAAGATCACTGCCTCTCTCTCTTCTGGAGTTCTCTAGATCTCTCTCTCTGCTCCTCTAGATTTTTCTCTCTCTAGATAATTCCTCAGCAGCACTCTACAGTCAATTTTCCTGTCCAACGAGAAGCCGCAATTGTTAACAAATGGTCAGCAACTTGTAATAAAATAATAATAGGATGAGATACTTTGGTTTGGAAGGCGGTTCATTGACCAACCTTACACCCTATAAATAAGGCTCTTGTCCGTTGAGCGCACAAAGGTAGAATGGTAGGGGGTCTTCTGTAGAGTGTGCTATGTGTGGCGTGAGAGGTGGTGTAGTGTGGTGAAAAGAGTGAGTGTCTTGTGCGGAGTTCGTGCATACATGTGAGAGTGAGAGGAGTTGTGTAGAGTTGTAAGAGTGTTGTATGTGGTGTTAGAAAATATTGTAATTGTTAAATTCCTATTTTGTGAAATATATTTGTACCACGTTTCCGCAAAGATCAACAATGTGACCACAATGTCCATTGCTCAAATGCTTCTAAAAATGTTTTTGAACATTGATAATATTTCTTTAAGCTCTTTAAGGTTTAATATGTTCTAAATCATCAACTATGTTTACTTAACTTTTATATGCAATAATATATTCATCTACACCATACAATTCTTTTGACATTCGCTCTATCCTTCCACACCATCCTCTTCCTCTTTCTCCAAATATATACAAATCCAAAAATGTCTATTGTTGATTATGATCAACGAAGAAACATAAATGCGATACTTACTTTCATCATTCTACCTCTGCTCAAGTTCATTGCAGTGAAGTACTAGAGAGAGACAGATTCTTTATGTGATAGCCATCCCATCACCATCTTTCTCTCCATCTCTATTGCGCATTGTCCCTTCCACTTGTTGCTCATTTACCAGCCTTCAACACTATTTGTAATGCACACGCGTTTCACTCGCTCAAGATCCTTTCTTGTTCCAAGGCCTTTTATGCTTTCTTCTCTATCTACCGTTATTGATGCTGCTCTCTGCACCTCACTTGCATGGTCTCATTTAGAAACTCCTTTCATTAGGTAAAGAAAAAGATTCTAGGACTAACATTCATCCATTTGTTCCGCCATTGACTATGCTATGAAGGAAGAGCTCTATTGCTTTGGCCATGTTACATGTGCCAAAATGTGGTGTCAAAAACAAACTTTTTAACTCATTTAAGTGGTTTTGACAAAAAAATAAAAATGAAACTCATTTTAGTGGCTTGAATCGCCTATGGGTTATAGAAAATTTAAGGATGGGTTGTGATAAATTTGGAGTAGCAAACCCCAATCAGATTTCAGTTATAATGGTTCTAGACTACACTTACCTCCGGCCCATGTTAAAATTTAAGGATGGGTTGTGATAAATTTGGAGTAGCAAACCCCAATCAGATTTCAGTTATAATGGTTCTAGACTACACTTACCTCCAGCCCATGTTAAGAAGTGTAGCAACTGATGATGGGCCTTGGAGAGCAAACATGCTAAAGTCACCTTTTAGAAGCTGGAAGGTCGTGTTTATATGTAAAACCAACGTTCCTATCGATTTTTCTCATTTAATTATTGAATGGATAGATATATTGACGTTCCCTTTAATTTTGTAGTTCATATATATTCCAGTTTTGAGATGGTTTGTTTTGCGAAATTCATTAAGTAAAGAAAACCATCAATTGTATAAACCGAAATATGCATACTAAAAGTTTCCTCTATGAACAATACTAAACTAAGGCTAAATATGCTTTTTGATTGCATCAAATTTTAATTTGATTGTGGGAACTTGATTATACAAAGACACACAGCTACGGGCAAAATTTAAATTATCAATTGCGGCATGTATAAATAATTTCAAGCTACTTGACTGGCCTATAGCTATCTTATACTATCTAATTATGCTGCGACTAATTTAAACTCCATGAACATCCAATTGCGAAAGTTTAACTCTTAAATAGCAGTAGCACTTGGTAGCAGGTAAACAATTTTAATCTAATCCGTCACTTGGATTATAGAAATAATGGAGGATTATAGGAAAGAAGAATTTAAGAAGAAAATTTCCTAAGAATTGAAGCCCAGATTAGATTAATCCAGGTTAGTCGGGCATTTGTCACTAAAATTTTATTACAGAAAAGTGGGTCAATTTAAATTGGATCCATTTTCAACCCACTTAAAATCGACTTGACTCATCCAGTTTGCAAGTCTATGGCTAACCAATACATGATCCTGCACTACTACTTTCTTGAGCAGAATTTATACTTGCAAGCTAATAGCATTCCTTTCATCACATATGGCCAGCTTCATTAGTTCATATCATTCTGCATCGGCGAGCAACCGTGAATCGCACAACTCACTCAAAAAGCGTATTCCGAGAGTATTTCAACTACTTTCGGAGCGCAAATTCGTACAGTATTCTAAAGTGACAATATGAAATTTGCAAGAAGTTACAAAAAAGCTGCAGCTTCAGCACCCACGAGCTTGTCTTGCATGCCTCTTAGGATGCCAAAATGACGATACACTAAAAATCTTAGACTCTGATCCAAAACAACAATGCATGATGTCGATGACTTAAACGACTCCATTGTAGTAACATGAACGGAAGACAATTTGCCCCCTTCTGGTACGGCATCGCAGGCCATGGATTTCTCGCGCCCGCACCATTCCCTAATTATATATGAAGTCATTTTTCATCAGTAAAAAGGGTGGTCGGAGGTGACCAAAGTCTATGTCACCGTAGGAGTTCCATACCTATGACGTAATGTGTGATTTGAGTTATAACTACTCATCATTTTGAGCAAGCTCGTCAATGTTACTTGATCGTAACATAATAATGAGCCGGGGTGTGATTAATATTGAACTAGCCTCACATTATTAATTGCTTCGCCCCATTGGGCATTTTCACGAGGAAATTTTATTTTGTTGCATCATCGTAATACAATGATGAGATGAGGTGGGATTAATATCGGGCTAGCCTCACACTGTCAATTGCTTCACCTGCAAGGCATTTTTCACAAGGAGTTGCCTTGTTCCATCTCCCAGGATGCAAATTTCTTATGAAGTCATTTTTGTCACAGTAAAAAGGCCGGGAAGGGGGCAACCAATTTTGCAACTCCCTAGACGTCACCCTAAGAGTTTCACACCCTCGGTAGAATGAATTGTTCAAGCTTTTAACTCACGTACATTTTGAGTGACTCGTCATTGCCGCCTCATGATAGTCTTAGTGGGAGTAGAACCGTGATAATTCTATACCATGACATGGTCGAACCTAAATTGTAGATGAAAAAATGTTTCTCCAAGCTAAGGAGGGACTGAAGTTTCAAATTTGTGATCAGGGGCCCCAAGCCACTTCAGAACAATTCTTAAGAGAACCAATCTAATTTCCAATTTTAAAAACCTAAAATTCGACATGGACCCATTGGTCCTACACTTCAATCTTTGGACTGGATGTCTGCTCGAGATTCGGAGAGGGGACTTGGTTTCCTTCTTGTTGATTTATAAAGACAGAGAATTCCGCATCTACTAAAATTCAAAGCATGACATGGAAACATGCTTACAAAATGACTTGACCAAGAGTAGTTCTCATGATTTTTTGACACAAATTTGTACAATATAATCGTATCTTCAATTTCTTAGAGAAGAATTATGGCAATTGGAGGCTTCAATTCTTGATTTTGATTTTCCATAATCAAGATATGTCTCTTCTTGCCAATAAATTAAGGGTAGGAGGGAGCGATTGGCATTGTTGCCTCCCCTAAGCTTCACCATGGTGATTACGCATCCTACCAAAGAATGTCCAGCTTAGAAATCCGCACAAACACAACATTCCATCATCCCATCTAGACCATTGTGCACTTGGATTCCAAGTTGATCTCCAAACAAAGCTTTCTAGAATGAGCTAGCGCATTCAAATCACTTGATATAAAATGTCATGCAAAACGGATTAGCTTAGAGTTCACTTTTGGACGCCCATAAATCTAGTCTCTAAACTAATCACCTGAAGAGAAAACCCCTTGAAACCAAGTCCAATTGGCCTACCTACCACCTTGGCTATGACCCTATAGTTTTGCTCTAGGTAACAATCCACGTACACCGAGTACATAATAGTCTACTTTGCTAGTGACCCTAGTAGTGTGATAATTTTTCTAGCATAATGCTTGCTGTTTACAAAAAAATCATCCAATAAATGTACTTACTTAATGATACCATAGTTCCCTGGTAGATGCATAAATTAAGTAATGCAGTGTCGTTTCATCTAGTAAATTGAGACAAAGTCTTAAGATTCTTAGTAATTAGTATTGTTGATCTTCCTACACCTTCAACTTCGGACACTCATCTTCTCAACGAAATTTTCAATCCTCAACATGATAACTGGTCCCAATTGAAATTTTTTTAAGTTGCACCGACCCATCTCGCCTTTAAATTTTTTACATCACAACTTGTTCACACTCATTACATTAAATCAATTTCAAGATATAGTACGACATTTTTTAATATTTAATTACAACGATAATAAGGTTGTACCGATAAAAAAGCGACCGGTCCGGACCAACCGATCGCCGTCAACGCGCACGAGGCCGACGAAAAACTGGTGCCGCCGCATCCCTTTCGAGGGAAATAAAATCTCAAAGGCCCTTCCCTTCCCTCCCTCTCTCTTCCCCACCCAGCCGCTTCGCAACTTGCAGACACTTCTCTCTCTTCCTTCCTCGTATCTTGTCGAGGCTTCGAAGATGCTGAGCATGAATCTCTCTCTCCACATTATAGGAGCTTCTTTATACAAAAGAACCTAAAAGGGGTAAAGGGGAAAAAGGAAACTGGTTTTAAGGAAGAACAATTTTTTATGGGCTATATCAACCTAGTTTGCGACCAAGTTGGCCCCTCCGAAGAATATCCTTTCGGCTAGAGTTCCTACCAAGTTAATGGGTCAAATTCGACCAAAAAGAAAAAAATTGACCGAATTCAATTTGAGACCACACAAAAGAAAATTGGTTAATTCAAATTTAAATGTCATAGCTCAAAAGTTAAAATGGAGAAATATCTCAATATATAGAGGAGAATTTGAATTTCTTTTGAACGGACCGACTAGAATCGGTTATTGCTTAATCACATCGTTAAGATGCATGATATAATTAGCCAATCAAAATACATAAAATGTGATTGATTTGTAAATATCGTATGATCAAATCACTTCTCCTAATGAGAAACAATAAGATGGTGCCGCAAATGTGCCAACAGATTTCAAAAAATGACTTAATACATTTATCAGAATTTCAGCAAAAATTTAAAATTGTTGATTAAAAGTAAATATCGAAAAATTAGGGAATCTGAAATATAACAAAGAGAACCTGAAAAATCGGACAAAATTTCCAAAAAGCCCCTCGGTATTCTCTCCTCCGATATCCTCGCTTTCTCTTCAGGCCACGATCTCCACGAATCCCCACTTCTACGCCGGCCACCGCACGATCGGAACAAAAACCGCTCTTCGACCGATAAGCCTCTCACCCTCCCTCCCTCCCTCCCCCCTCTCTCTCTCTCTCTCTGTGAATATCCCGGATCTGGTTTTGTGAATCTGAAGTTCGAAACAACGTAATTTGCTTCGAATCTCCGAAACATGAGCCTGGAAGTGTTCTTGGTTTTGTTGCCTCGCTTCTCTTGAATCGAAGAGCCAGAGTGCTCCTCGTCCCGTTGACGAATGAACCCTTCATCCTGGTTGCGGCGAGGAAATGCTGAATGTGATGATGATCCCTCTATGGCCGTCGACTGAAGTAGCTTAAGATGGAGAGATAACGCAAAATAACCCACTTCCAATTCTCAAGTGTCAGTTCCAATGCCGTCGCTTAAATCTGAAACCCAATCCTGAAAATGGGTGGTTCTTGCTTTTTTCTAACGTTGATGTGCGGTGCAGTGATGGCAACGGTGAGGAATTTGAAAATCAAGACGGGCACTTGAAAGCTGCCGTCAAGGAGCTGCATTCTTACGAGAAGGAGGTCGAGAGAGAAGCCGCGAAGTCAGTGGAGATGAAGGAGAAAGGAGCGGACTCCTATGACCTTAAGCAACAGGTATTTCAAATTATTTGCTCGAGTTTGCTGTCTGTGGCTTTCTATGTCGGTTTGTGGTTGTCGTGGCTGTCCCTTTGATCTTTGTTGAGAATGTGATTGTTTCGAGATTAAATAAGAATGCGATGATTAGAATTTGTGGATACGGGTGTTCCGAAAATTGGCAATATGTAGTGCATGGAGGCACATTGTGTAGCGTGCTTATTGAGCTTCGACATAAGTGAACTCCAATAGACTTTCTTTTTTTTTCCAAATCTGTGAAGTTTCACTGCGTTTACGGCAATGTTGTCATCTAATGAACGATTTGAGCTGAAAACTTGATTTTAACCAAAGAGCCAAGAAAGTTTTAGGATTTTAGTTCAAAGCCAACCATGCTGATTGGCTGAGGCATGTGTCACGGGCCGATCGATTCACTTTGATCACACGTAGGCTGACCCGTGCGGTCTTAGGGTTTTACCCTAAGCAGCCTTTCACACTCGACTCACAAGACTCGTGTATAGAGAGAGAAACTCTTAGAGAGAGAAGCCCTGCTTTTCATATTGCTTGTGAATGAATTACAATGAATGGAGAAGACCCCTTTATATACAAGTACAAGGCAAACCGTATCCGTAGATCTCCCTTAGATCTAACGGTGGAGATTGCACCTCCCCAACTACCCATATTTACTCCCAACTACCATCTACTCGCATTTATAACATATGCGTACAAATACCGTATCGCCCTTCCCCAGGAGTATTCTAGAAGACTCAAGAATACTCTAAGTCTCGGGATATCAGTTGAGGGTCGGATGTGTCACGCCCGTCCTCAAGAACCCTCTTGGCTTGTCTTTCTCACGGGCCATGACATTCTCCCCCACCTAATTAGGCGACGCCCTCGTCACATCTTCGGCATGAAAGGCTTCGATCTCTTTCTTGAACTGCCAAAGACTCTCCTCGGGCTCCCAACTGGCTTCACTCTTCGGAAGACCCTTCCATCGGATCAAATATTCACGCTTGGCCGCGCAATACCTCTTCCGTATGACTCGATCCGCCAAAATGCTTTCGACTTCTCGATCATACGAGGTCTTTGCCCCGAGCGGCGCCCTTTGTGATTCCCCTCGATCTGGGTCTTCCTCATCAACTTGGAAGGGTTTAAGCATACTTACGTTGTAGATGAAAAAAATGTTTCTCCAAGCTAAGGAGGGACCGAAGTTTCAAATTTGTGATCAGGGGGCCCAAAGCCACTTTGGAGCAATTCTTAAAAGAACCAATCCAATTTCCAATTTTAAGAACCTAAAATCCGACATGGACCCATTGGTCCTACACTTCAATCTTTGGACTACATGTCTACTCGAGATTCGGAGAGGTGACTTGGTTTCCTTCTTGTTGTTTTATAAAGACAGAGAATTATGCATCTACTAAAATTCAAAGCATGACATGGAAACATGCTTACAAAATGACTTGACCAAGAGTAGTTCTCATGATTTTTTGACACAAATTTGTACAATATAATCGTATCTTCAATTTCTTAGAGAAGAATTATGGCAATTGGAGGCTTCAATTCTTGATTTTGATTTTCCATAATCATCTCTTCTTGCCAATAAATTAAGGGTAGGAGGGAGCGATTGGCATTGTTGCCTCCCCTAAGCTTCACCATGGTGATTACGCATCCTACCAAAGAATGTCCAGCTTAGAAATCCGCACAAACACAACATTCCATCGTCCCATCTAGACCATTGTGCACTTGGATTCCAAGTTGATCTCCAAACAAAGCTTTCTAGAATGAGCTAGCGCATTCAAATCACTTGATATAAATGTCATGCAAAATGGATTAGCTTAGAGTTCACTTTTGGACGCCCATAAATCTAGTCTCTAAACTAATCACCTGAAGAGAAAACCCCTTGAAACCAAGTCCAATTGGCCTACCTACCACCTTGGCTATGACCCTATAGTTTTGCTCTAGGTAACAATCCACGTACACCGAGTACACAATAGTCTACTTTGCTAGTGACCCTAGTAGTGTGACAATTTTTCTAGCATAATGCTTTCTGTTTACAAAAAAAATCATCCAATAAATGTACTTACTTAATGATACCATAGTTCCCTAGTAGATGCATAAATTAAGTAATGCAGTGTCGTTTCATCTAGTAAATCGAGACAAAGTCTTAAGATTCTTAGTAATCAGTATTGTTAATCTTCGCAATGAAATTTTCAATTCTCTGCATGATATCCGGTCCCAATCGAAATTTTTTTAAAGTGCACCAGCCCATCTTGCTTTTAATTTTTTACATCACAACTAATTCACACTTGAATAGATCGATTCACCTTATTACATTAAATCAATTTCAAGATAGTACGACATTTTTTTTTTATATTTAATTACAACGATAATAAGGTTGTACCGATAAAAAAAGCGACCGGTCCGGACCTACCGATCGCCGTCAACGCGCACGAGGCCGAGGAAAACCTGGTGCCGCCGCCGCCGCTCCGCCCAGCGCCTTTCAAAACCGTCTCTTTCGAGGGAAATAAAATCTCAAAGGCCCCTTCCCTTCCCTCCCTCTCTCTTTCCCCACCCAGCTGCTTCGCAACTTGCAGACACTTCTCTCTCTCTCTCTTCCTTCCTCGTCTCGTGTCGAGGCTTCGAAGATGCTGAGCATGAATCTCTCTCTCCCTCCTCCCGTCGCTGTCTCCACATCCAGCCGCCGCCGCAATCGCCCCATAAATGCCCACGCTCTTCTGGGCAGAAGCGGAAAGACGCCCTCGTTCCCGTCTTCGCTTCTCGGCGGCGGAGCTCCGGTTCTTGGAACCACCGGAGCTCGGATTTGTGGGTACCCATTTGGGTTCTCTTCGCGACCCTGTTCTCAGATCCAAGATCCGAGCTCAAAAGCCTCGCCTTTGGATCGGTTCGTCTCGCTCCGCAATGGGTTGTCCACCAGATCTCTCGTCCCCAAGGCGGCAGCCGAAGCCAGCCCGGAGGGCGAGGCAGAGGCCGGAGCCGGAGAGGGAGCCGAGGCGGCGGTGTCGAAGCCGAACAAGACCCTCCAGCTCGGCGTCATCTTCGGTCTCTGGTACTTCCAGAACATCGTCTTCAATATCTACAACAAGAAGGCCCTGAACGTGTTCCCCTACCCTTGGTTCCTCGCCTCCTTCCAGCTCTTCGTCGGCTCCATCTGGATGTTCGTCCTCTGGTCCCTGAAATTGCAGCCTCGTCCGAAAATCTCCAAGTCCTTCATCGTCGCGTTGCTCGGGCCTGCCCTGTTCCACACTATCGGGCACATTTCGGCTTGCGTGTCGTTCTCGAAGGTCGCCGTGTCGTTCACGCACGTCATCAAGTCGGCCGAGCCCGTCTTCTCGGTCATATTCTCTTCGTTCCTCGGCGATTCGTACCCTCTGGCCGTGTGGCTTTCGATCCTTCCGATCGTGTTCGGTTGTTCGCTTGCTGCAGTCACTGAAGTTTCCTTCAATTTCGGAGGCTTGTCGGGTGCCATGATTAGCAATGTCGGGTTTGTGCTGAGAAATATTTACTCCAAGAAGAGCTTGCAGAACTTCAAAGAAGTTAATGGGTTGAACTTGTATGGATGGATTAGTATCATTTCACTGTTCTATCTGTTTCCGGTTGCGGTTTTCGTCGAAGGATCTCAATGGGTGCAAGGTTACCACAAGGCCATCGCAACTGTTGGAAAATCATCCACATTTTACTTTTGGGTGTTGCTGTCTGGTGTGTTCTACCATCTTTACAACCAATCCTCTTACCAAGCCCTCGACGATATCAGCCCCCTGACTTTCTCGGTCGGAAATACAATGAAGAGAGTGGTGGTGATTGTGTCGACTGTTTTGGTGTTCAGGAACCCGGTTCGGCCCTTGAATGTTCTCGGATCTGCCATCGCTATATTCGGGACTTTCCTGTATACTCAGGCAACATCTGCTAAGAAAGCTAAGAATTAAGGAGGTGAAAAGAAGAGCTAGGTTTTGAAACAGTCAGTCTCTGCCTGTAGCTTTTTCATCTTTGGCCTTTGATTGTATTTGCAGTCATCTTTAATTTTGCTTTGCAGGACAATGATAGTCAAATAAAACTCTCGACACTTTTTGTCCATGAGATGTGTTTTTGTCCCAAAGTTGGTCGCTGGGCGCTTGTTTGAATTGCTTAAGAATCTGCTGATTGTATGGATTCTTGGATTGTAATGTTGCCTTTGGCAGGCAATCGGAATAGCATCTTGTGAAGTGATTCATTCATACAATGACAATGTTGGATTGATCTTTGATTGGAAGTACATTCGATATGGTGTCCGACTGCATCTTGACAGAATGTCACCAGTATTTCTCCTTGTCTTGGTTGAATTCAAATTGCCAAAGGAACACAAGTACTACTAGGAGATTTGACTTCTAAAGCAAGAGTTTTGACCGATGAAGATCTGTATACTACTTCAGGCGGCGAGGCCTGCATCCACACGAAGCTAGCTGCTCATAGTGATACCACTTGATTTTGATGATAATCTCAATATCAGTCTGTGAGAAATCAAATCTGTATGTCTCTGCTCAAAGTGGGGCTGCACAAGATATGCAGCTTGGCTTCTCTTTTACAATTTCAAGGCAGAGCTGGATACCTTGTGCCTCTTCGCATTTCATGTTAATTTGGCGCAGATAAAGATATGCAGCTCGGCTTCTATTTTACAGTTTCATGCCAGATCTGGATACATTGTGCCTGTACACATTTCATGGTGATTTGGTGCATATAAAGAAGTCATTGCTCGAGCGTTGTTTATGTCATAAGCCGATTGGTTTGTCACGTCTGAAACGGATGGATGCCCTATCGAAGGTGCCATAATGAGTATGCAAAGTAGAACTTTTGCTTATGGCAGGCAGTTCAAGTCTAACTTTCTATTGCCTCTGCATAGTTGGATGTATCCTGTCTAATTGTCTATACTCTCTATCCACTGAGAAGAGTGGATGAACTGAGTTTCAACGGTCGACTAAGATCTGCTCAAGTTGCAAACTCTTGCCTTTTTTTTTTTTTTTTTCTTTTGGTCTATCATCAGTAAAAATGTCTGAAGCTGATGAGCTTTATGACACTAAGGAGGCGCCAGAATTCAAGAAAATATGAATAAATGTACAAGGACACAAATGAATTTCATATGAGATCCACATGATTCAACGGATGACACGGATTGGATCTAAGTGATTCAGATGAGGTCAATAATTTTCATGATTGGGGTGTGGAATGGAAAATGATGTTTGCTCCCATCTCACTATATTATATTGTGCTCTCAAGGATAGTCTACAATCAATTAATAAAATATGAAATTTAAAATTTCCTATTAGGATAAAAAGAAAGGCTAAAGTTAAAGGTGAAAATCCAATGAAAAAAGTAACAATGTATGTAAATAAGAATACTTATCACCCATTAAATATTCTCTATTTTTAGGGTGTGTTTGTGTGAGTAAAATTATTTTCCACAAATTAATTTTTTGAACTTTCATGTGTTTGGTTTGTTGAAAATAATCAATTAACTAGAAATCATTTATGGTCAAAGAGAATATGTATACTGTTCGAATAATGAATTCCTTAGCCTAAAAAGAGGATAACATTTTCCTAAAATGTGATTTCATAAAAAATATTTTCTTTTATCACGAAATTTTCTCATTAACAAACACTTCCTAAATCAATTTCCTTTAAATTTTTTTGTCATATTTAACCTTCCATCCCCCAAAAAGGGAGAAAAAAATGAGGGTAATAAAAAATTCAAGTGAAAAATTTTAAAGATTTCGAAACTTTTAGGAGAGAAGAGAAAGGGAAATTTTTCCCCAAATCTTCAAGAGTCTTTGAAAAAAAAATGAAAAAGAACTAAAAATTTTCGTACATATAAAAAAAAAAATCATCTTAAATAATTTATAGCTCGTGAATGAATAAAATATTTAGTGCTATTTTCACGGGAAGTTGACATATAATTAATTTAATTGACTCAAAGCCTAATTACACCAGAAAAAAATATTGCACCGTTGATTTAGTTCAATGCAACCGTAGCCGTTAAATGGGGGGCTCCGTAAAACAGCAACACGCGTCCTCTCTGCACGTACCGTCCTCGACGCTTCGCTCGCCGCGCTCCGCTCGTCGCGCGCTCGGCGGTGCTCCTACTCCTCCTCCTCCGACGGCGACCCGCCGCGAATTCCAGAGACAGAAGCCGAAGACGAAGGCCCCCTAGCCCCGCGATCCTCTTCTCCGTCGACGACGCGAACAGGTATTCCGCATTTCTGTGTACTTCTTCGAGCCGAGAATGTCGACGCGAGACCCTCTGCCCTGGCCTGTTTTTAGAATGTTCGACACGAAAGCTTAAAAGGGTAGGCGAAGGGACGCTAAATCAATGTTGGGTCCATCGAAATTCGTGGACAGGGGGACGTGGGGGAGGGAGACTTTGGACGCTCCCATTTGGGTTGCAAAACCAGAGCACGGCGCGTGAGAGATGAAAGGGGACTGAGGCGGACCTGGTTTGGCTCTGGTATGGTAGGAAAGTCCAACCCCAGTTTAAACTAGAGTGACTGGCAAGCATAGTGTTAGTGGCATGACGAGGTGGACTGTTCTCAGTTTCCTGACTCGCTATGTTGGGGTTTACAATGGCTGAAGGACGAAACGTTTTGAGCAATTGCATTGTGTTGAGCTCTCTCGACTCGATTTGATTTACGCTTTCCTTGATGGGTTCTTGTGCTCCGTTCCTCTTCTGTTCCTGCTCGTAGTTTCTGCGCTTGTGAAAAGTTTATGTTGTTCTGTGGTGGAAGAATTTCTTAGCAGCTTCATCTTGCAGGTGTGCTTTCGCTTCCCTTGCGAGGCCATATGAGTGGAGGGCAAGAAGATGACTACTGGCCGCTCTCGGGGAAACCGTTCTTCGATATTATTCTTACAAAGTCACATGGTCATCCCCGTTATAATCTGGTAACTAATGCGGTCTCATTATTGGCTCCGCGATGATAGTGGGTTGATGATAAGGCCGCTTTCAAATGGGAATTTCTCAAGGTTGTGATGTTTTGAAATCCTTACGAGATGCATTGGGAATCTTCAAGCCGTGATATCTCTTTGTCTTAGCCCTTTCTTGTGATTGATATTAGTAATAGTAGCCATCAGTTATTGTTGTTGCCTCGTCTGGCATTTCATCCATCATGTAATTTCGTAGTCATTTCTCTGCTGTAAAAAGAATTTGTTTCACTAGAAAACTTGTACCAATCTTGAGTTATTGGTAAGAGCTCAATTTAAAAGGGAGGTTCTCTTGCTTGAAGATTCTTCAGTATGTACTAGCAGCTAGATCACTACGCTATTGATTTAATCCTTTGGCTGGTCTGTGTGGTTTTCCTTTGGTATGCAGTTCATTCCTTCCAGAATGCATTCGCTGCTGCCGTCACAGGACACGCAAGCAGTTCTCGCTTATAAGGACAAGACATGGGATGTTATGCTGTATACAAAAGCAAAAAGGTTCGATTCCAGTTGGAGACAATTTGTAGTTGACAATCATCTTAAGGCTGGGGATGCATGTGTGTTTGAACTCATGGAGTGTCTAAGTACAAAAGTGACCTTTAAGGTTCAAATTCTCAGAAGTGACTTCCCAGCTGAATTGCTGGCCAAGGTCAGTGGTGAGACAGCAGGTGCTCCCATCGTCATTGAGTAGGAAGGCCCTTATGTCAGCTAGATGTATCTTTTACTGCCTCATGTACCACATTACTATCCTTATAATGCCCCTCCTGACTTTTTAGCTGCTGGCATATCTTGTCTCAGTCGTTATTGTAACAGAACTTTTTTAGGAGAATCACTCATGTAGTATTACTGATCCTGTTAGACATTGTAAAGAAATTCATCCTGTTCTTCTACTCAACCTAATTAAACTGTCTTCTTCTTATCTTTGTATTGATTGATTGAGCATTTAACAGTCTCAATGAGGAAATGCCAGCCATGAATCTTGTTCTGCTGATACTTTGTTGACTTGAAAAGATATATCTGGGTGTTTTTTGTGTTGATTTTGCAACTCGATAGGAAGGATATGATCAATTCAATATGATTTGTTATCATTTGCATTAGACAGTTCAATTCGCCCAAGTAAATCGTGGAGGATGTTAATTAGGCTTTGTGATTTCTGAGACCATGGTTACACAAAATTCTAATGCTAAATACATGTGACTAAGGAATGGGCAGCTGGTCATGCAGCTCCTTAGTAGTGTGGCTCACTAGGAGATTTGAGGACTGTCAATGGTAAACTTTCTCACTCATTCTGGTATTTATACATGGTTGTATTAATTTCTCCATCACTCCAAGGGTGATGAAATTTTCGATCGTGTTTCATTGAGCTGGCTATATCCATCACTTCTATATATCCCACTGCCCAAAAAAAAATTTCTTCAGAAGCAGGAGCTAAGAAAATTCTGTCCTATTTCTGTTCCTCTCAAACCGGTCATAAGCAGGCTTGGTTCGTAGGAAGAGCAATATGCTGGAAGCCAGACCCACCATTGAGATACAGGCCCACCATATAAATGTCTGCTGATAACATTTCCTACCCATGCATATCGTAGCGTCACCAAGCATGCTTTCGCGTGCTGTGGTCTCTGCACCCGCATCATACACAAGAGCTGCAAGAAGGCCGTAGAGGAGTGAACCTATTGGAATGTTGGTGATGAGGATGTTGTGGTTGACCCCAGCACTATTTGGCCCAAACAACTCGGATGTCACTGAGACTGCCGCTGAGAATACGAAGCCAGAACTCAGCCCAATCAAGCCGGTACCAGTTCGCAGAATTGTCTCATTACCTGATGTTGCTAGCAAAATGAAAGCGATTGGTGTTGGAATAAGTGCTATGGCAAGCCACCCCGTCCTTGCAAAGTATATCTTGCTGCAATTGGGAACTTGGACAAGGTCAGTTGACATATAATCAAGAAGAACTTTATGTTGAAACATGAGTAGCCTACCTCCCTTAATGACCTCTATCAAAATTGCATTCATGGTGATGATGTGTATGTGTTATAATTATGGTCTTTTGGAGTAGCTAAATGATTTTGTCATATACAGAAAACCAGAAACGGAACTTCTCTCTACATGATAATGCGTTTCTATGGGTTCTTAACAAGTAGAATAAATGCATGACAGTGAATGGTAATTGTATTCTGGTAAGTACGTACTCGCGCAGGAAGTCCGGGCCAGCTGAAAGCAGACGACCAAAGAAAGAGCAAGACGAGTAGAGAGTGACAAATGCACTTGTCTGGGTGCCGAATCCAAGAGATTGTGTGATTTGCCCTAGATTGTTGCTGTACACCAACCCAATTGTTGCCCCACACAAATAAGCCAGATAGTACAACCAGAAGTCCCACCGACGCACGAGCAGCCTAGCCGAGTGCTCCTCGCCCAAAACTGTCAACTGATCCTTTTCCATCACATTTCCACAACACCCATCTTCAGCTCGTAGAATGAATATACTTCTGTTCCCATTCCCGTTCATTGGAGCATTGATCACTGCTGGCTCACTTCCAATCAGTTCCTTATGAAGCTCAAGGTCATCAACATTTACTAGACCGAAAGTTGACCCATTGAGACTTATTCTTGAACTGATGACACGTTGGGCCCAATCTCGAGCATACACTATGCCGGGGAGGCATAGGGGAAGGACAAGGAGGAGAATGGCCCCCGCTAGGAGGAGACGTGCTCGGTATGAAACATACGAGAATGGGTTGAGGAGGAGGAGGTAAAGGCCAGTGAGGACAGCCACACCATTGAGAAAAAGGAAGATGCGTGAGTCGCGTTTAATGGCATCAGGTGAAAGCTGCTGAGGCGGCGGTTCGCGGAGGACAGGGATCAAGGCGACACCCGAAGTAAAGAGAGGGACGAGAGCATTTAGGAAGAGATAGAGGGTGTCGTCATCGGGGTCTATTGCGTTGGCTATGAGAGTGTATAGAGCAGCACTTACGCCGTTGAAACTGATGGTGAGGGCTAATGCTAGCGCCCTGTTTGATTGGAAGTTCCCGATGCACAAAACGTAGCATACCGTGTTGAACCAGCAGATGCTACAACCAGCCAGCAAAGACAGGAAAAACACCTGCATCATTCACAATGCAACGACGTTAGCTTCCATATCCGGCGGACCAGGCTTAAGCCTTTGACATGTACGGTCCTTGCTATTTTTAAGTCCATGCTCACATAGAATTCTAAAGGGCTCTCGTTTATGTGATTCTATTATACATCCACAAATGGCAAACATGAGGTCGGTGTAACTTCAGATGAGAAAAAGCTTGGTTAAAGTTTCTTGAGATCGTTGTGGGGTCCTCACCTACAGACAGGTCCTACAAGACTTTTAGAAGATAATCTTACAGTTTATGTCTGCTGGTATCCATTCCTCGTAAAATATGCATAAAGATACATCTTTTGGACCATGGGCCTCTGAGGAATGGCAGATGAGAATGGCAGATGCCTTGCTAAAAGGCACATCCTTTGTCATGGGCGCTTCAAGAATTTCTGGTTCATTTGCCTCCCTTTTGATATATAGATGCAAAAACGCAGACCGAAAAAGCAATCGACATCCAGCAATTCATGGCATCAATACAAACAAGGGGTAAAGCTGAACATCGTGTAGGTGAGGCAGGCTTCTATAGCCAAGATAGGAATGGGATTATGTATTTTCCCACACAAATAAGCTTCTAAACAGACAAAGGGTTGTCTGGCCGACTTGATTTAACTAAAGCCGCGCTATAGTGCGCAGATATCGAGTCGACGTTGAGCATACATCGACATGGTGTTCCCGTGCACTGCCATCCATGATGGTTTGAACTCTAAACTGACCCTTTTGTTAGTACTGGTGATCTTACAGGACGTATGAATCTATGCCGGGTTCGATTTTTGCTGAAGAACGGAAGCTGCATGCTAAGTGACAATGATTCCGAAGAATATTAGTTGTAGCTTGTCAGGCGTCGTAGGTACACTTTGAAATGTAATTTATATTAAGATAGATGGTTATCACCTTTCATTTGCCCCAACCAACGCTAATCTACTTAAATTATTCTGCGATCAAGGTCCGAAATCGGGGCAGGTTGGAGGTGGTTGACCCTTTCGAAACCCGAATTCTACATGTCCGATCGAATCTCATGCCTAACTCAAAGTCAAGGGAACCCTGAATCCACCTCAAATGAGAAGACAAAACGTCTAATCCAATCGGAACTCACTTGATCAAAACTTTCTCCCAGCACATATTCTGAATCGGATATTATTGTTTCACGAAAGTAACGACTAATTATCTTAATTTATGCCATAGCTACTATCATAATGTTGTTCTCTTTATGGTTAATTAAAGACGGTAGCATAAGCATAGCCTTGTAGGTTTGAAAAGGAACAGGAGCATCGTCACAACTTGTCGGGTTCGGGTTTTATGTTAACCACCATTCAAATCCCAATATATTAAAGTTTGGACGAGCCGGGGCTCCGGAATCGAGCCCAAAACTGGCTATCCGTCCCTAAAAGGATATTTAAAACTTGTTTTGGCACGCCTGTACCGACGTTGAATGCAGACCGATATTCTAGCCAGGAAAAGAAATGAAGCGATGTGTCGTTGTCTATCAAAACTTGGTTTTCATTCCATCTAATTCAACGCCTATACAGTCCCCACCACTTACAGCCATTTGAAAATGACGAGGTGCGTCTTTGTCTTCCTACCACGTCTCAGCCAATTAAACCGACTGATCAGGAAGACTTAACGACTAAGGCAGGAAAAACAGAGCGCAGGTGACTTATGCGGCTGTGGATGTGGCCCTTGTGTACGTAGGAGGTTCACTCGTTCCGAGGGCTACGTCACCGCGTATCATTGGCTTTCCTAGTTCTCAGGATGAACGAGTGCGCAGAACAACTCGAAAAAAAGGGAAGAAAAAGAAGCAGAAAATTGCGAGGAAGACGACCATGATCGGCCCTCGTTGAAGTAGGAATCTGGGGCTCTCGAAGGAGAATGCGAGAGGCAAAAGCAAAGGGAGAGAGAGAGGAGACGGACCAGGAAATAAGGCAAGGAGATGATCTGCTGGATGAGGAGCCACTGGACGCCGTAGCCGAAGAGGCCTATGAAGGCGGCCATGAACATGACGGCCCAGAGGGGGAGGTACCGGAGCGACACGCCGGAGCACCAGCCGAAGGCCTTCCCCATGTCGGACGCCACCGCCAGGTAGTTGAGCTGCACCTGGGAGATCCCCAGGGCCGTCTTCAGGTCCGACGAGTAGGACGAGAAGTCGAAGTTGGTCCCCGTGAACGCCTGTATCCACGTCGTCGCCACCAGGATCATCCACTTCCGCGACTGCCCCGCCATTTTCCGCCCGCCACTGGCACAGAGAGAGAGAGAGAGAGAGAGAGATAATTTAGGTGGGAGTGGAATGTTGGGGGAGTGAAAAAGGGAGAAGTTGGGGTGCCTATTTGGAGGGGGAGCGATGGGGACGGTGCGTGCAAGCCTGGCGGGCCATGTTCAAAGGGTGAAAGACGGTTGGAAATAAGTACATATGTGCTTGTGGGTCAAATCTTGAAAGTAAGTTGTGTCTGCGTACGACACACACACACGTGTATATATATAGATATATATGTAACATGTTTATATATGTACATATGTATAGATGGAATTGGGTACTAGATTAATTTGAACAATACTCACGATCAGTAAAAATTGCACCACGAGTCTTAAGGGTAATGCATTGATGGAATTGAGTCCTGGACCTTTCGATTAATTAAATTAAGTTCAAACTTTTTACAGAAAAGTTTTATCGAATTCCACGTCTTTATACGGATAAGATTTAAGTCATAAATATCTATTGATAAATTCGATCAAATCCTGAACTTATATTTGAAATTGCATTTTAGGGTTGTCGTGAAGTTAGACGCGACATGGACATTTTTAGGTATTATTTGTCGGAAGGGCTACTGCACTTTTTGAAAAAGGGTTCAAGATTGGAATGAATCGATTAAAGGTGGAGGGGTTTATTGCATTTCGTATGTATGGTCTGCAAACTTATAAAGTACTTTTTACATGCAATTATGTTAGGGTGGAAAGGTTTCCAAAAAGAGGTAAAAGACTGAATTTCAGATTAATATTTCTAATAATAAAAATCAACACCTATTTGTTCGATAAAGACTATACATAAATTTGCCAGTTCTCCTAATCACATTTTTACACCTTATTAGACGTAAAGTACCCTCGACGCTCTCCCATTTTAACAGAAGGGAGATGTCACTGTTGTCGAGATTAATTGTCATTAGGCATCTATCTATTATATATAGTAAAAATCGAAGCTGCAAGAACATTTGCTCATATGCTCACCACGGGACACTATTCAAACAAAAAAAAAAAAATTCGCATTTTTTTATTTCTTTTTATTTCTTTGGATTCAAAATTCGAATATTCAAAAAATATTCGAAATGGAAATCGATTTTTTTTTTTTTATATTAAAAAAAAAATTATTTATACCTCTACGATTGCCTTGGGGTGACACATGATATAAAGAGAATTTATTTATAGTTTCCAACGTTTGACCTAAAATTATTAGCTTATTGATTTGTCAAACCCCAAAAAATTTATGTGCTAGTGAATGTAAATTTTAAATATGAATAAAGAGAATTTTTTTTTTTCAATATATTTTAGGTGATATACTTTATTTTTTTTTTCATCCCCAAGCGTCTATTACTTATTAGTTTATATTTAAAAAAGAAAAACAGACAAAGAAGAAGTTTCTCCATATATAACACTATTCAAATGTAAAATAATTCCCAAAAAGGAAATTTGATTTACATGAAAACTTGAATTAAGTTGTTATAAGTACTTTTGATACTCTAAACTCTTAATTATTATGTTCGAGCAATTTCACTCAGTTCAATTTAATTTAATTTAAAAAATCACTTATTTCACATTTAATTTCTTTAAAAAATTATCAATGGGGACAAAGTTCAAGAGCTAAGAGAATATTTGCTCGTATTCTTATTATTTGGCACTTTACTTTACCTCGGTGATTATCATGTAACGAGATTTATGTCATAGTTTTGCCTCGTGACAAACATTGCACAAAGTTTATCCCCGAGTTTCTATCCCATGTTTGTTTAAATTATATATATATATATAATATATATATATATATATATATATATATATATATATATATATATATATATATATATAAAGAAAAGATTTCTTTACTGTCGTATTCTTCAAACGAAGAAAATTTCAAAATTCAAAAGAAAACTCAAATATAAAATGTTATGATTAGTTTATCGATAATCTAAACTATAACTTATTTTATTCAAGATATTTCATTGAGTTCAACGATGAATTTTCTGCCGTATAATATTCGCAACTAATCTAAGTCGTGTTGCATTTAAAATAATTTAACTTAAAAATAAACGCAATCTGACATTTAAATGGCTTGACAAATGTAAGCTAAGTTCTTGAGCTTTAGATTGTTGTGGCCTAACTTTCACCTTTTATCTCCCAATTGGACTAAACCAGAATTTGATTTTTGTCGTAGCTACAGCAAAAATATCGTTTGAACTATTGCCATATTTTCTCGGTTTATAAAACATAATATTATGACGTCTTTTTTTTTCCCTCATCAATTTTTTTTTAGAATTATAAATTTAATTGTCCAATAGCACCCATCTCTTTCCTTATATCACATCTCCTATGTCACTAGTGATTTGAAATTGCGAATTGAAATATGCCGGTGCAAAACATGGGACTAGTAATTAGCTAAGTTTTTAGCTTTGAATCGACAATTTGGTTCATGTGACCCAAATCAAATGCAATGCAAGTAAGTAATTAAAAGACAATGGTCGGTTGGTGTCCTGAGAGAATTAATGAAATGATCATTCCCGATTTGATTCCCAAATCCCATGTTTGCTTTAGAAATGAAAGAGCAAATGTCATTATATCATCCAATTACTAAACTTAGATAATAGATATCATTATGCGTCGTGATTGCGTCTAAGTAAGGAAGGAATTAATTATCATACGGACAGAAATATCGTTTTTTTTGCTATCTATAGTTAGACAACTTACTAAGCACATAAAATGACAACATATCTAAACTTCATCATAGTCACAATAATAGTAATGAGGATGATAGTAGATAGATAGGTGGTTTATTGTGCTAGAGTTATGGCGAAAACTGAAATTCATGGTAGCTTTTGGTGATATGTCATCTTTTTTTTTTGGATAGATATATACGCTTATTCCAAAGACCAAAAGCATCAATGCAATCAAGCATAGAACCCCTTTTCAACTTTTGAAATAACTTTCGAAGAAGCTAAATTGTCTAGTATTCCAATTCAATTCGATTAGTGTTCCAAGTCGATCGAACTCCTTTTAAGTCAAGATCTAGATTTGGGGAAGATGACTCAGGCCTAAGGGCACGTAAGTGGTGAATTAGGTTGAAAGTGAAAGTCGCCAAAAGAGTAACAAAATGCTATCAAAATTAGTACACTCAAGTGAGACAGAGGAGAGTGCAATTTCATGTGCATAATTTGCGCGGTCGCATCGAGCAAAGAAGCCTTTTTTTTAAACTTCTACGCTAATTTTTTTCTAAGGATTTCTCTGTTGTGCGTTACGATGACGATACAAGGACGTATGTCCAAACCAGGCTTTTCGAATCTCGCCGTCAACCTACGACCATCCAAAACCTTCCGCATCTAACGTTCAACGACTTGTCCTAGCGCAGGACACTGCACGATGCTTGTAAGACGCAGCGTACCATGTGTCGTGACATTTCGTTGTCCCAGGCACGGGAGGAACACACTCTTTTTTAAGACAGCGTGCAGCACCGTACTAGGTTGCGAAGGACAAGATACTCAATATGGAAAAAAGCTATCGATCCTTTTGGCCAAACAGTACTTATATAACAACTTATCCAAAGCCAAATCTGGATCATCCGGGCCAATGTGGGCTAAGGACATTTATGAACTCATCCGTCTCGAAACCTGCCGGTCCCGTGTAGAACTGTCGCAAGTCAAGGCCTCATGCGCAGGTCAAAGGCCCGAAGGGCGTTTCGCAGGCATCCAAGGAGCCGGGCCTCCGTGACCGTGCCTTGAGGTAAAAAAATGTATGTCGCGACAAGGGTTGGTCGTCAGCTAAGGACTACCAACGAACTTTCTCTAGAATTACATTGTCTTGTTCAATTTGTTTTATGTTCATCTATTTGTTGTGGGGATCTGACTCTGAGGGCAGCAGCAGCCAGAAAATTTAGTTGCAAAAGACCCTGTGGGGGGGCAATGTAGCTCTTGTTGTCCTTCAAGATATGATCGATAATTGGTTTAGGTAGTTGGGGATCGCTTGGAGGACAGACATGTTGGTTTCTTAAGATAAATCAAACGTTGTTGGTGCAATCAAATTGATGTTTAAGTAGATCTGCCGTTGCTTTCGATGCTTTTTGGCAAGGCTAACTTCGATGGAACGAGACTTTCTTTCTTAGTTAGCTGCAACACTCTGGTCCTAGCTAACTTTCCTTCTCCAAGACCAAGACCAAGACCGCTTTTACGTAATAAACGCTTGGAAAAACTAAGCAATGAAAAGACATTGAAGCTACCGAGACTTGTTTCGTCTTTAGATTAATGTTGGGATAAGTGCAGCATCGGTCTTTAACAATTTCGCCCGCCGGCCGCCTGAGTCCTGAACATACCATTATGACCCCGTTAAGTTCCCGATGCGGGATAAAGTTCCAAGCTCGCCGTCGGTGGGTTTTCCGAGGGTGGAAATCTTACGTGCCCTTCCACTGACCTTTTGTGATGTCGAGTCGCTGCAGACCGCAGAGCCGGTTGTACGGTTTCGGGTTTCGCGAATCCACGCTTACGGCGGCCGCCTTATGATTCGATTGCACTTCCTTTATAGAATATCAAGAACTTAAATCGACCGAAACACGATGTCGAGGACTCGATCCATCGACGGCCAAAACGTTAAGAACCCGATCTCCTACTTACCTCGCGTGATCTGCATTCCGAACTTTTACAATAGACAGACTTCAATAAGGAAAAAAAAATCGCATTCTCGAGCCGCAACATAAAAATGAAACGTAACGAGTCCTTAATTCCGTACGTTCTATACGGAGCTAGACAAAGCGTGTTCCCGTGAAGGACACCATGAAATGAATTTGTTCCCCCGTGAAAGGAAACTTGAGGGATAGCTACCACGTTTTCCTTCACTTTCTTCTTTACTTAGGGCCTGTTTGTTTTTATTTCTTTTTTCTGTTTTTAAACAAATTTTGTGTTTTTTATGTTCCAGTGGAAAAAAAAGAATGTAAACGCGTTTGTTTGCGTTTTGTTTCAAATCTATTTTTTTGTTTCCGGAGCACTTTTGGAATGAAACAAGAAACAAAAAAAAAAATTTCTTGTTTAAGAACAAAATTAGAAGCACATTTTCTCTCTCCTCTCTTTTTCTTTTTCTTTTTTTCTTTCTCTTTTTCTTTGGCCGGTCATCGGCCTCGGCCATGGCCGACGACCTCGCCGGGGCGTCGCCGGCCCGGCGAGGCTCGGCCTCGCCGGGCCACCTCCAAGCCGGCGTCGCCGGCGATGGCCCGGCGAGGCCGAGCCTCGCCGGTGGCAAGCAAGCTCGGGGCAAGGCTAGGCGAGGTCGGGCTCGCCCGCATCCGGCGAGCTCGAGCTCGCCTAGCCACCGGCGAGGCTCGGCCTCGCCGGGCCATCGCTAGGCGACACCGGCCTAGAGGTGGCCCGGTGAGGCCGAGCCTCGCCGTGGCCGGGCGAGCCTCGACGTGGCCGGGCGAGGTCGCCGGCCCTTGTCGGCCGGTCGCCGACCATGGCCGGAGCCGGCGACCGGCCAAAAGAAGAAAAGAAGAAAAAAAGAAAAAAAGAAAAAGAAAGAAAATAAAGAAAATAAAAAATAAAAATATTAAAAAATTAAAAGAAATAAAAAAAAGAATACAAATTTACCAAACGTGTTTTGTTCATTTTTTTTATTCATGGAACAAGTTTACCAAATGTGTTTTTTTTTTTTTTCAAAAATTGTTTCCCGGAACAAACACTTTTTCTATTTCATTTCCTGGAACAATTTTTAAACGTAGTGTTACCAAACGCACCCTTAGCTCTCGATGCTCGACAAGATACGACGGCGACGATCCGATCGCTCCATAAATTCGATCGCTGTAATTGTACCGGATATTGAAGGACGCATGCGCGGAGCTCCGCGGGATACGCTTAACGTGCCTCGACGCACTGTTCTCTGTGAAAGATGGCGAGAACATGGACACGGAGCGTGAGCAAGAAGGATTTTGATGTTCTTCATCGGAATCATCGCGTTGTTTCGTACTTTCCGAGGAGTAGCGTGTACTGACTGTGCAGTTGCGCTTGCTTTAACCGACGAATCAACCACGACAAGAAAGTAATCAAGTTGTAGCGACATTCGATGAGATAGTAGCCACAGAGAAAAAGAGGCATCGTTTGGTTCAGCATTCCCAAGGGGCTTTCAGCCCCGAAAGCCTATTTGGGAAAATTTTACCTGTTTGGTTCAGCATTCTGAGGCGTCTTTGGCCAAATGCTAGCATTTGGAATGCTTTGAATGCCGAAAGCCCAAAGCAAGTCCAGACCTGCTTTGGACTTTCAGCATTTCGGAAATGCAAGTCCACATTTACTATTCATCCGTTGATTTTTTTTTTTTAAACCGATCATCTTCCCCACACCCCAACCGCCGTTGATCGGCAACGTAGTTTCATTGTATTTTATTTTTATTTTCTTAAAAATAATAAAATCCTTTGCAAATGTTGGGTTCACCTTTTTTTTTTTTTGTCATTTTTATTTTTTGACAATCAATAGCCAACTTTTTATAAATACACTAGAATGATCATTAAGTAACGAAGATGATTAATACTAAAATAATTAAAAAAAAAAATTATTCAAAGTTGAAAACAAACCTAAAATAACCCTAGGCCAAAAGTTGAGTTTTGCATCTAATCTATAATCAAATTCTCTTAATATAATTTTTAGATAAATTTACTAATATATTTTGTATATTACTCTCAACATGAAAATGTAAAAGGTTATATAGTTATTGTTTTTTTTTTTACAATTTTAAAAATACTAAAACTAAAAACTTAATTTGGTTACACTAAAGGGTTTTTCAAATATATGTTTATCAAACAGTCTTGCATTTCCCTAAAGCACTTTTCAGTTATAGTTTACCAAACAGTCTAACATTTCGGAAAACCCCTTTATCTTAAAGGTATTTGCATTCTCCCAAGGGCATTTCCCAAAGCCGAACCAAACGGGCCAGAGAGAGAGAGAGAGAGAGAGAGAGAGAGAGTATTTTACCTTCGCCAAATGTATAATTTTTGGACCCTCTTGTCGCTTTTCATGAAGCTTGGATGGAAGTAATGGAGGAGAAGGCACTTTGGCTCTCGCTGCTTTCTTGAATTAGAGAGTTACGAAGGAGGAGGAGTCTCGACTCTTTGACTGTTTTCGTGAGGAGTCGTGGAGTTTCAACGTTAACGAGAGATTTTTAAAAAATATTGCTTTTATATCATGCATAAAAAAATTTCTATTTACCTTTAATTCATCGCCACATGATTTTTTTTTTTTTTATCCCAGTAATGTCTCTTTTATCTGGCTTTATATTATCTTTGTTAGCAACCGAATATAGGATATGATAATATTTATTTTATCCCAATCATCGGACTTAAGGCACAACTACTCTGTCTGTATTAGAGATACTCACATCCACATTTTGTATTTCAAGTAAAAGAACAAATTCTTATAATAAATTATAAAAGTTGTGCTATTTAGTTACGAAAATATTTGTTGGTGGAGTAATCGTGTTGCTGCTTGTTTGTTCATCCCATGTTTCAATTCTTGATGTGTGCTAAAAGTACATATTTCTTTTGAAAACAATTTAATTCGAAAATCGAAACTGCTTATCTTAATACGCACGTGCTTGATCAAATTAATACAAGACGCATCATATGATAAGATAAGCGTAGAGTATTTACCATTATGAAATTGCTTCTGTAGCCTATCAAAGAGCTAACAATTTGCTACAAATTATCAACCTCACATAAAACTGAAGCATTAACATTTTGCCCGTTGGACAAGTATAAAACAACCCTTCGAATGTTAGAGGAGAAAAAGAGCCCAAATTGTCGCCCGTGGGCCGAAAGGAACATAATGACCTTTCAACCATCTAAAGAAAAGGCCCAACTTTTCACCAATTGGAGAAAAAATTGGCACCTGTTGCAATTTTCGTTCGTTATTACTGTAAAATCACCACGTGTCATCCACGTCATCAGGTGTGCGACTCACTGTGCTGACGTGCACAGCGAGCCACGTTAACCAACCCAAATTATTACATCATTTTTTTTTTACTATTAGTTTCATAACCAAATTCATTTTAGAAACCAAAAACAGCGTCGTTTTTTTCTCGACAATCTAATAGCACGAGGGTTCCATCGTTGATATTTGATGTATATAGAATTTTGGGTACTTTTGTATTTAAGTGGTGTCTTGTGCTATTGTGTTGGCAATCTAGTAGTGAATAACGTGGTCGTCCTCATCCACATTGACGTTCTCTTCCTTTCATTCATACACAAATCATCTCTAACCTTCAACTTAAATAACTCCTCCGCAATTCCATAGCATCCTCTCTTGGCTGCAAAAATCTCTCCATAGAATTCCAATAAATAGAGTTTCCAAATCTTGTTGGACTTATCCTTGCGAGGAATAATGAGATTCCATGTGCCATCTTTTACATTGAATGTGCCAACCCTTCTCTTGAAGTCCACATAATACAAGGTGCCATATGCATAAACTACTTGGCAGCTTGAGTCGAAATCTAGTTTTACATGGCTAAACAATGACGAGTCCAATTTTTGTCCAACCCAACATGTATTGTATCGATTATGATTTGATTGTTGAAAGGGTGCATAGGCATGCTTACGATGAAAATGGTGCAATTCAAAACATGGATGCTGTAGTGAAGGTCCGACGCTTATAAATCGATTATGCAAAGGGAGGTTGATTTGATCTTGGGTTATTGGGTTGAAAAGGAAGATGAATGAGATATCTATTGAAGAGAGGAGGAGCCATCCATGCTTGGAGGCAAGACAATTGACTAGACACTTGAACATGGGAATTTGCGCAACGTCGAGATGCTTTGTGATGGGGTTGAGGAATCCATGGGTCATCTCGTTGGAGAATGTTTCTAGATAGAGCAAGATGGGTATTTTGTTGAGTGAGGCCATGGTATGAAGTTGTAGAATATTGGGTGCGAATTAGATTAATTTATATAGAGGTTAATTTGGTGTAATATGCTTTGCAAATATTTCCTATATCTATCTAATTCTCACCCAATCACATATTAGATTTTGCAAATATTTCCTATTTCTATACGGGTTTTAATTAGTTTCTATTTTTAATTTGATTGTATAGATTTTCAAATCAAAACCATGAAGGGTTTGGAAGATATTTAAAAAATTGAAGCAAAAGCATATTGAGCAAAACTTGGCAACCTGTATCTTCATATGATATCCGGTATTCTGTTTTGATTTGGTTTGATCTTGGATTGGATAATCTTGATATATTTAAATGTTAATATCATGTAATCATACGGAACATTCAATGAAGTAATTAAGTATTATGCTAGCTGTCGTATTATCAACAAATCAACATTAATTTAATATGTAAATATAAGTTGTCGAGATTTTTTTTTTGTTAAATCAATTATTAATTTTTTTTGTTTACTATTTATCGATATATTTATGATCATGATGATCTACATGTTTGATAATTTTTCAAGTCTTAAAGTAAATTTAAAACTATATCAATAGTCAGTGGCTTTTATATATGATCAGAGCAACCTTCCATTTATAAAAGCTGGTCCATAATATTTATTAATTTCAGTAGAAAATAATTTTCTCACGTTAGATAATAACTTTTCATGATTACCGGTATAGCTTTCATGCGCTTCAGGAACTTTTATCGAGAGTTCAATTACTGTTCAAGGTCAAAAGTAGATTTAAAACTATAAAAAAAAAAAATTAGTGAGTCTTAAACATAATCGATAGTCTTAATTAGTTCATTATAATGTAACTCCTCTAACAAATAAAAGTTAATAGCAGCATAAGTATTTTGACTACTGGGACAAGCATCTAATAAAAGGAGTTTCCATACCTTAATGGACTTACCCTTGCAAGAGATGACATTCCATGTGACATCTTTAATATTGAATGTACCTACTCTTCCCTTCAAATCCACACAATACAAGATGCCTTTTGCATAGACAGCTTGCCAGATTGAGTCAAAATCTGGACTTATAAGCCAGTTATGCCAAGGGAGGTCGATTCAATCTCAGTTTATTGGGTTGAAAAGGAAGATCGACGAGATCTCTCTCGACAAGAGGAGGAGCCATCCATGCTTGGAGGCAAGACCAGTCAACTTGACACTCGAGCTTGGAGATTTGCACCAAGGCGAGGTGATTCATGATAGGGTCTAGGAACCCATGGGTCGTTTCGCCAGAAAGTTTTCCTAAATAGAACAAGACAGGAGTTTTTTTGAGTGAAGCCATGGCATGAAATTTTAGAATATGTGATTTTTGTAAAAAAAATTATATATACATCCAACTTCTTATTCAAATCAAATACGACATCATCCAGTGAAGCTCGCTCTTATTTGCTTCGGAACTTTCCAAGGTGAAAAATAATTTCATAAAACTATTGAAAATTAGCAAGGATTAAACATAATTAGTAAATATTCATAAATAAAATTAAGTTCAGAACCGCCGCTTCAGACTCATCCGGGCTCTGGCCAATCCAAACACAACAGGACTAGGGTTAGCCTTTTCTTGGTAAGTTTGAGAGACTAGTATTTGAGTCCAATGTGCAAAAGATTGGTTTTTTTTTTTTTTTTTTGTTGTTGGGGGGAGGATTTCGCCGGATATGATGAGACAAGAAATGTCATCAAATTTACCACGTCCTATATCTTTTTTGGCAGTTGATTGGATATAACCTACAATAGGATTAATTAAACAATAAAAGTTAAATAAATAACTTTAAAAAATTGAGAATCCTATTTTATTGGACCATCGCCGGTGGTGGTCATCGTTTCCAATAGCAACCTTTACGATATAGGTCGTCCAAATATGGGGACCAACACGACAGGGAATAGGTTTGGTTCTCAAGACGAAATCGCCAGCAACAAGGCCCATGCGAGGGCAACATATGTTGGTTACCATTGCTTGGAGAGCGACCATCACGGGGTGGTCGTCGAAGCAAGGTGATTGGAGTGATTAGCAAATGAAATCTCTAATTAGCTCTAACAACTCTTATTCAATAAGTCTACATATGTTGAACTCTAATTCAGAGATCAAAGCGCACTATACTCTTAGTTGGTTCGAAATAGTCAGTACTTTAGTCACTCCTCTAGTGTCATTTCTCCATTTTTATTTGGAGATGATTGCTTCCATCTTTTAGATTAGAGTCTCATTTCTTTTCTTTTCTTTTCCATTTTTCCTAGAAAGGGATTTTATTCATTTACTCAAAAATCAGAGGAGTCCGTTATAGGAGCTTCTTTATACAAAAGAACCCAAAAGGGGTAAAGGGGAAAAAGGAAACTGGTTTTGAGGAAGAACAATTTTTTATGGGTTATAGCAACCTAGTTTGCGACCAAGTTGGCCCCTCCGAAGAATATCCTTTCGGCTAGAGTTCCTACCAAGTTAATGGGTCAAATTCGACCAAAAAGAAAAAATTGACCAAATCCAATTTGAGACCACACAAAAGAAAATTGGTTAATTCAAATTCAAATGTCATAGCTCAAAAGTTAAAATGGAGAAATATCTCAATATATAGAGGAGAATTTGAATTTCTTTTGAACGGACCGACTAGAATCGGTTATTGCTTAATCATATCGTTAAGACACACGATATAATTAGCCAATCAAAATACATAAAATGTGATTGATTTGTAAGTATCATGTGATCAAATCACTTCCCCTAATGAGAGACAATAAGATGGTGCCGCAAATGTGCCAACAGATTTCAAAAATGACTTAATACATTTATCAGAATTTCAGCAAAAATTTAAAATTGTTGATTCTAAAAGTAAATATCGAAAAATTGGGGAATCTGAAATATAACAAAGAGAACCTGAAAAATCGGACAAAATTTCCAAAAAGCCCCTCGGTATTCTCTCCTCCGATATCCTCGCTTTCTCTTCAGGCCACGATCTCCACGAATCCCCACTTCTGCGCCGGCCACCGCACGATAGAACAAAACCGCTCTTCGACCGATAAGCCTCCCTCCCTCCCTCCCTCCCCCCCTCTCTCTCTCTCTCTGTGAATATCCCGGATCTGGTTTTGTGAATCTGAAGTTCGAAACAACGTGATTTGCTTCGAATCTTCGAAACGTGAGCCTTGAAGTGTTCTTGGTTTTGTTGCCTCGCTTCTCTTGAATCGAAGAGTCAGAGTGCTCCTCGTCCCGTTGACGAATGAACCCTTCATACTGGTTGCGGCGAGGAAATGCTGAATGTGATGATGATCCCTCTATGGCCGTCGACCGAAGTAGCTTAAGATGGAGAGATAACGCAAAATAACCCACTTCCAATTCTCAAGTGTCGGTTCAATGCCGTCGCTTAAATCTGAAACCCAATCCTGAAAATGGGTGGTTCTTGCTTTTTTCTAACGTTGATGTGCGGTGCAGTGATGGCAACGGTGAGGAATTTGAAAATCAAGACGGGCACTTGAAAGCGTGCCGTCAAGGAGCTGCATTCTTACGAGAAGGAGGTCGAGAGAGAAGCCGCGAAGACAGTGGAGATGAAGGAGAAAGGAGCGGACTCCTATGACCTTAAGCAACAGGTATTTCAAATTATTTGCTCGCGTTTGCTGTCTGTGGCTTTCTATGTCGGTTTGTGGTTGTCGTGGCTGTCCCTTTGATCTTTGTTGAGAATGTGACTGTTTCGAGATTAAATAAGAATGCGATGATTAGAATTTGTGGATACGGGTGTTCCGAAAATTGGCAATATGTAGTGCATGGAGGCACATTGTGTAGCGTGCTTATTGAGCTTCGACATAAGTGAACTCCAATAGACTTTCTTTTTTTTTTTAGAAAGGGGGGGAGGTGACTTAAATATTTATCATTCAAGATGTTGATATGATGAGTTAAAATGAGCCTTGATCATGGTCAGAAGTTTCTACCACAATGGATCAGTATGTGTGTTGACTTATTAACTTCTGTTCCCGAACTTGTTCTGAATCCTTAACTTAAGCTGAAAGTTTTGATTTTCACTGCGTCATGTATTAGTGGAGATATACATTCGTCACTAGTAAATCTGTAATGCTCAAGATTGTCTACTCGGGGTTACACGTTCTTATTCTCCATGGTTCATCCATGGAAAAAGATGTTTTCTATGTGGATGAATGTTGCTGCCAGCACTTTACCAAAAAAAAAAAATGTTGCTGCCAGCACATCCTGTAATTCAGAATTTGGAAAAAAAAACCGGCTGCTCCCCCATGTAGTCTCTCTCTGTTCTCTTTAGAGAAATAATCGTGAAAAGAGTTCCTCAGGATTTTTCAGATGTACAGTTGACGCTAGAAATATAGCATGGTTGATTTGGTTATTTCGTTAACTTCTCCTTTATTATGTCATATGCACTATGAAGCTCCTGTTTGAGTTTTGAGATTTGATGCAATGGGTTTCAAATCTATGAAGTTTCACTGCGTTTACGGCAATGTTGTCATCTAATGAACGATTTGAGCTGAAAACTTGATTTTAGCCAAAGAGCCAAGAAAGTTTTAGGATTTTAGTTCAAAGCCAACCATGCTGATTGGCTGAGGCATGTATGTTGGGGCTCTATTTGTGGATGTAGTGATTACAACTTCTAATTAAAATATGTAAGCATTAGCGTGTTCCATACCGGTTTGGAAATAAGTTTAATATCCTCCCTTGTGGTGTACTCTAAGGGTCTGTTTGGCAACTTGCCAAACAATGCTTATTTCTATTATTTTATTTCCGGAAATAGATTTTGAACAGAATTCGTTTAGTAAAACTTTTGTTCCGAGAATAAATTTATATTTTTTTGTTCTCGGAAGTAGATTTATAACAAAATTGAGAAGTAAAAAATAGTTGATTCTTTGTTCCTGAGAACAATTCTAGAATCAAGGCCCCTATTTTCTCTTTTATTTTCTTTTTTCTTGTTCTTCTTCACTCTTTCTTCTTCTTCATTTGCCACCACCACCGCCGTTGTCGTTCGCTACCCACTGCCATCGACAACTGGTTCGGTGAGCTCGCTAGAGGCTCGCTAGGCCAGGGTGAGGTTCGACAAGTCTATCCACCGGCGAGGCTCGCCCATCCTTGCCGAGGGCTGGTGAAACTCTGGTGAGGTCGCTGGTCCTCATCTGGCCGATTGCCCGTCATCCTAAGGCTGGCGACCGGCAACTCGAAGAAGAAGAAGAAGAAGAGAAAGCAAGGAAAAAAAAAAAAAAAAAAAGTAATAAAATTATTTAAAAACTAAAAGAAAATGATTTGGAGTAGAAATTTTGAGCACAGTGCCAAATGCAATTCTATTATGAGAATTAAAATTTTGGACAGTTACCAAACGGCTTAAAATGCTTAGAAATTGTTCCCGGGAATAGAATAAAAAAGAATAATTTCTTATCAGAAATTGTTTTCGGAATAGAATCGTTACCAAATGCGCCCTAAGAGATTTATGACAGTAATGGAGTGTATGGAAAATATTTTTTATCATGATTAAGATCTCAAGAATGTTTATGGATACTTTTTCTTTTTCATTTCAAAGTCACCCCGTTGTCATTCTAGGGGCCTAACCCCATGAGGAGCGTTTCTACATAAAAGAAAGCTCACATCAACTTGATCGTGTTGCATCAGCCAATTCGATCTGCGATCCTCCCCACCATCGCTACCTCTAGGACTGAGAACGAATTCATAATTCCCGCCTAGAAGTCCACGTGCTCCTTGTTTATTCTTTTATCTTTTTTTTTTTTTAAAAATATGTCGAGCCCTCACTAATCACCCCTAGGATTGTCAATAAACAAAAAAACACAAAAATATTATATATCATAACAAAGTTTCATGTCAATCATAGCCATATAAATAAAATTGAGAAAAAAATTGCAAGAAAAATCAGCACCTTGTAGGTATAGGAAAGATCATCACATTGCACGAAAAAGGGGCAAGCTGTAGGATCAACGGCACTGGGGTCATCACCATATGGACTCAAGCCAGTGTTAGCATACACATCTAGGAGGGTTACCGACATAGGGGCAAACCTAAGAAAGAAATAGTTGACCGATGGTGACTAGAAACTTGGAAGGCTCCCCAAAAGCTTATGGTTAAACTTCCACTCAAAGGTACAAAAAGTTTTTTCAATCCGAGCTTTACGCCATACCACGTGTTTAGCAATTTTCAATCCAAAATACTATTCAAAGAAGACACAGTTGAAAGGATAGAAAGCCCTAAGCTTTTAAGAAGAGGGGCTCAAGACATGCTCCAAAAGGTGATCCCTTTGAAACAAGAGGGGTTCTTCCATGTGCCAAGGGATACATTTAGAAAAGAAAGGAGGAGGTATTGGTATTCGTAGACATGGACTAAGGACTATCTCATCAACTGCCTCTTCTAGAGAGTTTTGAGGTGACGAATATATGTTGTCTGCATACTCCGGTGACTTGAGTTGCTCAAGATGAGCAAAGAAAGTGTCAAGATTGTATGATCAAGACATGATAGGACCAAGAGGGGATAAAAAAAGGATGAAGACAACAAAGGAAAATGATAAAATTCGGATCTTGAAAGCAAGCTTTAATGGCATCAAAAGCAACAAGGCTAAAAAGTCAAGAGCCGCGTGTTTACAAAGGAAAAGGCGTAGGGAGTGATTTGAAAAGGATGTGGGTTCCGAACCCTAAAGGCACTAGATTGCATGCGGAGGATTACAAGCCAAAGCAACATTTGATGAAAATCAAGATGATAAAGGTTAGCCAATACAGTCATTAAGACGATTTAAAAGAACTAAAATGTCTTTCAATTCTTTTAAAGGGGGCATTTGGTGGCGCCAAAATTAGCCTATTGGGCTTCAGAAGTGAACAAGAGTAAAATAGGCCCAACATGTGAGAACCCGTAGACAATGGGCTGAAAGGACAGCAATCAGCAACAAAGGTGTTGAAAGGTGTGACATCAGAAAACCAGTCAGGAGGAATGAGATGAGAACAAATACAATTATGGGGAATCGGTAGTAGTGAGGCTACAAATAAGGCCGAGCAGTTATCGATATGGAGTTGAAGCTTTAGAAATAATTTGAAATCGAAGTGGTAACTGCCGAAGAGCAATTACTCGTAGAATATAACTATAAATAGCCAAAAAGGCATTTGTCTAAAGGACGTTGCCAAAATCAACAATCAAAGACATATTCGACTAGTCATCTTTTCCTTTATTGCATTTTTACATTAAGTTGTAAATTTACTTTCGTTTGCCCATAGTCTAGATACAAGTCGCTTCCTTTTCGAAACGACACCGAACCCATTTCAAACAATAAAGCTAAAGCTTTGCACCTTTGGTGAAAGATATTTGTCAAGGGAACCTTTCCCGAACGAACAGCATGGCATTATTCAGTATCAGGATTAACTCCATCAACAGGGAGGAACATCAACTAGATTAAATGAAGACGATACAAAACAGCCTTTGAGTTCTACCCATCCTACTTAAGCATGTAAAAACAAATTTGAAAGCACGACAAAAATTGACTTCCACCGACTCATGAAGACTTAGCTACATTAGAAAATCATGGCGGTATTAACTGCACATGCATTAAGATGAAGCTTCGCCGTCTACCCTCCTTGAGCCTATGTCATTTCAATATTTGTGCCCATCTCTGTGTAAGTTCCCATCCCTATTTCGGTTGTGCCTGACATCCATGGTAAGATTTTCCCTACGAACCACCACAACTCCTCCATGGTCTTGCCCCCTGTCTCCGGCATAACATGGTAGACCCCCATGCCCTCTTAGATTGACATGGTCATGAATACAAACGCAACCCCACCGAGGGTTATTGCCTTGTATAGCGATCTAAACATAAATATGAAGATTGCACTCACTCGTCAGTTCACGGGCATGAAACCTTAGTGTGAAACACTTCGGAATTATAGATGAACATAATTTGGCCTATGCCAATTGCATAGGATGCTACGTAAAACACAAACGAGAGAATATAACATGCTATTGCCCATGAGGGATCCATGCCGTTGCGGTCGATGCTAGCAAAGCATGTACCGAGGACCTCGAGCGACAAACTCATCCCCCCGAGGTTGATCAATATCAAATTCCATCGCTCGTCCATGTCTAGGCAGAACATGGGGATGAGATTAGGCAAGGTTTTTGCCGCGTGGACTATGATGGGCAAGAGCATTTTCCAATTGGTGGAGGTCAAGTCTGCCTTTTCGTAAATTCGCGAGCTATATAGCAGCATGATCTCAATGCCACGTGCTTGTTGGTTTACATTAATCCCCACCACGCACAATCTCATGGCGATTTACTAAAGTATGGTTGTGAAGTTCTCGGTGCATGGACCCCTCAGGGTTGTTAAGAGCCTCCATGATTTTGGTGAGCGAACGGTAAGCCTCCACATCGAAGTTAGAGGTCTAGGCTAGGACCTACTTTGCATCATTAATGTGGCCATGCACGGCGACCCATCGGAGGGGATTCCAGCATGACGCAGACCATGATGGCAAGTAGGATCATCGAGAGTGTTCCCAGGCCGAGCAAAAAAAGTCACCTACTTTTAGGCAAGCATGGGAATAACATAATTGCATATGTTGCCAATGAGGGTGCCAAGGTTGATGGAGACCTAAACAATTGAAGCAAGTAACAAGAATATGCTCATTAAACATGAAAAAGAGAAATTAATGACTAATAAATAAATTAACAATATGATACACAATTAAAAAACAATTTACCTTGGGAAACAAAGTGAGCAAAGCGTGGAATATAACGAGGGAGATTTTCACGATATAAATGGGAGCGATGGTGAGTGCCACCCCAATGCTGACCTGGCTGATAGCACGGCCTCAAAGGAGTAAAGAATTGTAGGGGCCTAACCAAATTAGGAGCATTCCCATAGAAAAAAAAGCCCCCATCAACTTGATCGCGTTGCCGCGTATGCAATATGATCAAGTTGATGGGGGCTTTCTTTTCTGTGGGAGCGCTCCTCATGTGGCGAAGCCCCCACATGATTTACTCCTGTGGGGCCGTGCCATTGGCCAGGTCGGCATCGAGGTGGCATTGAACATCGCCCTCATTTATATCACGGAAATCTCCTCCACAATATTCCGCGGCTTGCTCACTTTATTTTCTGAGGTAAGTTGTTTTCTAATTGTGTATCACATTTTTCATTTATTTGTAGTCATTAGTTTCTCTTTTTCATGTTTAATAAGCATCTTCTTGTTACTTGCTTCAATTGTTCAAGTCTCCATCAACCTTGGCACATTTCTTGGCGTCATATGCAATTATGATGTCCCTATGCTCCTGCTTAAATATAGACGACTTTTCATGCTCGGCTAGGGAACACTCTCAATGGTTTTGCTCACTATCGAGGTCCGTGTCATGCCAAAATCCCTCCGGTGGGTCACCATGCAGGGCTACACGAACGACGCAAAGCAGGTCCTAGCCTAGACCTCTAACTCTGATGCGGAGGCTAACCGCTGGCTCGCCTAAATCATGAAAGCTTTCGATAACTTTGAGGGGCCCGTGCGCCGAGAACTCCGCACCCCTACTTGGATAATTCGCCATATGAAATTGTGTATGGTCGGGATTAGCATAATTCAACAAGCATGTGGCATTGAGACCATCCTGCTATATAGCCCGCAAATTTACGAAAATGCGAACTTGAGCTCCCCAATTGGAAAATGCTCTTGCCAATCATAGACCACGTGGCGAAAACCTTGCCTATCCTCATTCCCATCTTCCACCTAGACATGGATGGGTGGTGGAATTTGATGATTACCAACCTCAAGGGGATGAGTTTGTCACTCGAGCCCCTCAATTTATGCCTCATTAGCATCGATCAGCAGCATGAAGCCCTCATGGGCAATAACAGCTTGTATTCTTTCGTTTGTGTTTTACGTAGCATCCTATGCAATCAAGATAGGCCCAGTTACGTCCATCTACAATTCCAAGGTGTTCACATTGAGGTTGCATGCCCGTGAACCAAGGGGTGAGCACAATCTTCATATATATGTTTATACCACTATATAAGGCAATTACCCTCGGTGGGGTTGCCTTCATATTCATGGTTATGTCAATCTTAGGGGGCATAGGGGTCTACCATGTTATACCGGAGACAAGGGACAAGATCCTGAAGGAGCTGTGGTGGTCTATTGGGAAAATCTTACCATGGATGTTAGGGACAACTATCATAACCAAAACAGGAACGGGCATGAGTATTGAATTGACATGAGCTCATAGAGGGTAGACAACAAAGCTTCATCTTAATGCGTGTGCAGTTAATACTGCTATTTTTTTTTTTTTTTTGGAAGTAGTAAGTTGTCATGAGTTGGTAGAAGTTTGTTTTTTTGTCGTGCTATCATATATTAATTGCACATGCATTACGATGAAGCTTCTCTGTCTACCCTCCTCGAGCCTGTGTCATTTCAATACTTGTGCTCATCCCTATGTCAATCCCCATCCCTATTTCAGCTGTGTTAGTTGTGCCTAACATCCATGGTAAGATTTTCCTTACGGACCACCAAAATTCCTCCATGGTCTTGCCCCCTGTCTCCGGCATAACATGGTAGACCCCCATGCCCCCTTAGATTGACATGGTCATGAATACAAAGGCAACCCCACCGAGGGTGATTGCCTTGTATAGCGATCTAAACATAAATATGAAGATTGCACTCACTCGTCAGTTCACGGGCATGAAACCTTAGTGTGAACACATCGGAATTATAGATGAACGTAATTGGGCCTATGCCAATTGCATAGGATGCTACGTAAAACACAAACGAGAGAATATAACATGCTATTGCCCATGAGGGATCCATGCCATTGCGGTCGATGCTAGCAAAGCATGTACCGAGGACCTCGAGCGACAAACTCATCCCCCCGAGGTTGATCAATATCAAATTCCATCGCTTGTCCATGTCTAGGCAGAAGATGGGGATGAGATTAGGCAAGGTTTTTGCCGCGTGGACTATGATGGGCAAGAGCATTTTCCAATTGGTGGAGGTAAAGTTTGCCTTTTCGTAAATTGGCGAGCTATATAACAGCATGATCTCAATGCCACATGCTTGTTGGTTTACATTAATCCCCACCACGCACAATTTCATGGCGATTTACTAAAGTATGATTGTGAAGTTCTCGGTGCATGGACCCCTCAGGATTGTTAAGAGCCTCCATGATTTTGGTGAGCGAACGGTAAGCCTCCACATCGAAGTTAGAGGTCTAGGCTAGGACCTACTTTGCATCATTAATGTGGCCATGCACGGCGAACCATCGGAGGGGATTCCAGCATGACGCAGATCATGATGGCAAGCAGGATCATCGAGAGTGTTCCCATGCCGAGCAAAAAAAGCCACCTACTTTTAGGCAAGCATGGGAATAACATAATTGCATATGTTGCCAAGGAGGGTGCCAAGGTTGATGGAGACCTAAACAATTGAAGCAAGTAACAAGAATATGCTCATTAAACATGAAAAAGAGAAATTAATGACTAATAAATAAATTAACAATATGATACACAATTATAAAACAATTTACCTTGGGAAACAAAGTTAGCGAACCGTGGAATATAACAAGGGAGATTTTCACAATACAAATGGGAGCGATGGTGAGTGCCACTCCAATGCTGACCTGGCTGATAGCACGGCCTCAAAGGAGTAAAGAGTTGTAGGGGCGTAACCAAATTAGGAGCATTCCCATAGAAAAGAAAGCCCCCATCAACTTGATCGCGTTGCCGCGTATGCAATATGATCAAGTTGATGGGGCTTTCTTTTCTGTGGGAGCATTCCTCATGTGGCTAAGCCCCCACATGCTTTATTCCTGTGGGGCCGTGCCATTGGCCAGGTCGGCATCGGGGTGGCATTGAACATCGCCCTCATTTATATCACGGAAATCTCCTCCACCATATTCCGCGGCTTGCTCACTTTATTTTCTGAGGTAAGTTGTTTTCTAATTATGTATCACATTTTTCATTTATTTGTAGTCATTAGTTTCTCTTTTTCATGTTTAATGAGCATCTTCTTGTTACTTGCTTCAATTGTTCAAGTCTCCATCAACCTTGGCACATTTCTTGGCGTCATATGCAATTATGATGTCCCCATGCTCCTGCTTAAATATAGACGGCTTTTCATGCTCGGCTAGGGAACACTCTCAATGGTTTTGCTCACTATCGAGGTCCGTGTCATGCCAAAATCCCTCCGGTGGGTCGCCATGCAGGGCTACACGAACGACGCAAAGCAGGTACTAGCCTAAACCTCTAACTCTGATGCGAATGCTAACCGCTGGCTCGCCTAAATCATGAAAGCTTTCGATAACCTTGAGGGGCCCGTGCGCCGAGAACTCCGCACCCCTACTTGGATAATTCGCCATATGAAATTGTGTATGGTCGGGATTAGCATAATCCAACAAGCATGTGGCATTGAGACCATCCTGCTATATAGCCTGCAAATTTACGAAAATGCGAACTTGAGCTCCCCAATTGGAAAATGCTCTTGCCAATCATAGACCACGTGGCGAAAATCTTGCCTATCCTCATCCCCATCTTCCGCCTAGACATGGATGGGTGGTGGAATTTGATGATTACCAACCTCGAGGGGATGAGTTTGTCACTCGAGCCCCTCAATTTATGCCTCATTAGCATCGACTGTAGCGGCATGAAGCCCTCATGGGCAATAACAGCTTGTATTCTTTCGTTTGTGTTTTACGTAGCATCCTATGCAATCAAGATAGGCCCAGTTACGTCCATCTACAATTCCAAGGTGTTCACATTGAGGTTGCATGCCCGTGAACCAAGGGGTGAGCACAATCTTCATATATATGTTTATACCACTATATAAGGCAATTACCCTTGGTGGGGTCGCCTTCATATTCATGGTTATGTCAATCTTAGGGGGCATAAGGGTCTACCATGTTATACCGGAGACAAGGGACAAGATCCTGAAGGAGCTGTGGTGGTCTATTGGGAAAATCTTACCATGGATGTTAGGGACAACTATCATAACCAAAACAGGAACGGGCATGAGTATTGAATTGACATGAGCTCGTAGAGGGTAGACAACAAAGCTTCATCTTAATGCGTGTGCAGTTAATACTGCTATATTTTTTTTTTTTTTGGAAGTAGTAAGTTGTCATGATTTGGTAGAAGTTTGTTTTTTTGTCGTGCTATCATTTATTAATTGCACTTTCATTACGATGAAGCTTCTCTGTCTACCCTCCTCGAGCCTGTGTCATTTCAATACTTGTGCTCGTCCCTATGTTAATCCCCATCCCTATTTAAGTTGTGCCAGTTGTGCCTAACATCCATGGTAAGATTTTCCTTACGGACCACCAAAATTCCTCCATGGTCTTGCCCCCTGTCTCTGACATAACATGGTAGACCCCCATGCCCCCTAAGATTGACATGGTCATGAATACAAAGGCAACCCCACCGAGGGTGATCGCCTTGTATAGCGATCTAAACATAAATACGAAGATTGCACTCACTTGTCAGTTCACGGGCATGAAACCTTAATGTGAACACATCAGAATTATAGATAAACGTAATTGGGCCTATGCCAATTGCATAGGATGCTACGTAAAACACAAACGAGAGAATATAACATGATATTGCCCATGAGGGATCCATGCTGTTGCGGTCGATGCTAGCAAAGCATGTACCGAGGACCTCGAGCGACAAACTCATCCCCCCAAGGTTGATCAATATCAAATTCCATCGCCTGTCCATGTCTAGGCAGAAGATGGGGATGAGATTAGGCAAGGTTTTTGCCGCATGGACTATGATGGGCAAGAGCATTTTCCAATTGGTGGAGGTAAAGTTTGCCTTTTCGTAAATTGGCGAGCTATATAACAGCATGATCTCAATGCCATGTGCTTGTTGGTTTACATTAATCCCCACCACGCACAATTTCATGGCGATTTACTAAAGTATGATTGTGATGTTCTCGGTGCATGGACCCCTCAGGGTTGTTAAGAGCCTCCATGATTTTGGTGAGCGAACGGTAAGCCTCCACATCGAAGTTAGAGGTCTAGGCTAGGACCTACTTTGCATCATTAATGTGGCCATGCACGGCGAACCATCGGAGGGGATTCCAGCATGACGCAGACCATGATGGCAAGCAGGATCATCGAGAGTGTTCCCAGGCCGAGCAAAAAAAGCCACATACTTTTAGGCTGGAGCATAAGAATAGCATAATTGCATATGTTGCCAGGGAGGGTGCCAAGGTTGATGGAGACCTAAACAATTGAATTAAGTAACAAGAAGATGCTCATTAAACATGAAAAAGAGAAATTAATGACTAATAAATAGTTTAAAAATATGATACACAATTAGAACACAAATTACATCAGGAAACGAAGTGACCAAACCGTGGAATATAACAGGGGAGATTTTCGCAATATAAATGAGGGCAACAATGAGTGCCACCCAATGCCGACTTGGCTGATAGCACGGCCTCGCAGGAGTAAAGCATTGTGGGAGCCTAACCACATGAGAAGCATTCCCATAGAAAAGAAAGCCCCCATCAACTTGATCGTGTTGCCGCTTATGCAATTATGCCCTCCCCATATTTACAAAAAAGAAAAAAAAGAAAAAGAAGATAAAAGAATAATCAAGGAGCATGTGGAATTCCAAGCGGGGATCATGAATTCATTCTCAATCCTAAAGGCGGCAATAGGAAGGGGGATTGCTAATCGAATTGGCTGCCGTAATATGATCAAGTTCACGAGGGCTTTATTTTCATGTGGGAGCGCTCCTGATGTGGTTAAGCCCCCACATTGCTTTGCTCTTGTGGGGCCGTGCCATCAGTCAGGTTGGCATCAGGGTGGCACTGAACATCGCCCTCATTTATATCACGGAAATCTCCTCCACCATACTCCGTAGCTTGCTAACTTTATTTCCTGAGTTAAGTTGTTTTCTAATTGTGTATAACATTTTTCATTTATTTGTAGTCATTAGTTTCTCTTTTTCATGTTTAATAAGCATCTTATTGTTACTTGCTTCAATTGTTCAAGTCTCCATCAACCTTGGCACATTTCTTGGCGTCATATGCAATTATGATGTCCCCATGCTCCTGCTCAAATACATACGGCTTTTAATGCTCGACCAGGGAACACTTTCAACGTTCTGGTCGCTATCAAGGTCTGTGTCATGTCGAAATCCCTACAGTGGGTCGCCATGCAGGGTTACACAAACGACGCAAAGCAGGTCCTAGCCCAGACCTCTAACTCTGATGCGGAGGCTAACCGCTGGCTTGCCTAAATCATGGAGTCTTTTGATAACCTTGAGGGGTCCGTGTGTCGAGAACTCTGTACCCCTACTTGGATAATTCGCCATATGAAATTGTGTATGGTGGGGATTAGCGTAATCCAACAAGCATGTGCCATTGAGACCATGCTGCTATATAGCCCGCAAATTTACGAAAATGTGAACTTGACCTCCACCAATTGAAAAATGCTCTTGCCAATCATAGACCACATGGCAAAAACCTTGCCTATCCTCATCCCCATCTTCTGCCTAGAAATGGATGGGTTGCGGAATTTGATTATTACCCACCTTGAGGGGATGAGTTTGTTACTCGGGCCCCTCAATTTATGCCTTATCAGCATCAACCATAGCGGCATGAAGCCCTCATGGGCAATAGCAACTTGTATTCCTTCGTTTGTGTTTTATGTAGCATCCTATGCAATTGACATAGGCCCAGTTACGTCCATCTACAATTCTATGTTCACGGAAATCTCCCCCACCATATTATGCGACTTGCTCACTTCGTTTCCCGAGGCAAGTTGTTTTCTAATTGTGTATCACATTTTTCATTATTTATTAGTCATTAGTTTCTCTTTTTCATGTTTAATGAGCATTTTCTTGTTGCTTGCTTCTGTTGTTTAGGTCTCCATTAGCCTTGGCACGCTCCTTGGTGTTGTTTTCAATTATGCTATCCCCTCCTCATGCTCAAACGTAGGTGGCTTTTTATGCTCGACTTGGAAACACTCTCAGCAGTCCTGCTCACCATCAGGGTCCGCATCATGCTTAAATCCCCCCTAACTCACCATGTAGGGCCTCATGAACGATGCAAAGCAGGTGCTAGCCCAGACCTCTAACTCCGATGCGGAGGCTGATTGCCCGCTAGTTGAAATCATGGACATGCTTTGCATCATTCATGCGGCCTTACATGGCAAGCCAACGAGGGGATTTCGGCATGACGCAAACCCTGATGGTGAGTAAGACTGTGGAAAATGTTCCCAGGCCAAGTATGAAAAGCCTTATGCATTTGAGCATGAGCATAGGGATAGTATAATTGCATACAACACCGAGGAGGGTGCCAAGGTTGTTAGTGAACTAAAGCAAGTAACAAGATAATCATTAAACATGAAAAAATGAAAATAAGGACTCATAAATAAATGAAAAATGTAATACACAATGAGAAAACAACTTACCTTTAGAAACAAAGTGAGCAAGCCCGTGGAAAATGGCCGATGGCATGGCCCCACAGGAGTATAGCATGAATACGAAGGCAACCCCATCAAGGGTGATCACCTTGTATAGCGGAATAAACATAAAAATGAAGATTGCACTCACCCCTCAGTTCACAGGCACGCAACCTCAATGTGAACACCTTAAAACTGTAGATGGACGTAACTAGGCCTATGCTAATTGCATATGATGTTACGTAAAACACAAACGAGAGAAAACAAGATACTATTGCCCATGGGGGCTTCATGCCACTACGGTCGATGTTGATAAGGCATGTATCAAAGACCCCGAGCGAGAAACTCATCCCCGCGAGGCTGATTAGCATCAAATTCTGTCACCTGTCCATCTCTAGGTGGAAGATGGGGATGAGGAAAAGCAAGGTTTTCACCATGTGGACTATGATGGGCAAGAGCATTTTCCAATTGGTAGAAGTGAAGTCCAACTTTTCATAAATTCATAGACTATACAATAGCATGGTCTCAACACCACATGCTTGTTGGATCACATTAATCCCCATCACACACAATTTCATATGGCAAATTACCAAAGTAGGGTTGTGGAATACCCGACGCATGGACCCCTCAAGGTTGTCAAGATCCTCCATGATTTTGGTGAGCCAACAGTCAACTGCATTGGAGTTAAAAGTCTAGGTTAGGACCTGCTTTGCGTCGTTGTGGCCCTGCATGGTGAGCCACTGAGGGGATTCCGGCATGATGTAGACCTCAATGGTGAGCAAGACCGTCGAGAGTATTCCTAGGCCGAGCATGAGCGTTTGAGCATAAGCATGGGGATAGCATAATTGCATACGACGCTAAGGAGGGTGGTGAGGTTGACGGAGACCTAAACAACAGAAGCAAGTAATAAGAAGATGCTCATTAAACATGAAAAAGAGAAACTAATGACTAATGAATAAATGAAAAATATGATACATAATCAGAAAACAACTTGCCTCAAGAAACGAAGTGAGCAAGCCATGAAATATGGCAATGGAGATTTCCATGATATAAACAGGGGCAATGGTTAGTGTCAACCCAACGCCGACTTGGCTAATGGTGCAGCCCCACAGGAGCAAAGCATTGTGGGAGCCAAACTGCATGAGGAGCATTTACACAGAAAAGAAAGCCCCTGTCAACTTAATCGCATTGCGGTGGCCAATTCGATCAGCGATCCTCCCTACCATTGCTCCCCCCAAGACTGAAAACGAACTTGTGATCCCAAATTAGAAGTCAACATGCTCCTCGATTATTCTTTTACCTTTTTAAAATATATTAGGGTCTCGCTCATCACCCTCTTTTTATGACTGTTAATTTAAAAAAACACAAAAATATTATATATCATAACAAAGATCCAAGTCAATCATAGCCATATAAATAAAATTGAAAAAAAAAATTGCCCTATTTCCCAATTGGATGACTAACCAAGACCAAATAATAGGGAAGTGATGGACACTCCCATGGCACATGAAATGGTGTAATTGTTCAAGGTCACCGAGGGATTAGAATTTTCAATGGACTCCTGTAGGATGGTGTTGATGACCGCATCTGTCGATACCTGCGAAGTTAGTGGCCACCATTGCTGGGAGAATGAGGGAGTTTTGAGAAAAAGACAAGAGAAAGGTTAGGGTTTTGCACTTCTTCAAGCACCATGTGGAGGTGGGTCTTGCCCCTTATCTCTGACATAACATTATAGCCCCCCAAGATTGACATAGTCATGAATACGAAGGCGACCCCACCGAGGTGATCACCTTGTATGGCGGTATAAACATAAATAAGATAATACAAGCTGCTATTACCCATGAGGGCTTCATGCCACTGCAATCAATGTTGATGAGGCATGTGTCAAAGACCCCGAGCGACAAACTCATCCCCCCGAGGTTGATGAATATAAAATTCCGCCTCCTTTCCATGTCTAGATGGAAGATGGGGATAGACAAGGTTTTCGCCATGTGGACTATGATGGGCATGAACATTTTCCAAATGGTAGAGGTCAAGTATGCATTTTCGTAAATTCACAGGCTATACAGCAGCATGATCTCAATGCCACATGCTTGTTGGATTATGTTAATCTCCACCGTGCACAATTTCATATGGTGAATTACCAAAGTAGGGTTGCGAAATTCTCGACGCACATACCCCTCAAGGTTATCAAGAGCGTCCATGATTTTGGCAAGCCAACATTCAACCTCCACATCGATATTAGAGGTCTGGGGTAGGACCTGCTTCATGTCGTTCATGCAGCCTTGCATGGCCAACCACCAGAGGGATTTCGGCACGATGCAAACCCTAATAATGAGCAAGACCATCAAGAGTGTTCCCAAATGGAGCATGAAAAGCCACTTGCGTTTGCACACCAGCATGGGGATAGCATGGGGATAGCATAATTGCATATGACGCCAAGGAGGGTGCCAAGGTTGATGGAGACCTGAACAACCAAAAGAAGTAACAAAAAGATGCTCATTAAACATGAAAAAGAGAAACTAATGACTAATGAATAAATGGAAAATGTGATACGCAATTAGAAAACAACTTATCTCAGGAAACAAAGTGAACAAGTCACGGAATATGGCAAGGGGGATTTTTGTGATATAAACTAGGGTGATGGTGAGTGCCAACCCAACGCCAACCTAGCCGATGGCATAGCCTCACACGAGTAAAGCATTGTGGGAGCCTAACCCCATAAGAAACGTTCCCACAGAAAGGAAAGCCCCCATCAACATGATCACGTTGCGGCAATCAATCCAATCAGTGATCCTCCCTGCCATCGCTACCCCCAGGATTAAAAACGAATTCATGATCCCCTTGGAAGTCCACGTGCTCCTCGATTATTCTTTTATCATTTTTTAAATATGTCGAGGTGTCACTCATGAACATTATGACTATTAATAAAAATAAAAATAAAAATAAAAAGCACAAGAAAATATAATATATTATAACAAAGTTCTATGTCAATCGTAGCCATATTATATATCACTGTGGTGACTGGGGCCCACCACAGTAACGACCACAATTTTCTTTAAAGCTTGAAGCTCGAGCCATGTGACCGGAGCCCTCCCAGTTAGCATTTGGTGGGAGCTTGCCGCTACCACTGCCACATGGGGCCCACCTGTGATATCTGGATTTCGCCCGAGCCTCAAATACGTAACGGTCCATGCCGCGTTGACAAGCTTGTCATTGGACTTTGTTATTGGCACCATTCACGGCCACCGTTTCGCCACTACCATCACCGTACCGAACCGTCATGTCTTATCATGTCCCCGCGACACCACCTCATCATCACATTTCCGCCGTACTATGACAGCTCAACCATCACCTAGTCCATCACTTCATTTAAATTCTTCTTCACAAAATGCCACAAACGAGACCAATGTTCACTCTCCGCAGCACGTCACCAAGCTAATTCCTCATGCAAGTTGCTTCCATCCCCATGCATACGTGCACTCGATGAAGGGAAGAGTCAAGAATTTCCACTGTCCTCACGTCAACTTCACCACTTCTCTGCAACTGCCAACAAAGGAAGACTTTGACCCAAAAATTTGCAGTCACGTTTCTTCCTCCTCAGCTGGCCAGCGAATTGAAGACATTGACCAAGACATAGCCACGCTTCAGCTACTTCTTCAAGGTGGCAAGGAGGGCCACCGAATATGGCCACATTTTCCCCCACGCGTTCCCCTTATGAGCTGCCACAAAATTGCAGATTATTGACTAATATAGTCAACCGGCGGAGAAGCCAAAGCAGAAGAAAGGACCGTCTCTTATTTTCCCTCGGCACCCACAACTTCCTTCATTTTCATCAACGTCTTCAGCGAACCTTTACCAAAAATTCGGCCACTTGCACCGCCTCGCCGCACTGCTGTCTCGTCTTATTCTCGCAGCTCGCACCACCAGCTTGCACCACTGTGGATTAAAGGCAGGTAGACGTCGACTATTCTATGCTATGTGAATTCCGTCGTTACTTGGTGAGACGTGTTCTATCGGAATTTACAAATTACTTTTAGTTCTATGATACTCGCGTTATTCAGTGGATTTGGAAACATTTATAGGCGAACCTTTCTGAACCCGTGGTTATTGCGAACTCTGAAAGTAGCATTGAGTGTTTACGGGTGAAGCTCAAAAAGTAGTCCAGTTGACCACGAGCTTGGGGGAGTGAAATACATGATTGTTATTATGATCAGATTTGGCTTGTGGACCCATAAGTTTTACTGATTTTGGTGTTACAGAATTTTGGGGCTTTATATACGCATTATCTTATATTATACGGAAATCTTGAGCTTTCAAAACTTGAAAATGTTATTGAAGTACTTTTTTGTGAATTTCAAAGGTATTTCGAGTAGAACAATACGAATTTCGGGTGTGAAAACCGTGATTTTGATTATGATCGATTCAGTGTTTAATATCTCGATTTTACGAAATGTTTCTGCTTATGTGGGTTTGACGTATCTTTAAGATTTTGTTTGCACTTTGGTTTATACTATAATTCTGGATTTTGGAATTGAATTATTTTCCTTGCATGAGCAGCGTGAAAGATATTTTGGAATTAAACCGTCGGATTGCTACACCATGGTATTTAATTGATGGATGCCGTCAGTCCACATTGATGACGATGCCCTGAGTGTCGGGATGGCCAAAGGGGTGTGATACGGTGCCCTTCAGATGCTCGAGGAATGTGATAATGGCCCAGAGGTCCTCGCGATGCCAATTGGGGTGCAAGATGCCTAGAGGATGGTATACAATTTCCTTCGAAAGATGGTGGTAGTCAGATCTAGATGAATTGAAATTCCAAATTTCCGTTGCTTTCTGATATATCGTTTTTATGAAATTCTTTTACAACCGATGCAAGTTAATTATTTCAGTTTGTGTACTTTATTTTTGGATTGCATTGAACGGGTGGTGATAGGTTCGCATAGTATAGTTTAGTAGACTCTTATTTGCCGAGTGGTTGTACTCACCCCTAGTGGGATTATTACATTTTCAGACATGTAACCATGCCTCTCCAACACACGTCCTCCACTATGCTCTACAGCATCCCCACTTACCTTATGTGGGACCAAGTGGAGCAAGTCAACCCCGATTTCCCTGATGTTACATTCATCTAGATCACTGTGATCCCGACAGTGGATGCCGGTCTTCCATCAGGCCCCGTGTTGATGGGGTTTATTGCACTATATGCCTGAGTCAATGGATGCACGGTGGGACAGCTTCCACTCCCTGATGACGACGACGATGGTACTAGGGGGGTCGAGTAGACGGAGGGCCCGAGGAGCAAAGGCATTTTTGGACAAGACCAAGACGTGATACGTAGACGGCCGTGTGAATAGGCTATAGGATGGTCGGGACAAAGTTTTGACGGCCGTGTGAATAGGCTATAGGATGGTCGGGACAAAGTTTTGGTTTAGTCAGAAAAAGGAACTTTTGGCCTTAATGTACCGACCTAGGTCATCTAAAATATATGAATAAATAAAGTGTCTAGTTTTATATTTCGTGTGCATCGATTTGGATTATAATGGAGTTATCATACACACTTTCGCATAAAAATAGTAGCAATATCAAGGGAACGCCGTGGCGACCCTAATGTCCGAGGGTCATCACACCACCACCCCCTTGCCAGTTTGAATAGTTGATTGACACGTACTGACTTATGTTTTTTTTTTAACTCCCCTCCCGGTGAGACCAAAAGCGTCAAATAATAAAAGAAAACAAAAACCCTCGGGTGATAAGTTTTGACGAAAGAAAAAATAAGAAGGAAAAAAATGGGCTACCGACGGAGTTCGCACCTTTTTCATTACGAGGTAAGTGAGGCAATATGTGTGTTTTTTTTCTATATTTTTGTTCGCTGAGGGTTTAATAGGAGATTGGGCCAAATAGTCTCGATGGCGAATTGCCAAAGTAGAGTTGCGGAGTGTCGACGCATCCATCGAGACTGTTTGGCCCAATCTCTTATAAAGCCCTCAGCGAACAAAAACATTAGAAAAAACACGCAGATTGCCTCACTTGCCTCATGAAGAAAAGATGAGAACTCCGACAATAGCCCATTTTTTTCCTTATTTTTTTCTTTTGTCGAAAATTATGCCCGGGGGCTTCCGTTGCCTTTTATTATTTGACGCTTTTGGTCCCACCGGGAGGGAGTTAAAAAAGAAGTCAACACGTGCCAGTCAACTATTTGGACTGGCCGTGGGGTGGTGGACCCCCACGTGGCAACAGGAACGGTAGGCTCCCACAAAATGCTGAGTGAGAGGGCTCCAGTCACGTGGTTCGAGCTCCAAGCTTTAGAGAAAAATGTGGCCGTTACTGTGGTGGCCCCAGCCACTACAACTATGATAGTAAGGAAATCTCTTAGACGAGAGAGAAGTTTTGAGGAAATCCCTTGGACGAGATAGAGATTTCTCCTGTGAGGCCGCACCATTGGCCAGGTCAGCTTTGGGTCGGTACTCACTGTCGCCCCCATTTATATCATAGAAATCTCCTCCGCCGTATTCAGCGGCTTGCTCACTTCGTTTCTTAAGGTAAGGTGTTTTCTCATTGTGTATCACATTTTTCATTTATTCATTAGTCATTAGTTTTTTTTTTTTTTAATGTTTGATGAGCATCTTCTTGTTACTTGCTTCGGTTGTTCAGGTCTCCATCAACCTTGGCACCCTCCTTGGTGTCGTATGCAATTATGCTATCCCCATGCCGAGGCTCAAACACGAGCCGCTTTTAATGCTCGGCTTGGGAACACTCTCGACCGTCCCACTCACCATTCAGGTTCACGTCATGTTGAGCCCCTCCAATGGCTCGCCATGCAAGCCCGCACGAACGACGCAAAGCAAATCCTAACCCAGACCTCTAACTCCGATGCAGAGGCTAACCACTAGCTCGTTGAAATCATGGAGGCTCTTGACAACCCTGAGGGGTCCATGCATCGGGAACTCCGCAACCCTACTTTGGTAATGCGCCATATGAAATTGTGTGCAAAGGGAATTAACGTAATCCAACAGGCATGTGGCGTTGAGACCATGTTGTTGTATAGTCGGCGAATTTACAAAAAGGTGGACCTCACCTCTATAAATTGGAAAATGCTCTTGTTCATCATAGTCCCCATGGCGAAAATCTTGCCTATCCTTATCCCCATCTTCCGCCTTAACATGGAAGGGCAACGAAATTTGATGCTGATGAACCTTGGGAGGATGAGTTTGTCATTCAGTGTCTCGGTATATGCCTCATCAACAACAATCGTAGCGACATGAAGCCCTTATGGGCAATAGCAGCTTGTATTCTCTCATTTGTGTTTTACATAGTATCCTATGTAATCGACTTAGGCCCGGTTACATCCATCTATAGTTTCGAGGTGTTCACAATGAGGTTGTGTTCCCGTGAATTGAAGGGTGAGTGCAAACTTCATATTTATATTTATACCGTTATACAAGGCAATGACCCCGCCTTTGTATTCATGACAATGTCAATCTGAAGGGGTGTGGGGTCATGGTATGACAAGTGTTTTGTATTCCTAGATTAGATCAGACGAGTGTTTTGTTGAGTGAGGTCATGGTATGAAGTTGTAGAATATGTGATTTGGGTGCAAATATTGATTAAAATATGTAGTTTAATTTGGTGTGATACCTTTTGCAAATATTTCCTATACCTATCCAATTCTCACCCAATCACATATTAGGTTTTGCAAATACTATTTCTGCACATGTTTTAATTAGTTTCCTTTTTTAGTTTAATTGAACATATTTTCGAACCAAAACAGTGATCGGTCTTGAAGATATTTAAAAAATTGAAGCAAAAGCATATGGAGCAACTCGGCAACCTACATCTCCATATGATATCGGGGATTCCATTTTGATTTGGTTTGATCTTGGATTGGATAATTTTGATATATTCAAATGCATCATGTAATCATATGTAATATTCAATGAAGTAATTAAGTATCATGCTAGCTGTCATATTATCAACAAATGCACATTAATTTAATATTTAAATATAAATGATCAAGATATTATTTTTTGTGTTATCCATTATTTATTTGTTTGTTTGTTTACTAGTTATTGATAAACTTATGATTAGATTATCCATGTGTTTGATAATTTTTCACATCTCAAAGTAAATTTAAAACTATATCGACAGTTGGTGACTTTTATACATGATCAGAGCAACCTTCAATTTAGAAAAGCCAGTCGAAAATATTTATTAATTTCAATAGAAAATAATTATCTCACTTTGGGTAATAACTTTTCGCGATTATCCAGTATAGCTTTCATGCGCTTCAGGAACTTTTATTGAGAGTTCAATTACTGTTCAACGTTCAGAAAAATACATTTAAAACTATAAAAAAATTAGTAAGTCTTAGACATAATCTATAGTCTTGATCAATACATTGTAATGTAACTCCTCTAACAAGTACAACGTAAATAAAATCATAAGTATTCTAACTACTATAACAAGCATCTACAGACCTCTTCTCAAATCCAAACTCGTTCATAAGCACAACTAAACAAATCATTCTTGTAAATCGATTTAGAGCAACGTGATCCATCGAACTCCAACCCCTAACTAGTGACCATCAGCTCCAACTTCTCACCCTCTCTCTGATTTGGTTTAGGCATCGCCATCGAGCCACAATCGTCCAAGCAATAAGTAACGTCCATGGCGACATCCTCTTTCTCCCACTTAGACAAATCATCTCTAATCTTCAACTTGGAGAATTCTTGTACCATTCCGCAGCATCCTCTCTTGGCTGCAAAAGTCTCTCCTTTGAGTTCCACTCATAGGTGTTTCCATACCTTAATGGACTTATCTTTACAAGGGATGACATTCCATGTTCCGTCTTTAACAATGAATGTGCCTAACATTCCCTTCAAGTTCACACAATACACAATGCCTTTTGCATAGACTGTCACGCCCCGATCCTCGGGCACGCGCCCATCCCTTGCCTTGATCGATTTTAAAGTGCGATATCCCAGGACTATGTATCGCCGGCCCTTTTTTTTTATTATGCGCATGCGGAAGTAGTTATAAATCCCCAGACAATAAAACAATAGGATAGAAAAGCAGGCCATAATTTTCATATTGAAATTCACAACCACACTTTTATTAATTGTACAACTCATAGTATATTTACAATACTATTTATGGCAAACTAGTCTCACACCTATCTACACTAAGACATGATTCACAAAAGGGATGGGATCTCAATCCACATCCGGGTTGTACTCAAGATCCTTCTCTGGATCATCTTCTTCTTCAAAAATCTTTCTCCTCCTCAAGATTCACGTCAGTGCTCTCCTTCTCAAGTTCCTCCTCTTCAGCTCTTACTCAGGGTCTTGAAATGATGTCCCACAACCGGGATGAGACTACGTCTCAGCAAGTTCTACCCCATAAGACTCGATTAGTAAGCCAATACACTATGGGCTGCCTAAATACGCACAGGTCAGAGGGCTTACCTTGGCCTCAGATTTCATATGCAAATCAGTATAATTCATAATAGGCACCCAACTACTCATAACAAATCGAACTAGTCGATTACATGTCATAGAGCACACGTGCATTCTCTAAGGCACTAGTTCACCAAAGTGATGCATCAAATCACCGAGCCCACGTGTCTCTTCCAAGATGCCTCACTTAATTCCCTAGGCCCACGTGCATTCTTTAAGGCACTAGTTCACCAAAGTGATGCATCAATTCACCGAGCCCACGTGCCCTTTTTACGATGCCTAGGCCACGTGCATTCTCTAAGGCACTCGTTCACCAAAGTGATGCATCAATTCACCGAGCCCACGTGCCCTTTTTACGATGCCTGGGCCACGTGCATTCTCTAAGGCACTCGTTTACCAAAGTGATGCATCAATTCACCGAGCCCACGTGCCCTTTTTACGATGCCCAGGCCACGTGCATTCTCTAAGGCACTCGTTCACCAAAGTGATGCATCAATTCACCGAGCTCACGTGCCCTTTTAGATGCCACACTGATTCACCACTCCACCACGATTACTGACAATCGGTACCCAATCATTTCCCATCACATAATTGAAATCAACCAATTAGGAACATGTCCTAAAATTCACAATTTAAATCAATTCCATATAAATTAAGGCTCAATTAAATAAACGGACTGCACCACGATAATCAGCACGAAATTCCAGTCACCGGCCATCCCGATTGAATTTCTGGAAAAATAATTAATTAAATAATTAATTTTGAAAAATAAATAAATAAATATTAAAAATCCAATTTAGGCCCGTAATGCCTGATTGGAAGCCGAGACGAGCCCGAAAAATTACCAAGACTCGTTCAATAAATAACATGGCATGTCTACTTGCTAATGTCTATTTCTAACCACCTAACATGCATAATTAAGTCTCTAATTTAATTTATTTAAATTAATCTAACCACCTAATTGCATTTAATTAAATCTAACCAACCCTAAATATAATTAACAAACTAAGAAAGCATTAGTGAGTAAAACTCACTTGGCAAAAGTGGAGACCAAATCACCGCAACGGCGACGCGACGGCGGCCGAAATCAGATTTTCGGCGACACCGGCGGGCTTGGGCCAGGCCTTAGACTCAGGCCCAACAAATCTCAGCCCAAGTGAGATTTGTTCTTGCTTCGGACTGGGCTTCACTTGCCTGAACGGGCCTTGAATGGGCTGTCCCCACAGGCCTCTAACTTTGTTGGGCTTTGGAGCTGAAATTCTGTTGGGCCGAAGATTTGTTGTCTTTGTTGGGCTTGAGGTGGCAATGGACGGGCTTGGCTGCAAATGGGCCGAAAGCTGCTGGGCTCTTGAATTTCAATTGGGGTGAATGTTTCGTGGATGGGTTGCTGGCTTCAATCGGTTTGATTGACCGAACGAGCGGCAGAGAGAGAGACGACAGCTTCGTGGAGAGGAGAACCGGTGGCTTTGCGGATACTACCCGGTCAACAATTAGCAAGAAGGGCAGCTTCGTTTGACCAGCAGGGGACGCGTGGAGACTTGAATGAAGACGATGAAGCCGAACGCTGACTGGAGAAGACCGAAGCTGGGTTTGTTGGTCTTCGAGCTGGCCGAAATCCACGAGCTGAAGACACGGACGAAGAAGCAGCTGGCGGGTGGTCTTCGAACGGTGTCGGTGGTCTTCGCTTGATGACTGAAGAACTGAAGTTTGCTGGAGGAGACGTGGCAGCAGATAACGGTTCGGTGGGAGCTGGTTGTCGAAGAAGCGTGGATGTGGCTTCAATCGGTGTTGTTCAGTCAAAGAAATGAGGGGAATCCACTTCTATTGACCGAAGCAGATGGAGAAGTTGGCGGATGCGGCCAAGTGGTGGCAAAATGAAGTGGAGTTGCAGGCAATTGGCTTCACTCAACGCACGAAAGAAAGTGAACAGCTGCTTGTGAAGTGCGAAAAAGAATCGGGGGAAGGGAGTGAGAAGTGGGCGGCAACTGGAGAGAGATTGGATGGGGAATTGGCGAGGGCTATATGCCAAGAAGGAGGGGGCGTGCGAGATAAGGCAGAAAAAAGGGGAAACAAAATCATCAAAACTTATCCTTTACATTCGATGCTTGGTTCCCCCAAAAGTCTCCATAATTATCTTCTTGTCCAACAATACTTTCTTGTAATAAAATCCACAAAAAATGATGCCAAAATATTGCTGCCCTTGCCAATTCCGAATTTCTCAATTTTTGGTCTTCAATTTCTTCAATAATTCCCCAACTTCGACGTTCGATTTTGACGTAAAAAAAGTCCATACCATTCCTGCAAGTCCCCTTCGTCATATAGTTCGGTTTGATAGTCAAAATTCTCTTCGATTTGGCAAATCCGAATTTCCGTTGATTTTCCGCGGCGTCCGAACCGATTTTCCATAAAAATCTCGGAATCTCCGAAAAATTTTCTGAGACTGAGTCGACATTCCTAGAATTTATTGTGACGTGACCGAAACTTCAATTTCTGAAATCGGACTCGAATTGACGGTTAATTTCTATTCGACGCATTTTTAGTGCGACCTAGGCTACCGGTTAACTTTCGGATATTTTTAAATGCAATTGACTCGTGGTCGATTTTCTTCGAGCCACTATGAACCCACTCGACCCATTAGCGACTCTCGATTGTCGTGAAAATCCCGAGGATCCAATTACGGACATAGGGTACTAAAACAATAAGAAAATCAGTCTAGTGCCGGTCGACATGAATTTTCTCATTTAGTGGTGTCACCCACGATTAGCCACACATCACTGTCGATCCAATCTATCTCTGATTTCAAATTGATTTTTAACTATGCCGTAATGACCTCTAAAGATGGACACGGTCGAGAAGCCGATTCGTAGTCGAATTCTCAAGTCTATTGCCTTAAAATTCGTAATAATTTCCTCAAATAACCTAGTTATCTCAAGAATGATCAGTTATGAGAATAGCCTATAAACACGTCAATGAAACGCCCGATTCAATCAGAAGGAAACAAAACCAAAATTTGGGATGTCACATAGACAGCTTGCCAGCTTGAGTCGAAATCTAGATTTACATGGCTAAAACCATGTCAGGTCCAATTTTTGTCTAACCCAATAGTGAACATGTCAATTAAGATTCGATTGTTGAGAGGGTGTATAGGCACACCCTAGGCATACTCACGATGAAGACGGTGCAATTTGAAGACGTGAGGAGCCGCAGTGAAGGTCCCCTTGCTTATAAGCTGGTTACGCAAATGGAGGTCGATTCGATCTCGAGTTGTTGGGTTGAAAAGGAAGATGGATGAGACCTCTCTCAACGAGAGGAGGAGCCATCTGTGCTTGGAGGCAAGACAATCAACTTGACACTCGGGGATTTGCACCACGTCTAGGTGCCTTGTGACGGGGTCAAAGAACTCATGGGTCATTTTGCCAGAGAATGTTACTAGATAGAACAAGATGTGAGTTTTTTTGAGTGGGGCCATGGTACAAAGTTTTAGAATATGTGATTTAGTTGAGTATTAGATAGGTACATATAGAGGCCGTTTTACAAGTATTTCCTAATTCATGTCAGATTTTGATAGTTTTTGAATACTTGATTTGAATTACATACATACATACACACACACACACACACACACACACACACACACACACACATATATATATATATATATATATATGTATAGGCCACTTTGCAGATATTTCCTAATTCAATTAGGCTTTTGACAATTGTTAAATATGTGATTTTAATTAGATGTATATTTGTGTTAGATTATCACCCAAATCACGTATTATGTTTTGCAAATATAGAGGAGACTGTTTTTTGGCTCCTAATTCAACATGGGTTTGGATAGGTTTAGGATATGTAATTTGTATGAAAAAAAAAAAAAAAAACATGGATTAGATAAATTTGTATTAGATAAATATATATAGGTTAATCTGGTCCTATACATTTTGTAAAAATATTATATATACATCCAACTTCTTGTCCAAATCAAATATGAGGTTATCCAGTGGAGCTCTTATCTGCTTCGAAACTTTCCAAGGTGAAAAGTAAATTAAAAAAACTGTTGAAAATTAGTAAGGATTAAACATAATTAGTAACTATTCGTAAATAAAATTAAGTCCTAACCCACTACTCTGGACTCATCCAGGCTTGGGCCAGTCCAAACACAACAAACTAGGGTTAGCCTTTTCTTGCTAAGTTGGAGAGATTGTGATGTTCGTGTCCAATGTGCAAAAGATTAGTTTTTTTTTTTTTTTTTTTTTTTTTTTAGGATTTCGCTGGATAGATGAGATAAGAAATGTAATCAAATTTACCACGTCCTATATCTTTTTTGGCAGTTGACTAGATATGATCTACAATAGGATTAATTAAACAATAAAAGTTAAATAAATAACTTTAAAAAAATGAAAATCCTATTTTAGTGGACCATCGCTGGTGGTGGTCGTCGATTCCACTAGCAACCTTTACAGTAGAGGTTATCCAAATATGGGGACCAACACGATTGGGAATAGGTTTTGCTCTCAAGAGGAAATCCCCAACAACAAGGCCCCGGCAGAAGAACAGCCCAAGTGTTATAACTTGGCACGAGAGGACACTTAAGTGCCATAACTTCGAAAATGTACACTTAAGTGCGGTTTGAAGTTAAATGGAACACTTAGGTGTCACTCCGGCGAAAATCCGGCCAAATGAGTGACGTGGCAATTTTCCGGCGACTTGGACACAAAACGACGCCGTTTTGCATGCTAACGTGTCGAAGAAAATGCAAAACGACGTCGTTTTGTGTCGATGTGTAAATAATTAATATAAAAATTAATTAAATTAAATTAAAGATTAATTTTATTTAAAATATTAAAATAAATTAAAAACTCAAAATTTAAAAAACTCAAAATTTAAAAAACTTAAAATTTAAAAAACTTAAAATTAAAAAACTTAACATTTAAAAAACTTAAAATTTAAAATTTAAAAACTTAAAATTAAAAACTTAAAATTAAAAAAACTCAAAATTTAAAAAACTTAAAATTAAAAAACTTAAATTTAAAAAACTTAAAATTTAAAAAACTTAAAATTAAAATAACTTAAAATTAAAATAACTTAAAATTAAAAAAATAATTTAAAAACTTAAAATTTAAAAACTTAAAATTTAAAAAATTAAAATTAAAAAAAAAACTTAAAATTAAAATAACTTAAAATTAAAAAATTTAGCAAAAAGCATATTTAGCAAAACTTGGCAACCTGTATCTTCATATGATATCCGGCATTCTGTTTTGATTTGGTTTGATCTTGGATTGGATAATCTTGTTATATTTAAATGTTAATATCATGTAATCATACGGAACATTCAATCAAGTAATTAAGTATTATGCTAGCCGTCGTACTATCAACAAATTAACATTACTTTAATATGTAAATATAAGTTGTCGAGAGTTTTTTTGTTATATCAATTATTAATTTTTTTGTTTACTATTTATCGATATATTTATGATCATGATGATCTACATGTTTGATAATTTTTCAAGTCTTAAAGTTAATTTAAAACTATATCAATAGTTAGTGGCTTTTATATATGATCAGAGCAACCTTCCATTTAAAAAAGCTGGTCCATAATATTTATTAATTTCAGTAGAAAATAATTTTCTCACGTTAGATAAGAACTTTTCATGATTACCGGTATAGCTTTCATGCGTTTCAGGAACTTTTATTGAGAGTTCAATTACTGTTCAAAGTCAAAAGTAGATTTAGAACTATAAAAAAAATTAGTGAGTCTTAAACGTAATCGATAGTCTTAATTAGTTCATTATAATGTAACTCCTCTAAAAAATAAAATTTCATAGCAGCAGAAGTATTTTGACTACTGGGACAAGCATCTAAACAACTCTTCTCAAATCCAAACTCGTTCATAAACGCAACTACATAAATCACTCTCGTAAATCGATTTCAAGCAACATGATCTGTCGAACTTCAGCCTGTGACTAGCAACCGTCAGCTCCAACTTCTTGCCCTCTCTCTGATTTGTAACGTCGATGGCCACATCCCCTTTTTCCCACTCAGACAAATCTTCTCTAACCTTCAACTTGAAAAATTCTTGTACAATTCCATGACGTCCTCTCTTGGCCGCAAAAATCTCTCCGCTGAGTTCCAATAAAAAGGAGTTTCCATATCTTAACGGACTTATCCTTGCAAGGGATGACATTCCATGTGTCATCTTTAATAATGAATGTACCTACTCTTCCCTTCAAATCCACACAATACAAGATCCTTTTGCATAGACAGCTTGCCATATTGAGTCAAAATCTGGATTTACATCACTAAAATCATGCCGGCCAATTTTTGTCCAACCCTATAGTAATAGTGTCAATTAGAATTCGATTGTTGAGAGGGTGTATAGGCATACTCACGATGAAGATGGTGCAATTCGAAAATGTGGGAGCCACGGTGAAGGTCCCTATGCTTATAAGCCGGTTACGCCAAGGGAGGTCGATTCAATCTCAATTTATTAGGTGGAAAAGGAAGATGGACAAGATCTCTCGACAAGAGGAGGAGCCATCCATGCTTGGAGGCAAGACAGTCAACTTGACGCTCGAGCTCGGAAATTTGCACCAAGGCAAGGTGACTCATGATAGGGTTGAGGAACCCATGGGTCGTTTCGCCAGAAAGTTTTCCTAAATAGAACAAGATGGAAGTTTTTTAGAGTGAGGCCATGGCACGAAATTTTAGAATATGTGATTTTTGTAAAAAAAAAAATTATATATACATCCAACTTCTTATTCAAGTCAAATATGACATCATCCTATGAAGCTCTTATTTGCTTCGGAACTTTCCAAGGTGAAAAATAATTTCATAAAACTGTTGAAAATTAGCAAGGATTAAACATAATTAGTAAATATTCATAAATAAAATTAAGTTCAAAACCGCTGCTTCAGACTCATCCGGGCTCTGGCCAATCCAAACACAACAGGACTAGGGTTAGCCGTTTCTTGGTAAGTTTGAGAGACTGTGCTATTTGAGTCCAACGTGCAAAAGATTGGTTTTTTTTTTTTTTTTTTTTGGGGGAGGATTTCGCTGGATATGATGAGATAAGAAATGTGATCAAATTTACCACGTCCTATATCTTTTTTGGCAGTTCACTAGATATAACCTACAATAGGATTAATTAAACAATAAAAGTTAAATAAATAACTTTAAAAAAATGAAAATCCTATTTTATTGGACCATCGCCGGTGGTGGTCATTGTTTCCAATAGCAACCTTTATGATATAGGTCGTCCAAATATGGGGACCAACACGACAAGGAATAGGTTTGGTTCTCAAGAGGAAATTGCCAGCAACAAGGCCCCATGCGAGGGCAACATATGTTGGTTACCATTGCTTGGAGAGCGACCATCATGGGGTGGTCATCGAAGCAAGGTAATTAGGGTGATTAGCAAATGAAATCTCTAATATGCTCTAACAACTCTTATTCAATAAGTCTACATATGTTGAACTCTAATTCGGAGATCAAAGTGCACTATACTCTTAGTTGGTTCGAAATAGTCAGCACTTCTCACTCCTCTAGTGTCATTTCTCCATTTATATTTTGGAGATGATTGCTTCCATCTTTTATATTAGAGTCTCATTTCTTTTCTTTTCTTTTCCATTTTTCCTGGAAAGGGATTTTATTCATTTACTCGAAAATCAGAGGAGCCCGTTATAGGAGCTTCTTTATAGAAAAGAACCCAAAAGGGGTAAAGGGGAAAAAGGAAACTGGTTTTGAGGAAGAACAATTTTTTATGGGTCATAGCAACCTAGTTTGTGACCAAGTTGGCCCCTCCGAAGAATATCTTTTCGGCTAGAGTTCCTACCAAGTTAATGGGTCAAATTCGACCAAAAAGAAAAAATTTACTGAATCCAATTTAAGACCACACAAAAGAAAATTGGTTAATTCAAATTCAAATGTTATAGCTCAAAAGTTAAAATGGAGAAATATCTCAATATATAGAGGAGAATTTGAATTTCTTTTGAACAGAATGACTAGAATCGGTTGTTGCTCAATCATATCGTTAAGATGCACGATATAACTAACTACTTGAAGTACATAAAATGTGATTAATCTGTAAGTCAGTCGTGTGATCAAATCACATCTCCTAATGAGAAACAATAAGATGGTGCCGCGAATGTGCCAATAGATTTTGAAAAATGACTTAATACATTTATCAGAATTTCAGCAAAAATTTAAAATTGTTGATTAAAAGCAAATTTCGAAAGATTAGGGAATCTGAAATATAACAAAGAGAACCTGAAAAATCGGACAAAATTTCCAAAAAGCCCCTCGGTATTTTCTCCTCCGATATCCTCGCTTTCTCTTCAAGCCACGATCTCCACGAATCCCCACTTCTGCGCCGGCCACCGCACGATCGGAACAAAAACCGCTCTTCGACCGATAAGAATCTCTCCCTCCCTCCCTGCCTCCCTCCCTCCCTCTCTCTCTCTGTGAATATCCCGGATCTGGCTTTGTGAATCTGAAGTTCGAAACAACGTGATTTGCTTCGAATCTTCGAAACATGAGCCTTGAACTGTTTTTGGTTTTGTTGCCTCGCTTCTCTTGAATCGAAGAGCCAGAGTGCTCCTCGTCCCGTTGACGAATGAACCCTTCATACTGGTTGCGGCGAGGAAATGCTGAATGTGATGATGATCCCTCTATGGCCGTCGACTGAAGTAGCTTAAGATGGAGAGATAACGCAAAATAACCCACTTCCAATTTTCAAGTGTCAGTTCCAATTCCGTCGCTTAAATCTGAAACCCAATTCTGAAAATGGGTGGTTCTTGTTTTTTTCCTAACGTTGATGTGCGGTGCAGTGATGGCAACGGTGAGGAATTTGGAAATCAAGACGGGCACTTGAAAGCGTGCCGTCAAGGAGCTGCATTCTCACGAGAAGGAGGTCGAGAGAGAAGCCGCGAAGACAGTGGAGATGAAGGAGAAAGGAGCGGACCCCTATGACCTTAAGCAACAGGTATTTCATATTATTTGCTCGCGTTTGCTGTCTTTGGCTTTCTATGTCGGTTTGTGGTTGTCGTGGCTGTCTCTTTGATCTTTGTTGAGAATGTGACTGTTTCGAAATTAAATAAGAATGCGATGATTATAATTTGTGGATACGGGTGTTCCGAAAATTGGCAATATGTAGTGCATCGAGGCACATTGTGTAGCGTGCTTATTGATGAGTGACTTAAATGTTTATCATTCAAGATGTTGATATGATGAGTTAAGATGAGCCTTGATCATGGTCAGAAGTTTCTACCACAATGGATCAGTATGTGTGTTCACTTATTAACTTCTGTTCCCGAACTTGTTCTGAATCCTTAACTTAAGCTCAAAGTTTTGATTTTCACTGCGTCGTGTACTAGTGGAGATATACATTTGTCACTAGTAAATCTGTAATGCTCAAGATTGTCTACTCGGGGTTACACGTTCTCATTCTTCATGGCTCATTCACGGAAAAAGATGTTTTCTATGTGGATGAATGTTGCTGCCAGCGCATCCTGTAATTCAGAATTTGGAAAAAAACCGGCTGCTCCCCCATGTAGTCTCTGTCTGTTCTCTTTAGAGAAATAATCGTGAAAAGAGTTCCTCAGGATTTTTCAGATGTATAGTTGACGCTTAAAATATAGCATTGTTGATTTGGTTATTTCGTTAACTTCTCCTTTATTATGTCATATGCATTATGAAGCTCCTGTTTGAGTTTTGAGATTTGATGCAGTGGGTTTCAATTCTGTGAAGTTTGATTGCGTTTACAGCAATCTTGTCATCTAATGAACAATTTGAGCTGAAAACTTGATTTTAGCCAAAAAGCCAAGAAAGTTTTAGGATTTTAGTTCAAAGCCAACTATGCTGATTGGCTGAGGCATGTACGTTGGGGGTCTATTTGTGGATGTAGTGATTACAACTTCTAATTAAAATATGTAAGCATTAGCGTGGTACTGGTTTGGAAATAAGTTTAATATCCTCCCTTGTGGTGTACTCTAAGGCTACATTTGGTCGTCCAGATTTTTAATCGGGATAGAACTGGATAGGATAGGATATGAAATTCTGGAATTTTTTTATATCATGTCCATTATTTGGTGAATCACAGCATTAAAGTCAGATATATACATTTTTTTGATATAAACGGCATATTATTGTAAATGAACATAAATGTTCATAAACGAAGATGGTAAAAATCTCTTGTAACACTATTCCTTAGTTTATTTTTATTTTATTTTTCCACTTTTTTATGTTATTTTCTTTATTATTTCTTTTTTCCCCTTTCATCATTCTTTAATAAAATTTTATCAAATAGTAAACTATACTAACATACCTAAAATACAAAAATACCTAAAATATATACTAAATATAAATATTTAATTTATAGATTGAATGTTTATTATAAGATAGAATTAAAGTTGAATATATAAATTAAAATAAGATTAATTAAAAATAATTTTTATAATTTTTTTATTTTTTATAATTTTTAATTTTTTATTTTTAATTTCTTAAATTAGAATTAAAATATTATTTATATTGAAATATAATTTCAATTTTGTTAATTTAATAAGTTTTTATTTGACAAAAATAACTTTTCTATTATGGACATTAGAAATCTTATCCACATTTATCCCATATCTCTCATCGGATAATTTTATCCTGTCTATATCCCCTTATATCCGACTTTATCCTATCTTGAGCGAACACCAAACGTAGGATAAGATAAATTATATCATATCCCAAATTTTATCCCAACTACCAAACGCAACCTAAGAGTCTGTTTGGCAACTTGCCAAACAATGCTTATTTCTATTCTTTTATTCCTAGGAGTAGATTTGGAACATAAATCTGTTTAGTAGAATTTTTGTTTATGGGAAAAAATTTCTATTTTTTTAGTTCCCGGAAGTAGATTTGGAACAGAATCGAGAAGTAAAAAAGAGTTGATTATTTGTTCCTAGGAACAATTCTAAAATCAATGCCCCTATTTTCGATCTTTCATTTTCTTTTTTCTTGCTCTTCTTCACTCTTTCTTCTTCTTCATCTGCTGCCACCGCCACTATTGCCATCCGCCACCCACCGCTGTCTGCAACTAGTCCGGCGAGCTCGCCGGAGGCGAGTCCAGCCACTGGCGAGGCTTGCCCAGCCCCGGCAAGGCTCGACCAACGAGGCATGGCCTCATCGAGGGTCGGCAATGCTTCGGTGAGGTCACTAGTCCTCATTTGATCGGTCATCGATCGGCGAGCTGGCGAGGCTTGCCCAACCTCGGCAAGGCTCGACTGACGAGGCATGGAAATTTTGAGCACGATGCCAAAGGCAATTCTAATCCGAGAATTGAAATTTTGGACAATTACCAAACGGCTTAAAATGCTTAAAAAATTTTCCTGGGAACAAAATAAAAGAGAACCATTTTTTATCAGAAATTGTTATCAGGAACAGAAACGTTACCAAACGCACCCTAAGAGATTTATGACAGTAATGGAGTGTAAGGAAAAGATTTTTCATCATGATTAAGATCTCAAGAATGTTTATGGATATTTTTTTCTTTTTCATTTCAGAGTCACCCCGTTGTCATTCTAGGGGCCTAACCCCATGAGGAGCGTTCCCACATAAAAGAAAGCTCCCATTAACTTGATCGCGTTGCAGTGGCCAATTCGATCTGCGATCCTCCTCGCCATCGCTACCTCTAGGATTGAGAATGAATTCATAATTCTCACCTAGAAGTCCACATGCTCCTCGTTTATTCTTTTATCTTTTTTTTTTAATATGTTGAGGCCTTGCTCATCACTCCTATGATTGTCAATAAATAAATAAAAACACAAAAATATTATATATCATAACAAAGTTTCATGTCAATTATAGCCATATAGATAAAATTGAGAAAAAAATTGCAAGAAAAATCAACACCTTGTAGGTATAGGAAAGATCATCACATTGCGGCAAGGCTCGACCAACGAGGCATGGCCTCACCGAGGGTCGGTGATGCTTTGGTGAGATCACTAGTCCTCATTTGGTCGGCCATCGATTGGCGAGCTGGCGAGGCTTGCCCAACCTCGGCAAGGCTCAACTGACGAGGCATGGAAATTTTGAGCACGATGCCAAAGGCAATTCTAATATGGGAATTGAAATTTTGGACAGTTACCAAACGGCTTAAAATGCTTAAAAATTGTTCCTGGGAACAGAATAAAAGAGAATCATTTCTGATTAGAAATTGTTATCAAGAACGTAAACGTTACCAAACGCACCCTAAGAGATTTATGACAGTAATGGAGTGTAAGGAAAAGATTTTTCATCATGATTAAGATCTCAAGAATGTTTATGGATATTTTTTTCTTTTTCATTTCAGAGTCACCCCGTTGTCATTCTAGGGGCCTAACCCCATGAGGAGTGTTCCCACATAAAAGAAAGCTCCCATCAACTTGATCGCGTTGCAGTGGCCAATTCGATCTGCGATCCTCCTTGCCATCGCTACCTCTAGGACTGAGAATGAATTCATAATTCTCACCTAGAAGTCCACGTGCTCCTCGTTTATTCTTTTATCTTTTTTTTTTAATATGTTGAGGCCTCGCTCATCACTCCTATGATTGTCAATAAATAAATAAAAACACAAAAATATTATATATCATAACAAAGTTTCATGTCAATTATAGCCATATAGATAAAATTGAGAAAAAATTTGCAAGAAAAATCAGCACCTTGTAGGTATAGGAAAGATCATCACATTGCGGCAAGGCTCGACCAACGAGGCATGGCCTCACCGAGGGTCGGCGATGCTTTGGTGAGGTCACTAGTCCTCATTTGGTCGGCCATCGATCGGCGAGCTGGCGAGGCTTGCCCAACCTCGGCAAGGCTCAACTGACGAGGCATGGAAATTTTGAGCACGATGCCAAAGGCAATTCTAATCTGGGAATTGAAATTTTGGACAGTTACCAAACGGCTTAAAATGCTTAAAAATTGTTCCTGGGAACAGAATAAAAGAGAATCATTTCTGATCAGAAATTGTTATCAAGAACAGAAGCGTTACCAAACGCACCCTAAGAGATTTATGACAGTAATGGAGTGTAAGGAAAAGATTTTTCATCATGATTAAGATCTCAAGAGTGTTTATGGATATTTTTTTCTTTTTCATTTCAGAGTCACCCCGTTGTCATTCTAGGGGCCTAACCCCATGAGGAGTGTTCCCACATAAAAGAAAGCTCCCATCAACTTGATCGCGTTGCAGTGGCCAATTCGATCTGCGATCCTCCTCGCCATCGCTACCTCTAAGACTGAGAATGAATTCATAATTCTCACCTAGAAGTCCACGTGCTCCTCGTTTATTCTTTTATCTTTTTTTTTTTTTTTTTTTTTTTAATATGTTGAGGCCTCGCTCATCACTCCTATGATTGTCAATAAATAAATAAAAACACAAAACTATTATATATCATAACAAAGTTTCATGTCAATTATAGCCATATAGATAAAATTGAGAAAAAATTTACAAGAAAAATCAGCACCTTGTAGGTAATGGAAAGATCATCACATTGCAGGAAAAAAGGGCAAGCTGTAGGATCAACGGCACTGGGGTCATCACCATATGGACTCAAGCTAGTGTTAGCATACACATCTAGGAGGGTTACCGACATAAGGGCAAACCTAAGAAAGAAAGAGTTGACTGACGGTGACTAGAAACTTGCAAGGCTCCCCAAAAGCTTATGGTTAAACTTCCACTCAAAGGTACAAAACTCTAAGGTTTTTTCAATTTGAGCTTTACGCCATACCACGTGTTTAGTAGTTTTCAATCGAAAATACCATTTAAAGAAGACACAGTTGAAAGGATAGAAAGCCCTAAGCTTTTGAGAAGAGGGACTCAAGACATGCTCCAAAAGGTGATCCCTTTGAAAATGGAGGGGTTCTTCCACGTGCCATGGGACACATTTAGAAAAGAAAGGAGGAGGTATTGGTATTCGTAGACATGGACTAAGGACTATCTCATCAACTGCCTCTTCTAGAGAGTTTTGAGGTGACGAGTAGACGTTTTCCACATACTCCGGTGACTTGAGTTTTTCAAGACGAGCAAAGAAAGTGTTGAGATTGTATGATCAAGACATGGTAGGATCAAGAGGGGATAAAAAAAGGATGAAGACGACAAAGGAAAATGATAAAATTCGGATCTTGAAAGCAAGCTTTAATGGCGTCAAAAGCGACAAGGCTAAAAGTCAAGAGCCGCGTGTTTACAAAAGAAAAGGCGTAGGGAGCGATTCGAAAATGATGTGGGTTCTGAACCCTAAAGGCACTAGATTGCGTATGGAGGATTAGAAGCCAATGCGACATTTGACGAAAATCAAGATGATAAGGTTAGCCAATACAGTCATTAAGACGATTTAAAAGAACTAAAATGTCTTTCAATTCTTTTAAAGGAGGCATTTGTTGGTGCCAAAATTAGCCTATTGGGCTTCGGAAGTGAACAAGAGTAAAATAGGCCCAACATGTGAGAACCTGTAGACAATGGGCTGAAAGGACAGCAATCAGCAACAAAGGTGTTGAAAGGTGTGACATCATAAAACTAGTCAGGAGGAATGAGATAAAACTAGCATTGGCAACCTCATTGGCGTCGTATGCAATTATGTTATTACCTACTCGTGCTCAAACGCAGGTGGCTTTTTATGCTCGACTTGGAAACACTCTCCGCAGTCTTGCTCACCATCGGGGTCCGCATCATGCCGAAATCCCCCCGGTGACTCGCCATGCAAGGCCTTACAAATGACACAAAGCAGGTGTTAGCCCAGACCTCTAACTCCGATGCGGAGGCTGATTGCCAACTAGTTGAAATCATGGACATGCTTTGTGTCATTCGTGCGGCCTTGCATGACAAGCCACCGGGGGGATTTCGGCATGACGCGAACCGCGATGGTGAGTAGGATTGTCAAAAATGTTCCCAGGCCGAGTATGAAAAGCCACTTGCGTTTGAGCATGAGCATGGGGATAACATAATTGCATACAATGCCAAGGAGGGTGCCAAGGTTGTTGGTGACCTGAACAACTGAAGCAAGTAACAAGATAATCATTAAACATGAAAAAGAGAAACTAAGGACTCATAAATAAATGAAAAATGTGATACACAATGACAAAACAACGTACCTTGAGAAACAAAGTGAGCAAGCCGTGGAATATGGCCGATGGCACGGCCCCATTGGAGTAAAGCATGAATACGAAGGTGTTTAAAGGTGCGACATCAGAAAACCAGTCAGGAGGAATGAGATAAGAACAAAAGGAGTTATGGGGAATCGGTACTAGTGAGGCTACAAATAAGGCAGAGCAGTTATCAATATGGAGTTGAAGCTTTCGAAATAATTTGAAATCGAAGTGGTAACTGCCGAAGAGCAATTACTCGTAGAATATAACTATAAATAGCCAAAGAGGCATTTGTGTAAAGGACCTTTTTGCCAAAATCAACAATCAAAGACATATTCGACTAGTCATCTTTTCCTTTATTGCATTTTTACATGAAGTTGTAAATTTACTTTCATTTGCCCATGGTCTAGATACAAGTTGCTTCCTTTTCGAAACGACACAAAACCCATTTCAAACAATAAAGGCGAAGCTTTGCACCTTTGGTGAAAGATATTTGTCAAGGGAACCTTTCCCGAACGAACATCATGGCATTGTTCAGTATCAGGATTAACTCCATCAACTAGATTAAATGAAGACCATACAAAACAGCCTTTGAGTTCTACCTATCCTAGTTAAGCATGTAAAAACAAATTTGAAAGCATGACAAAAATTGACTTCCACCGACTCATGAAGACTTGGCTACAATAGAAAAACACGACGGTATTAACTGCACATGCATTAAGATGAAGCTTCGTTGTCTACCCTCCTCGAGCCTATGTCATTTCAATACTTGTGCCCATCCCCGTGTCAATTCCCGTCCTTATTTCGGTTGTGCCAGTTGTGCCAGTTGTGCCTGACGTCTATGGTAAGATTTTCCCTACGAACCACCACAACTCCTCCACGGTCTTGCCCCCTGTTTCCGACATAACATGGTAGACCCCCATGCCCCCTAAGATTGACATGGTCATGAATACAAAGGCAACTTCACCGAAGGTGATCGCCTTGTATAGCAATCTAAACATAAATATGAAGATTGCACTCACGCGTCAGTTCACGGGAATGAAACCTTAATGTGAACACATCAGAAATATAGATGAACGTAATTGGGCCGATGCCAATTGCATAGGATGCTATGTGAAACACAAACGAGAGAATATAACATGCTATTGCCCATGAGGGATCCAAGCCATTGCGGTCGATGCTAGCAAAGCATGTACTGAGGACCTCGAGCGACAAACTCATCCCCCCGAGGCTAATCAATATCAAATTCCACCACCTATCCATGTCTAGGCAGAAGATGGGGATGAGATTAGGCAAGGTTTTTGCCACGTGGACTATGATCGGCAAAGAGCATTTTCCAATTGGTGGAGGTCAAGTCTGCCTTTTCGTAAATTCGCAGGGTATATAACAGCATGATCTCAACACCACATGCTTGTTGGTTTACATTAATCCCCACCACACACAATTTCATATGGCAATTACTAAAGTATGATTGTGAAGTTCTCGATGCACGGATCCCTCAGGGTTGTTAAGAGCCTCCATGATTTTGGTGAGCGAACGGTCAGCCTCCGCATAAAAGTTAGATGTCTAGGCTAGGACCTACTTTGCATCATTAATATGGCCATGCACTGCGAGCCACCGGGGGGGATTCCAGCATGACGTAGACCATGATGTCGAGCAGGATCATCGAGAGTGTTCCCAGGCCGAGCAAAAAAAGCCACCTACTTTTAGGCTGGAGCATGAGAGTAACATAATTGCATACGTCGCCAGGGAGGGTGCCAAGGTTGATGGAGACCTAAACAATTGAAGCAAGTAACAAGAATATGCTCATTAAACATGAAAAAGAAAAATTAATGACTAATAAATAAATTAAAAATATGATACACGATTAGAAAACAATTTACCTTGGGAAACAAAGTGAGGAAACCGTGGACTATAACGGGGGAGATTTTCACGATATAAATGGGAGCGATGGTGAGTGCCGCCCCAATGCTGACCTGGTTGATAGCACAGCCTTGTAGGAGTAAAGCATTGTAGGGGTCTAACCACATTAGGAGCATTCCCACAGAAAAGAAAGCCCCCATCAACTTGATCGCGTTGCCGCATATGTAATTATTCCATCCCTAGATTTACAAAAAAAAAAATAATAATAAAAAGATAAAAGAATAATCAAGGAGCACGTGGAATTCCAAGAAAGGATCATGAATTCTTTCTCAAACTTAGAGGCAACGATGGGATGGAGGATCGCTAATCGAATTGGCTACTGCAATATAATCAAGTTGACATCGGGGTGATTAAGCCCCTCATGTGATTAAGCCCCCACATGCTTTATTCCTGTGGGGTCGTGCCATTGGCCAGGTTGGCATCGGGGTGGCATTGAACATCGCTCTCATTTATATCATGGAAATCTCCTCCACCATATTTCGCAGCTTGCTCACTTTATTTCCTGAGGTAAGTTGTTTTCTAATTATGTATCACATTTTTCATTTTTTTGTAGTCATTAGTTTCTCTTTTTCATGTTTAATGAGCATCTTCTTGTTACTTGCTTCAATTATTCAAGTCTCCATCAACCTTGGTACATTTCTTAGCGTCATATGCAATTATGACGTCCCCATGCTCTTGCTCAAATATAGACGGTTTTTCATGCTCAGCCAGGCAACACTCTCAACGGTTTTGCTCACTATCGAGGTCTGTGTCATGCCGGAATCCCTCCGGTGGGTCGCCATGCAAGGCTACACAAACGACGCAAAGTAGGTCCTAGCCCAGACCTCTAACTCTGATGCGGAGGCTAACCGCGGCTCGCCTAAATCATGGAAGCTTTCGATAACCTTGAGGGGTTCGTGCGCCGAGAACTCCACACCCCTACTTGGATAATTCGCCATATGAAATTGTGTATGGTGAGGATTAGCGTAATCCAACAAGCATGTGGCATTGAGACCATGCTGCTATATAGCCCACAAATTTATGAAAATGCGAACTTGACCTCCTCAATTGGAAAATGCTCTTGCCAATCATAGACCACGTGGCGAAAACCTTGCCTATCCTCATCCCCATCTTCCGCCTAGACATGGATGGGTGGCAAAATATGATGATTACCAAACTCGAGGGGATGAGTTTGTCACTTGAGCCCCTCAATTTATGCATCATTAGCATCGACCACAGCGGCATGAAACCCTCATGGCAATAGCAGCTTGTATTCCTTCGTTTGTGTTTTATGTAGCATCCTATGCAATCAAGATAGACCCAGTTACGTCCATCTACAATTCCAAGGTGTTCACATTGAGGTTGCATGCCCGTGAACCAAGGGGTGAGCACAATCTTCATATATATGTTTATACCACTATATAAGGCAATTACCCTCGATGGAGTCGCCTTCATATTCATGATTATGTCAATCTTAGGGGGCATAAGGGTCTACCATGTTATACCAAAGACAAGGGACAAGATCCTAAAGGAGCTGTGGTGGTCCATTGGGAAAATCTTACCATGGATGTTAGGCACAACTGTCATAACCAAAACAGGAACGGGCACGAGTATTGAATTGACATGGGCTCGTGGAGGGTAGACAACAAAGCTTCATCTTAATGTGTGTGCAATTAATATTGCTATGTTTTTTTGAAGTAGCTAAGTTGTCATGAGTTGGTAGAAGTTAGTTTTTTTGTCGTGCTGTCATATATTAACTGCACATGCATTAAGATGAAGCTTCGCTGTCTACCCTCCTCGAGCCTGTGTCATTTCAAAACTTGTGTCCGTCCCAGTGTCAATCCCCATCTTTATTTCGATTGTGCCAGTTGTGCCTGACATCCATGGTAAGATTTTCCTTACGGACCACCACAACTCCTCCACGATCTTGCCCTTTGTCTCCGGCATAACATGGTAGACCCCATGCCCCCTAAGATTGACATGGTCATGAATACAAAGGCAACCCCACTGAGGGTGATCGCCTTGTATAGCGATCGAAACATAAATATGAAGATTGCACTCACTCGTCAGTTCACAGGCAAGAAACCTTAATGTGAACACATCGGAATTATAGATGAATGTAATTTGCCAATTACATAGGATGCTACGTAAAACACAAACGAGAGACTATAACATGCGATTGCCCATGAGGCATCCATGCTGTTGCGGTCAATGCTAGGGAAGCATGTACCGAGGACCTCGAGCGACAAACTCACCCCCAAGGCTGATCAATATCAAATTCCACCGCCTATCCATGTATAGGCAGAAGATGGGGATGAGATTAGGCAAGGTTTTTTCTGCGTGGACCATGATCGGTAAGAGCATTTTCCAATTGGTGGAGGTCAAATCCGCCTTTTATGTAAATTCGCAAGCTATATAGCAGCATGATCTCAATGCCACGTGCTTGTTGGTTTACATTAATCCCCACCATGCACAATTTCATACGGCAATTTACTAAAGTATGATTGCGAAGTTCCAGGTGCACGGACCCCTCAATGTTGTCAAGAGCCTCCATGATTTTGGTGAGCCGATGGTCAGCCTTCGCATCGAAGCTAGAGGTCTAGGCTGGGACCTACTTTGCATCGTTAATGTGGCCATGCGTGGCGAGCCACCGGGGGGGATTCTAGCATGACGCAGACCCCAATGGCAAGCAGGATCATCGAGAGTGTTCCCAGGCCAAGCAAAAAAAGCCACTTACTTTTAGGCTGGAGCATGGGAATATCATAATTGCATACGTCGCCAAGGAGGGTGCCAAGGTTGATGGAGACCTAAACAATTGAATCAAGTAACAAGAAGATGCTCATTAAACATGAAAAAGAGAAATTAATGACTAATAAATAAATTAAAAATATTATACACAATTAGAAACCAATTTACCTCAGGAAGCGAAGTGAGCAAACCATGGAATATAACGGGGGAGATTTTTGCAATATAAACGAGGGCGATGGTGAGTGCCACCCAATGCTGACCTGGCTGATAGCACGGCCTCGCAGGAGTAATGACAACCTTTTGCAAATATTTCCTATACCTATCCAATTCTCACCCAATCACATATTAGGTTTTGCAAATACTATTTATGCACATGTTTTAATTAGTTTCCATTTTTAGTTTAATTGAACATATTTTTAAACCAAAACGGTGATGGGTCTTGAAGATATTTAAAAAATTGAAGCAAAAGCATATGGAGCAACTCGGCAACCTACATCTCTATATGATATCGGGGATTCCATTTTGATTTGGTTTGATCTTGGATTGGATAATTTTGATATATTCAAATGCAAATATCATGTAATCATATGTAATATTCAATGAAGTAATTAAGTATCATGCTAGCTGTCATATTATTAACAAATGCACATTAATTTAATATTTAAATATAAATTATCAATATATCATTTTTTGTTTTATCAATTATTTATTTGTTTGTTTGTTTACTAGTTATTGATACACTTATGATTAGATTATCCATGTGTTTGATAATTTTTCACATCTCAAAGTAAATTTAAAACTATATCAACAGTTGGTGACTTTTATAGATTATCAAAGCAACCTTCAATTTAGAAAAGCCGGTCAAAAATATTTATTAATTTGAATAGAAAATAATTATCTCACTTTGGGTGATAACTTTTTGCAATTATCCAGTATAGCTTTCATGCGCTTCAGGAACTTTTATTGAGAATTCAATTACTGTTCAATGTGAAAAATACATTTCAAAACTATAAAAAAAAAATTAGTGAGTCTTAGATATAATCTATAGTCTTGATCAATACATTGTAATGTAACTCCTCTAACAAGTACAAAGTAAATAAAAGCATAAGTATTCTAACTACTCTAACAAGCATCTAAAGACCTCTTATCGAATCCAAACTCGTTCATAAGCACAACTAAACAAATCATTCTTGTAAATCGATTTAGAGCAACGTGATCCATCGAACTCCAACCCCTAACTAATGACCATCAACTCCAACTTCTCACCGTCTCTCTAATTTGGTTTAGGCATCGCCATCGAGCCACAATTATCCAAGCAATATGTCACGCCTCGGATCCTCGAGCGCGCACACATCCCTCGGTGGTCAATAAAATTGCAATGTCCCACGACGCATCGCCGACCCATTCATTTTATTGCACATGCGAAAGTGAATTAAAAGCCCTTGACAGCAAACAACATGGGATATGAAAGCAGGACATTCACATCAAACCGAACACCTTTATACACAAGCTGTGTTTATATACAAAGGCTTACAAAATATCGGCTTTCAAAAAGGAACTGTCCTACGACCTACTAGTCGGACACGTTCACCGATCCTTTGGACTCCACAGGCTCCAGGGGCATCGGGTCCTCCACAGCACCATCAAGAAGGTCAGCTACACCCTGCCAAAAGCGGTTGTCGCGACCTAAATTTTTTCGAGGGTGAATCACCGAAAACTAGGTTAATGGATTACTAAGTCCGAAGACTTGGCGCGGACTCTCCCAAGCCCTACCAATCGCGACTTGATACTAAGAAAAAGACCCATTAAAACATGCAATTATTTCAAATTGGAGCCGCCACTAACCAATTAGGGCTGATTAGAAACCCAGTAAAGTATGGGAGAATACTTTACCTTTTACGAACCAGAGATTTAATGGATTCGGGACATGGTTACACTAGATTAATCTAACGCCCTTTCGGTACCTTAAGAAAAACATTTTTGCAGGCAGTCTTGATTAATTTTAACCTAAGATGCTAACATGCAAATGGTGGTCATGCGGGTGCACAATCAATTAAATAACATTCAATAAATCAAAATGCTAAGAAATTATAAACCACAACTTTATTAAAGTCCATTCTCTAAGAAAACATTTTAAAAAAATGCTAATTAAAATGCATGCCCTAAACATGATTTCTAAATGACATGACACCTAACTTTTATTATTATGCAATCTTAATCTAAAATTAATATGCATGAATTTTACTTTAATGATATGTGAAATGCAATTTATGTGGCCTAATTTGAACTATATGTATGCAATCTAAATTATACAATCCTAAATATGCATATACTACATGACATGAGATGCATGATATAACAATTTTATATGCATGTTCTTTTTGTGATTTTTTTTAATGATTCTCTTTTTTATGTAGGCAACCTACACTAAATAGAGATGATATGAAATGGGATTAATTATAAACTCACCTATTAATTAACTAAGTAAATGATTTATTTTGTTTTTTTAATTAAAGAATTAATTATATGCAATTAAAAATTACATGACGGGATTACTAAAACATGATAATATGATGCAATCCTAATTTATTAATATGTAAACTTTAATTAAATGTGCCTACTATGCAAACTAGCTAAAATGCACCTAGTATTCTTATTTGAAATTAAACAAACTAATTAAGCTAATCAAAATGGAATAATTTCCTAATTCAATTTCGGGATTAATTTGATTTAAACCTCATTTGTCTTAGAAAACCATTTTTTTTACCTTTTTATTATCTTTTCATATTATGAAAGCATGCAAATAACTAAGGATGGAATCCTAAAAATAATCCTAAAGGTTAATTTATTAAACCTACGTGTCTAAATTAATAAACCTATATGACCTATATGCTCATGCAAATTTTTAGCTTTTCACTATTTCCTTTTTTATATTTTCATTTTTTTTAACATGACCGAATAATTTTTATTAAAAAAAACGTAATGATGCAATGCTAACTTTTTTTTTTTTTTTTTTTTTTTATATCTTTATTTTATATTTAAAAAGACTACATGATGGAAAACAAAACATTAAACTATGACCCACTAATGCAACATGTAACGTGCACCTTATGAAATCTATATAACATTTTTTATTCTTTTTTTTAGTTTATTAAAGGAAAATTAACCTAATCCTACATGAATCTAAAAAGATAAAATGTGTTGCTTAAAATGTAAAATGCATATGGGCCTAAATATCTAAGTTCTAAGTATAATGCATGATATGTGATAAAAAAAATAACCATAATGCACCAAAGTACGTATCATACTTAAAAAAAACATCAATATAACTTGATAACATATGGGCATCACTAATGCAAAAATTTGCCATAAAAAGTCAAAAATGATCAAAAATCTAACCCGACGTCTCGCGGCTCAAAATTTTGATTATCATGACTTAATATGACCAATTTCCTAATCGGATACTAATAATAATATAACAAATCAAGTCAATTCAGCAACTAAAAATATAATTAACAGCTTATTTTAACCTAAAAAAAAATCTACCTAGCTTGGAAAATTATTTCCAAGATAGAGCCATTCCAAGCTTACCTTTTAAAAACTCACGCCTTTCTTGAAGGGGTGGCACCAGCACACTGGTTCGGGCAACAAATGGACCTGCAACAGAAACAAAGGAAGCAGCAAATGGTGGAGCTCGGGGCGGCGTGGACCGGCGATGGACGGGTCACCGGGTTGCCGGCACGAGCCGCTAGCCGCTGGCCGGGCGGCGACCGCGGATCACGGGCAGCGGGGGCGTCGCTCGGGCGTGCGGGGCATCGACGGCGGTGTGCAGCACGGTGGGCTCCTGGTCGGAGCGGGCGGAGCTCCTGGGTGCGAGAGGAAACGCAGCGGCGGAGCGGCTCGGGTTCTCTGGCTGCTGCAGGCTGAGTCGTGGAGGTGGCTGGAGGTGCAGCAACCAGTGGCGACGAACGGGTGAGCTGCGACGACGGCGCTGGTGCAGAGGCGGGGGCGTCGGGATCGGCTCAGGATCGCAGACCGGCGGGCAGAGAGAGAATGAGCGAGCGTCACGGGCGGCGAGCGAAGCGGAGGCGGTTGCAGAGGCGCGGGGGCTTCGCGGACGAACGGCGACGGGCTGGCGAAGGAGACGCCGGTGCGGTGGCCGGCGCGGAATCGGTGACCGTGGAGACCGGCGGTGCGAGCGCAGCGCGGGTAGAGAGAAGCCGGCGAGGTGGGGGCGTCGGAGATGCGTTGTGTGGCAGCGGCAGGGGTCGGTGGTCCGCCGAAGAAGAAGCACAGTACTTCTTGCTTTTACTGTGTTCTCTCCTCTCGCTCGCTTCGCTTTCTCGAGCTGACTTTTCCTTTTGCTGCAGTGTTCTTTCTTTTCCTTCTGCTGCTGGTCAGAAGAAAGAAAAAGAAAGCATTGATTTGGTTTTTCCTTCAAAGCTCGTTGCTTTCCCCCGCACCATCTCTCATTTCTTTTTGACCTCTTTCGAATGAAGAGAAGGCCCACTCGAAGACTCCCTGACAGCAAAAATTCTTTCACGCTTTTTGATTTTTTTGAACAAAGACAGGCCCCCCCTCCGCTCTGTTCCGAAGCTCGCATTTATAGCCGATAAAAGAAAAGAAACAAACCCCAAGTTGTTGAGGATTTTGCGATATTCACTCAACCTCTTCAACAACAAAATGGCTCCAAAGACCGCACGGCCGTTTAACTTTCGAATTCAATTTTTTTTAAATTCCCTCTAAACCCAGATTATCCTTTATTTCTAAAACTAATTTTAAATTAGGTGTTAATAAGTGAAAATAAAAATAAAAACTGAATTTTTTTATTTTCGAATTTTGAAATGAAAATTTTAAAAACCAAATTTAACTTATTTTTTAAATATTAGGTGTCAACAGTTGCCCCTCTTTGAAGGGAGGCTCGTAGAGGTTTCCTTCAAAGATATATGACACCTAAATTTAAACCATGCAAGATGAAAATGCATATGCAAATGTTAATGACTTGACTTTTTTTTTTTCTTTTTTAAGGAATAAATGATGCAATGTAAATGCAATGATTCGGTCAGGAACATAGATCTCTATGTGTCTATGACCAATGAAATGCAAATGCAAAGAAGAGCACGTACCTGTCATACCTGTTTGGGGATTTAGGTGTGAAATGATTCCGATGAGACTGTCAATCATCCGGAACTCTCTTGAGTAATTGAAAGGCTCAAAGTCTTTAGGGATCTGGAATTCTCATCAGATTCTAAGCACCTAGAAATTGCATCAAGTACTTGAAATTTCAAAAAATCTGATTCTTATGTCAGACACTTGAAAACATTTACTAAACATCTGGAAATCACATCAGATGTTTGGAAAGACAAACACTTGGAAATCGCATCAAGCATTTAAAGGTTCAAATATCTGGAATTCACACCAGACATTTGAAAATATTTTATAAATAGATACTTGGAATTCTTATCAAGTACAAAGATGACTGAACAAATTCAGGGGTTTCAAAGACAATTCTTTTTGGTCTTTGAGGAAAAATTCAATAAAAGTCCATGCATGATGGCTTTATCAAACTTTTATCAGAAAAATTATCACTAGGACAATTTTCAGTTATAGTGTGAATCTCTTGAACATGCTAAATGAGACACTTTTGGTGTGGAAAGGCCTTTTCACTCGCTCTCATTTAAGAAGGGTTATTTGTCCCGACCATTGATGCGGGAATATATCACTCAATCTTATCATCTTGTTGACAAGAGTTTGAATTTTCTTGCAAGCGTGCGACCTTACCAATCTGAGAAATCTTTGTCAAGGACTGTAATGCGAGGCTTGGTCAATGGCTTAACAAAAGGACTCTTTGAGTCAAAGCAATTGAACGAATGATTACTGTAATCATCTCCGGGTTTACAAGTCAAGAACCCTGCAAAATGATAAAGAAATAATCTTGCTCGCACTTCTTGAGCAATGCTTAAAACATGTGAATTCCTATGTCAACTCAAGTGCCCTAATCTGAAGAGACTTTGTAAGGGACGTAACATAGGCTGGGTTCATGGGTTGAGAAACGAAAGGATCGTTAGGCTCAAAGATGTGTATATGGGTCAAAGTTGGTGATCATCTTGACATTGCCACCAGTTTTCTTCGCCACGGATTGTCTTCTTGACAAATTTCTTTATTGGCTCAAAAGTTTATCACCTGATGCCAATGATTATTCAACTGGAGATCTTTTCTCAACATTTTTTTCAAAGTCATTTTCTTTGATGATGGACATTGGTCAAGCACACTGCTTTTTTATGCCTCAATTCATCGAGTCATATCTCTCTTTTTTTCACGGGCATTGGCCTTGCTTTTACCGAGCACACTTTGCTTTTTCATGCCCCTTAGTTCTATTTTGATTTCAGTTCTTGCACACAATACGTGTGTCAAGTATACTTTAAATGACACTCGAACTTCAAGGGTCTTCATCCTGTCTCTTGCCTTGCCCCGGTGTGGGGGATGATCACCAAGCGGGTTTAAAAGAAATGAAATAGCAGGCTCAAGTGGGCTATTCAAAGGATATAAGTGTGTAGGATAGTGAAAGAAATGCTCTTCGTCATCCTAAGGCACTTAAATTACCATATGAATTCAATGTAATAGCATAACTTGAAGATTGATACAAGTGAAAGCAAGAAAATTTCAATTCATTTTCTTCACTTCATGATGTCATTTTTATCTTCTAGTTGCCCCGATGTGGGGTGGTTCTTGACAGGGGTAATTTGAAAAGAACATCCATAAGTGTATTGGCTCAAAATGGTTAAGCAATGGAACACTGTAGTGTTTGGGATAGAGAAATGAACGCCTCTCGTCATTTCAGCTATCGTACTTTTCGCAAGAAAATTCTTCACCTTGAAATACAAAATGTTTCCACACTCACCTCACAATATATAGACGAGGGGACGGTGTATGGGATTAGGCTTGCCTTTCACACCTCATTTAGCATGCTCAAGTAACTCGACATCTTTCACTGAATTATCCATTTTGATAAATTTCAAGTGGAATTGACGAATTACACAATATCATGTGAAAGCACTTTATAAAGACAAAGAGGGCATGCTCATAAAGTCAAAACTATTATGTGTCCATGTCTTGCCCTTCCTTTGTAAAGGAGCTCATAGAGATTCCTTACAAAAATAAAAACACCGTCGTTGACATCCATTCTTTGCCCCTGCAAAAATAAAATATGCAACATTATACACTAAAGATTTGACCAACTTTGAGTGAGGAAAAGGTTTTTACGAGCCCTTTTATTCATGGATAGTATTTCTTTACAGCATCAGAATTTACAGGATTTATGAATTCCCGCCCATCCATTTCGCCAAAATTAAAGCACCTCCGGGGAAGTACTTTCTTCACGATGTACGGCCCACTTTGTAATCGGAGTGAATTTGCCACGAGGATCAAAGTTAATTGGTAGCATCTTGCGTAGCACCAAATCATGGACCTTGAAATGCCTTGGGCGAACCTTCCGATTAAAGGACTTGGCCACTCGCTGTTGATAACATTGACCATGACATACGGCCTTCAATCGTTTTCTTCAATCAAATTGAGTTGGTCATACCTCTTTTGTGCCCATTCAGCTTCCCTCGGCTTAGGCGAGACAATACTTTTAGAGAAGGGATTTCTACTTCAAGCGGCGGGCTTCCATGCCGTACACCGGAGAAAAAGGAGTTGCCCCAGAGAAGTGCGGGCAAGTCCCATACGCCATCGGAGCGTAAGGAAGCCTCTCATGCCGATCACGATAATTATCAGCTGTTTTTGCCGGAATCTTCTTGATGTTCTTATTCGCTGCTTCAACCGCACCGTTCATCGAGGGCGATAGGGCGATGAATTCAAATGACGAATTTTGAACTCCTTGAACAAATCATTAACAAGCTTGTTGTTTAGGTTTGTCCCGTTATCTCGTGATGATGGCTTCGAGGCACGCCATAACGAGCAATAATATCCCGTCACACAAACTTCACGACATTCTTGGCGGTAACAAGCGCATAGGATGCTGCCTCTATCCATTTTGTGAAATAATCAATAGCGACCAAGATGAAACGATGGCCATTCGAGGCTTTCGGATTAATTGGGCCAATTACATCGATGCCCCACATTGAAAAAGGCCATGACTCGATGGTTGATGCAGCTCATTTGGAGGAACATTTATTTTGTCCCCATAAATCTGACAACGGTGACAACTTTTGACATGTTGAATGCAATCAGTCTCTAAGGTCAGCCAAAAGTAACCTAGTCTCAAAATCTTCTTTGCTAACATGTGGCCGCTCATGTGAGGACCACACACCCCTTCATGTATTTCTTCCATCAAGCTGAGTGGCTTCCTTAGCATTGACACATCTAAGTAGGACGGTGTCGAAAGACCGTTTGTATAATGTATCACCACTAATAAAGAATTTGGAGGCAAGTTTCATGAGATGCTTTCGGTCAGCTGGATTGCTACTTTCTAGGAACTCCCGCTTTTGAATATAGGTCATGATGTCATGGTACCATGGTTTTCCATCCGGTTCCTCTATCACCACCATGCAATAAGCTGGCCTCGGCAAAACCTCTATTTTCAGAGGCTCGACCTCTAACCCATCAGTGACCTGCAGCATAGAAGACAACGTCGCAAGTGCGTCTGCAAATTGATTGTGAGACCTTGACAAGTATTCAAACGAAACTTCCTCGAACTTTTTTATCAGATCTTCTAAATACTTGTGGTATGGGAGCAATTTGGCCTCCTTGGTCTTCCATTCACCTACGGTCTGCATTATGATTAATGTGGAATCCCCGAATACTTTTAACTTGGCCACACCTATCTCAATTGCAGCCTGAAGCCTGAGGATGCAAGCTTCATACTCAGCCATGTTATTAGTGCATGGGGACACCAATTTTGCAGCCACTGGATGGTGCTGTCCATCTGGAGATATCAGAACTGCCCCAGTACCAGAACCAGACAAGTTTACAACTCCATCAAAGAACATCTTCCACGAGTCTTCATTTATACTCAAGACGCGGTCATCAAGGAAACTGTCATTGTCATTAGAGACTCCTGAATTCTCGGCCAATAGGTCAACGATCACTCGACCCTTAACCGACTTTTGTGGCATGAATTGTACATCAAATTCTGAAATTAAAATTTGCCATTTGGCCAACTTACCCACCAAAGCTGGTCGCTCAAGCAAGTACTTGATGGGATCGCTCTCGATCCACGAGGAATGTCTCGTAATGCGGTGTGTATTGTCGCAATCTATGCAATACCCATACCAAAGCCACACGAGGTCTTTTCTACATCGGGATACTTCACTCGATATAGTGAACTTCTTGCTTAAGTAATAAATGGCTCGTTCTTTTCTGTCAAACGGGATTTTCTTGAGCTAACATTGCACCTAGTGACTCACTATGAATAGTGAGGTAGAGAATTAAAGGATGACCCGGCGATGGTGGGACAAGCATCGTTGGATTCATTAAGTAACTCTTCAACTTGTCGAACGCTTCTCGACATTCATCATCCCAATTGACTCGTGCATTCTTCTTTAGGAGCTTGAAGAATGGCTTGGCAGTTTGAAAAGTTGGGAAATGAATCGAGCAATGTAATTCAACCTCCCAAAAGGCTCCGGACTTCTTTCACCGTTGATGGAGGTCGCAGCTCACAAATGGCTTTAGCTTTGGCTGGGTCAATCTCAATCCCTTTACTGCTCACAATGAATCCGAGCAATTTACCGGATGTTGCTCCAAACACGCACTTAGCGGGATTTAGTCGAAGCTTGAACTCACGGAGTCGATCAAATAGCTTCTTCAAGGTTTCAGTGTGGCTTTTTCCAGGTCGAGTCTTTGCAATCATATCATCAACATAGACCTCAATCTCTTGATGCATCATGTCATGAAACAATGCTATCATGGCTCGCTGGTAAGTTGCCCCCGCATTTTTGAGTCCGAATGGCATAACCTTATAATGAAAGGTTCCCCACGGGGTGATAAATGCAGTCTTCTCCTTGTCTTCCTCCTTCATCCTTATCTGATTGTACCCGGAAAAACCATCCATAAATGAGAATAGTTCAAAACCAGCGGTACTATCCACAAAGACATCTATGTGCGGCAATGGAAAATCATCCTTTGGGTGGCCTTGTTCGGATCCCGATAATCAACACATACTCGAACCCGACCGTCTTTCTTCATTACGGTACAATGTTGGCCACCCATTCGGGTCTTGTGAGACTTCAATGAATCCCACCTTCAAGAGTTTCATCACTTCCTCCTCTATCTTCTTTGAGAGTTCGGGCTTGGTTCTCCGTAGCCTCTCGCTTCTTAGGTGGCACATCCAAATTAGTAGGTAGGCAATGCTCCACAATTGACGGGTCTAAACCGGGCATATCGGCATATGTCCATGCAAAGATATCCTGATATTCTTTCGATAGGCGAGTTAGGCGCTCGGCCTCATCTTTGGGAAGACTCGCCCCAATTTTTACTTCTTTGGCTTCTTCAGTGTCACTTAAATTAATAGTGACAGTCTGCTCGGACGTGGGAGCTTTAGCCTTTTCATGTTGTTCCCAGCTACGCTGCACTTCACTGGAGTCCTCTTCGGGATCATCATTATTAGTGCTTGCCGTATTAAATTGGACCATTCTCTCGTCCTTGCAAGTCTCAATATCTTTCCTGAAACAAGAAGTAGATGAATCAGAAAGACAAACAGGGTAGCCTAGATTTTTTGAAATTTTCTTTTGCAAAAATCACTTTTTAAAACATTTTAACATGAGGAAGCATGATGAAGCCCGGGCCTCGGAATTTTCCTTGGATTTTTCTTTTCTTTTATCGGCTGGATATCATCACCGGGCTTGTTTGGTGTACTTCATCATGCCCTCAAAACATGAAAATTTTCATGTATTTTATTGGATGAAAAACAAATTACATTATTGGAATGATAGAAATCCTATGAATGGAAATGCAAATGCGGAAAGCAATAAAAACTCCTGCGCAGAGGAGTGTGCAAATAAGTAAAATTCTCCTACTCTCGAACTTCGTCGATGACCATCACGAAATTCTCTTCAAACAATTCGGCCGTTCCTTCGAGTGCGTCGTCTTTTCCAGCGGATCGAGTGGTGTCTGCAATCGGCTAGTCTACCACTACCCATTCGGCGGGACTTACATCGATGTCGGCAAGCTGGAGGCTTGGAGTAATGGACACGGTATTGATTGCACCTTCTTCCTCATGCATCATCCTTGCAGGCCCGGGAATGTGGACCTAATGTGGGGTCTAATGACGCCGATTCGTCCTTGTCCTCTTCCTCTTCCTCTACGGGATCGTCCACCTCTATCACGATAGCCCAACCCGGTAGTGTATGAATTCCGTCCGGCCTCAATTGGTTGGCGAGTGCCACGACCATGTCGGCCTAAACCATTACCCGGAACAAAGCCACTCCCGACCATGATCTTGCCTACCATGATCGCCGACTTGGATAACTTTGGAGTGGGTAGGGTAGTACCTTGAGAGACATGAATGGTGAAACCAATTCAAATGCTTGAAAACTGGATTCTTCTTTACAATCCGGTTCAATGTAAGGGATAGCCGTCTCGTGATAAATCTTGAACTCATCATCTCCTTTAACTGTAATAAGCTTCCCTTTCATCACAAACTTCACCTTCGGTGAAGACTTGAAGAAATCACTCCGCTCGCATGAAGCCATGGACGACCTAACAAAAAGTTGAAGGCATGTAGGTATGTCCAAGACCCGAAAAACTACATTAAATAACACGGCCCTATCTCGCAAGTCTAAATCAACTTCCCCAAGCTGCTTCTTTCTTGGTTCCGTCAAATGCTCGAATGAACTTTTAGCTGCATGAATTTTCCCTAAATCATACCCAAGACGCTTTAGAGTCGCGAGGGGGCATATGTTTAAAGCCGATCCATTATCAATGAGGACACGGGATACCAAGGTATTTCGACACTTGGCCGAGATATAAAGGGCTTTGCCATGTCCCCTTCCTTCATCCGGGATTTCATCATCGAGAAAGTGATCTGGTCGTTTATCAAAGTGACCCCCACGAATTCCCCCAACTTCTCGAGGCTCAATGGACTGGGGACATGTACTTCATTAAGGACTTTCATCAAAGCCTTTTGATGTTTCTCCGATGTCAAAAGCAACTCTAATATGGAGACTTGTGCCTAGCGGTTTTCGAAGTTGGTCCACTACACTATACTCACTTGCCTTAATCACGGCTAAAAATTCTTTAGCCTCTTCATCGATCGGCTTGACGGGTTGTGAGTTGGCCTGAGCGTAAGTGCGTCCCGATCAGTGACCACATCTATCTCCGGATCATAACACCATGGGACCGCCTTATCATTCGTGTATGCATAGGGTTGCATAACATCAAGAATCAATTCTTCATCATCGATGGCGGCACGTCATTGATGATTAACCCTTCTTCATCCGAAGCATCCTCCAACGGTGGCATGTCAAGAACTAAGGGATCGCTAGCTCCAATGTTCAAGCCGGTAAATTCATTTTCAAAATCAAAGAGCTCCTCCTCCAGATCAATAATGATTGGAGTGATAGTTGAAACTGTGTCGGCGGGATCTACGCAAACAATCATCCCCATCTTGGACATTACCTTAACTCTCTGCACTTTCTGAGACATGGTAGGTCCTTCTACATTTGAGTAGTATCCAGCTCGAACTAAACCATTATAAACATCGTCCAGATGTACCCTCAAGCTTTTCTTTCGACCAGCATCAAAACTGAAAATGGCATTCACAGTTTCCGGATGGTCAGGGAGTGGATTATTCTGGATGTTTGGCTGCGCTTCGCGGAATGAGACCACTTTAGCATCCAACAGATTTTGGATTTTTGTGTCGCGGCGTATAGCAATCATCAACGAGGAATGCCCTACCTCCCCCATATGGTAAGCACATGTCTTAGAAGGATCATAGTTGGGAAGCGCTCGGGATTAGGTCGCTTAGGCTCCTTAGCGAGTAATCCTTTCTTACGAAGGGTCGACAAGATCTTGGACAATGTCTTAGGAAGAGGCGTAAATTGACGCCTGGAAGAGTTCCTCTGCTGGCCAAAGAAAGGACGTGCTCCCCCACATTAAGTGTTCGAGACGGGGCGAGGGGTTGAACATAGGCTGTATTGACTTCGCTACGGGCTCTTTGTTATTCTTGGCCGAAAATTTCTTATATGAGATGGTTTGATCGGACGCCCATCCATCACGCGGGGCTATTTCAATTCGTTCGCCAACGGGGACTAGGCGATTGAACGACTCGGCGGTCGATCCTAACATCCGATTTCGATATTCGGGCGGGAGTGTCTTCATGAACAAATCCATCGCTCCTTTTCGGTCGGCTCGGGAGTAATTTGAGCAGCTACGAGTCCTCCATCTCGTGACATACGCCTTGAAAGATTCTGTCTTCCTCTTCTCGGTGCGAAGTAAATCCTCTCGAGATGGAGTGACATCAATATTATACTTGTACTTGCTTGAAGAAGTCATCGAGTCAAATCCTCCCAAGTCTCAAGGAGATTAATCTTCTTCATAATATACCACTGGAGTGCCGGTCTGTCGAGGCTTGCTTGAAATTGCTGAATCATCGGGGTATGTTATCAACATATGGGGTCATCCTAACCACATAAGTCTGCAAATGGATCTTTGGGCAAGAAGTGCCATTATACTTTTCAAAGTCTGGCATTTTGAACTTCTTTGGTATCTTGATCTTTGCATAATGGGACAGATCAGTTGGATCTTGGCTAAATGCACCTACGTTTGCTTGAGTTTCTCCTCGATTTTCGCCAAGCGTTTTTCTTGCTCAGTCTTCGGTATAGCCGGCTGTATCACTTGTATCTCTTCGTCAACAATGATTTGAGGCGCGTCTGTACTTTTCTCCCTGAAGACATCATTAGAGCTTGATGGGCCACTTGTGGATACATTCTTGCCTTTATCTTTCGGATCAGCCATAGGAGCATGTTGTGGTAACACCACTTCGACTTGCGGAGCTGATGGGACGATATTTGCTTGGAGAGAATCTATTTGTTTAGAGAGCTACTCAAGGACATTCGGGACTTGCTTCATTTCTGTTTCGAGGGCGATGACACGAGCTTGTTCAGCACCATGCATTTGTTCGGCGTCATCAGCCATTGTTACTCTGGAACGAGTGCGGATTGGTGATCTTGGGTGAGCCGTGTTGTTACCTGTCAATGTAAAATAATACAGTAAGCATCATAACAAATGAGATTGGTCCATGACAACGGTCGATCGTTTATTTTATTAAGTGAAATCAAATTCCAAAGACATCAACTTAAAACATTAAAATAACTTTCTAGAAATTAAATTCCTAAAACATCAATCTAAGAAATTGAAATAACATTCTAAAGCCAGAATTAAACTCCTAAATCTAGCGACTCTTTTCTATATACAATTGGGAGATCACAGTCTTTCGAAGCTTCTTGTTATGTCGAACCAACTCGGAAATACGAGCTTCCTTCTTTTCCAAGTTTTCTTCAAGATTTTCAATTTGTGCTTTACGAGTGGGCTTCATGGTCACTTCAGGTATCACGGGAAGTAGAGCTTGAGGGATCTCGTGATGGTGGATATAATAATCCGAGGCATGAAAAATCTTCTCATTTCCTTTCAATCTTCTAGGCACCATTATCTTTTCCGGATGGCATTCCTTCCATGCATTTTCAAGGCGTTCGATCTCATCGAGTACTTGTGATCCTTGCGCTCAAAGCGAGCTTGAAACAAGTCCATTTGGAGAGGAGGCGGGATATCTTGGAGCACTCGATGCGGCGGGCCACTCTATGAGGATAGTAAGATGTTGCACCGGTGATTCCCATAAGTGGAATTGGATTATCTGTCTTGTGAGAAAAAGCGAGCCACACTAACATGGAACCATTTAGCATACCATAGGAAGCCCTTGAGATCTGGATCTTTTAGAAAAATTACCCAATCGGAAAATGACCTTCCGGTATACTTTTTCTCTAAGATTGAAAATCTCTTTATCGGGTGATTAGAATCATCAATTTCACCTCGACGCATGAAACGACCAAACTCCTTCATGTGAGAAAGAAACCAAATTTGTAAAAGTTCAGGAGAGGCATTTATGATTTTTCCTCCATTTTGTTTAAAACAGTTGAGGGACAAAAATGTCTCGGCCAAAATCATGTTTATAAAGTTCATACCGGCGCATGCTTGTCTAACCACCCATGCAATTGAAGGATTAATGGCATTTTGTCGATGAGGAAAGATTATAAATCCAAAAAATGCTAAGATGAATATCCTACCTTTTTGGCGCATTGAAGATTGATTTAAAAAATGATCGGCCAAAAAGGAGAATGGGCATGCATTACGGTTAGCTTTCAAAACTTTCTTAACCTCATCGGCTTTAATTCTTAGAAATTGAGATAAAATCGATGTGGGCTCCATACCAAGAGGTGGCCTAACTAGTTCAGTCTCAAGAGGCATTCCTATGATAATGCTATACTCTTCCGGTGTCGGAGTTAGCTCATTCTTACCAAAAATAAAGGTAGCCGTCTCGGGACACCAAAACTGTGAGATAGCTTGCAAAACACCACTATGGACTCCAATATCAAAAGGGGATAAGCCGTCCCAATATTGACTCCACATAGTCTTGGCCTTCCTTACTTAATTTATTCCACCACCATTTGAGCTCGATCTTAGGAGTTGGAACGAATTGAACATCGGATCTCCCCATTGTATATAGATTAAGGCTTACGATCAACCTAGTGTCATGGACCAAAAGAAAGTGCAATAAAGTAAATAGATTGCATAATATAAGATAAGAATACTTACTTCACAAAGAAAAATAGCAACCACATAGACAGGCGCATGGGATGTGAGGCTTAACACCTAAACTACAAGGCTTAGCAAGTTAGAACTAAAAGGATGGACCGACTTGTCGCAGTCTCGCGTACAAATGTCGGGTCCTCTTAGCTCTGGTTCAGTCAAAAGAAAATCCTATGGTCACGCAGTTTCGTGAGCAAGGATAAGCATTTTGACATCAAGAAAAAATTTCGGGGTTGAGAAAGACAACCTCTACATCGCGGTCTCGCGTTCGAGGTTGGTTCATTTCTCAACACCATCCTAGAATCCTTAAATGCGGTCCGGAGTCCGACGGCGGTTGTGTGTGCAATGTGTAGTGCTAAAGTAATTTGAAGATCATGCACAACAATTTATAATACAAACAACACTTCAATGATAAGGAAAAATAAATCATTCATCTTTACACCCTCCTGCAACACAAGGATTAGCAAAGACTACTCCCCTTATACCTCCCATCTGCAAGAACATTTAACACCTTAGAAATATTAGTGACATACCTGGTGTCCTTGCTGCCAAACAAAAATATTTATTTTAAAAAAACAGGCCTATGTCCACTATGAGTTTTAACTCTAAGTCCCCAGTGGAGTCGCCAAGCTGTCGCGACCTAAATTTTTTCGAGGGTGAATCACCGAAAACTAGGTTAATGGATTACTAAGTCCGAAGACTTGGCGCGGACTCTCCCAAGCCCTACCAATCGCGACTTGATACTAAGAAAAGACCCATTAAAACATGCAATTATTTCAAATTGGAGCCGCCACTAACCAATTAGGGCTGATTAGAAACCCAGGTAAAGTATGGGAGAATACTTTACCTTTTACGAACCAGAGATTTAATGGATTCGGGGACATGGTTACACTAGATTAATCTAACGCCCTTTCGGTACCTTAAGAAAAACATTTTTTGCAGGCAGTCTTGATTAATTTTAACCTAAGATGCTAACATGCAAATGGTGGTCATGCGGGTGCACAATCAATTAAATAACATTCAATAAATCAAAATGCTAAGAAATTATAAACCACAACTTTATTAAAGTCCATTCTCTAAGAAAACATTTTAAAAAATGCTAATTAAAATGCATGCCCTAAACATGATTTCTAAATGACATGACACCTAACTTTTATTATTATGCAATCTTAATCTAAAATTAATATGCATGAATTTTACTTTAATGATATGTGAAATGCAATTTATGTGGCCTAATTTGAACTATATGTATGCAATCTAAATTATACAATCCTAAATATGCATATACTACATGACATGAGATGCATGATATAACAATTTTATATGCATGTTCTTTTTGTGATTTTTTTAATGATTCTATTTTTTATGTAGGCAACCTACACTAAATAGAGATGATATGAAATGGGATTAATTATAAACTCACCTATTAATTAACTAAGTAAATGATTTATTTTGTTTTTTTTAATTAAAGAATTAATTATATGCAATTAAAAATTACATGACGGGATTACTAAAACATGATAATATGATGCAATCCTAATTTATTAATATGTAAACTTTAATTAAATGTGCCTACTATGCAAACTAGCTAAAATGCACCTAGTATTCTTATTTGAAATTAAACAAACTAATTAAGCTAATCAAAATGGAATAATTTCCTAATTCAATTTCGGGATTAATTTGATTTAAACCTCATTTGTCTTAGAAAACCATTTTTTTTTACCTTTTTTATTATCTTTTCATATTATGAAAGCATGCAAATAACTAAGGATGGAATCTAAAAATAATCCTAAAGGTTAATTTATTAAACCTACGTGTCTAAATTAATAAACCTATATGACCTATATGCTCATGCAAATTTTTAGCTTTTCACTATTTCCTTTTTATATTTTCATTTTTTTTACATGACCGAATAATTTTTATTAAAAAAAACGTAATGATGCAATGCTAACTTTTTTTTTTTTTTTTTTATCTTTATTTTATATTTAAAAAGACTACATGATGGAAAACAAAACATTAAACTATGACCCACTAATGCAACATGTAACGTGCACCTTATGAAATCTATATAACATTTTTTTTTTTTTAGTTTATTAAAGGAAAATTAACCTAATCCTACATGAATCTAAAAAGATAAAATGTGTTGCTTAAAATGTAAAATGCATATGGGCCTAAATATCTAAGTTCTAAGTATAATGCATGATATGTGATAAAAAAAAATAACCATAATGCACCAAAGTACGTATCATACTTAAAAAAACATCAATATAACTTGATAACATATGGGCATCACTAATGCAAAGTAATTCACACGAAATTTGCCATAAAAAGTCAAAAATGATCAAAAATCTAACCCGACGTCTCGCGGCTCAAAATTTTGATTATCATGACTTAATATGACCAATTTCCTAATCAGATACTAATAATAATATAACAAATCAAGTCAATTCAGCAACTAAAAATATAATTAACAGCTTATTTTAACCTAAAAAAAAATCTACCTAGCTTGGAAAATTATCTCCAAGATAGAGCCATTCCAAGCTTACCTTTTAAAAACTCACGCCTTTCTTGAAGGGGTGGCACCAGCACACTGGTTCGGGCAACAAATGGACCTGCAACAGAAACAAAGGAAGCAGCAAATGGTGGAGCTCGGGGCGGCGTTGACCGGCGATGGACGGGTCACCGGGTTGCCGGGCACGAGCTGCTAGCTGCTGGGCGGCGACCGGCGGATCACAGAGGCAGCAGGGGCGTCGCTCGGGCGTGCAGGGCGTCAGACGGCGGTGTGCAGCACGGTGGGCTCCTGGTCGGAGCGGGCGGAGCGGCTCGGGTTCTCTGGCTGCTGCAGGCTGAGTCGTGGAGGTGGCTGGAGGTGCAGCAACCAGTGGCGACGAACGGGTGAGCTGTGACGACGGCACCGGTGCGAGGCGGGGCGTCGGGATCGGCTCGGATCGCAGACCGGCGGGCGAGAGAGAGAATGAGCGAGCGTCACAGCGGCGGCGGCGGCGGAGCGATTGCGGGCGCGGGGCCGCGGACGAACGGCGACGGGCTGGCGAAGGAGACGCCGGTGCGGTGGCCGGCGCGGAATCGGTGACCGTGGAGACCGGCGGTGCGACCGCAGCATGGGTAGAGAGAGAAGCCGGCGAGGTGGGGCGTCGGAGATGCGTTGTGTGGCGGCGGCGGTCGGTGGTCCGCCGAAGAAGAAGCACGGTACTTCTTGCTTTTCTTGTGTTCTCTCCTCTGCCGCTTCCGCTTTCTCGAGCTGACTTTTCCTTTTTGCTGCGTGTTCTTTCTTTTCCTTCTGCTGCTGGTCAGAAGAAAGAAAAAGAAAGCATTGATTTGGCTTTTCCTTCAAAGCTCGTTGCTTTCCCCCGCACCATCTCTCATTTCTTTTTGACCTCTTCCGAATGAAGAGAAGGCCCACTCGAAGACTCCCTGACAGCAAAAATTCTTTCACGCTTTTTGATTTTTTTGAACGAAGAGAGGCCCCCCCGTCCGCTCGGTTCCGAAGCTCGCATTTATAGCCGATAAAAGAAAAGAAACAAACCCCAAGTTGTTGAGGATTTTGCGATATTCACTCAACCTCTTCAACAACAAAATGGCTCCAAAGACCGCACGGCCGTTTAACTTTCGAATTCAATTTTTTAAAATTCCCTCTAAACCCAGATTATCCTTTATTTCTAAAACTAATTTTAAATTAGGTGTTAATAAGTGAAAATAAAAAATAAAAATTGAATTTTTTTATTTTCGAATTTTGAAATGAAAATTTTAAAAACCAAATTTAACTTATTTTTTTAAATATTAGGTGTCAACAGCGGTGTCGACAACCACAGCGGGAATCTCAAAACCCTAGAGGGGACCCACTTTGTATCCATTGAGTCCATGGCAGAACCACACCTTGAATTGATGAGGTACCCTCTTAGGTAGGCCCTCATCGACCCAGACGGTGGTCACGACTAACTCATAAACCCTATGACTACTAGGGATTCAGACATCTATACCCCACTCAGTAATAGCTCGTGGCTGTCCAAAACATTCCGAAGGAACTGCCATCTAAAGACCTGAAAAGATTGAGCCCACGACGGGGTGAGACAATGTCTTAGCAAGTTCACCCCCTAAACTCCGACTATGAAGGAAATACGCCTAGCCACACAATTAGAACAAAGGACTTACCTCGCCTCAGTCCCACCTGCATGTCAGCATAGTTCAAATACTCACATATGTAGCAACCAAACTCAAACAATTGGAACGCCACCACTTTCATCTCAATAAACACAAGGGTCCCAATTATAAGGTCAAATCGTTATGACACGTCCCATATCGTGCCACACAATTTTGTCCCATAATCCGGCACGTCAATTTCACTAAACATGCATTCCAATTTTTAATCACGGGCACGGCCTACTTGAAGTTCGATGGTCTTCTAGTGTAACCAGGCATCGCCTCACCCCACTGAGTGCGGCAACATCACTACGTCGACGGCATTCCACATAGGAGCATCGGTCCAGTCTCTACTACGATCGACATCCATTGATAAGGCATCCCATATAGGGGCACGTCCACCCGACTCATTTCGGGGACGGGTTCGCTTAACCAACACACGATCATTCAATCTCGGCCATAGGCACTGTGCATTGCACTCAAATGCCTCGATTAAAATAGTGATCTTGGTCTATTTTCTTCATATTAAAAATACACTGTAAAATAGTCGTGCGTGGGTACATGGTCAATTTGAACTAGAAAAACTAATATCTTTACTTTTAAAATCTCACTGTTTGATATAGTCTTTAAAACCATTTTTGGTGTTAAAACCCGACACCTGGAATTTTCTAATTAAATATTAAAATTTCACAATTTTGGAATAAATAATCAAAATTACAATCACCACTCAATTTGCACAATTTAACACTCAATTGTAGAAACTAAGCACACCACTGCAATCAGCACAAAATTCCGGTCACCGGCTATTCCGGTATAATTTCTGGAAAATATTAAATAATTGAATAATACCAAAATTAATTAAATAATTCAATTTAAATACCAAAAACCAACTTAGGCCGGAAACGCTAATCTAATCACCTAAACGGGCCTAGAAAATTTCCGAATCTATCTAGATAAATAGCACGATCTATTTAACCCATAATCTATCCGTATCAAATTCAAAACGAATAAAATATCTCGAGATGCTATCTCCAGCCGTGAGAAGCTTCTTTAGCCGCTCGAATCAAATCCTTAAATAAATACTTAATTTTGGATAAGTCTTTTTCGACGGTCTAGTAACTGTCAATGAGGGCAGACTTTAAAACTTGAATCTGACGGTCTTCAAAATTTTGACGGAAGAGTTTGCAAGTCTTCAGACTAGACTGATGGAAACATTTTGTCAACTTTAAAACACATAAGGATGTTTTCTCCAACAATCTCCCCCTTTTTGATGGTGACAAAACTTTCCTGTAGATTTGGAAATTTTTGACCTGCAAGACAATACTCAAGCAAACAAGGATATCTCATAAAAGATGAATGAGTTAGGATAAATATAGTATCGAATCTGCATCCACAGGAAATAGGTTAGTCCTGTAAAAACAACTATCTTTGCCATGAGTACCAACAATGCTTAAGATACTGCAATGCAAACATTTAAATGGTCAAACCACAATCCAACAACCACAACAATCCAAAAGTCACAACCTCACAACCAGACAAAAGTTTAAATGCTTAAAAACAAGTATGAGTTTAAATCAAATCTGCACTTCTCCCCCTTTTTGTCAGCATTAAAAAGGTAGAGACGAAAACGAAAATTAATTTAAGATTGTTTTGGAACGTGAACAAGCTGGAAATCTCCCATCGACTTGACGGTCTCCTCCATCTTTCTTGGATCCTCCTTTAGATGTGTTAATTCCTCACCCTTGGCAGTTGCTTGAATTTGAAGATTAAGGGCCTAAACTTGATTGAGCAAAGATTCTGAAGAGGCTTGATAAGCATTCTGCATATTCTGAAATTCGCATCCCAAGGCATAAATTTGACCTCGCATTTCCATGAGAATATCAAGCAGTCTTTTAAAGTTTGTTGTGTTGTCAGTTTGAGTGCTTGCTTCAGCATGATTAGATTATGGAGATGATGGCATATCAGCATGAGCATCCAGATTCGGAGAAGATGCCTCATGACCTTCTTCAGGGAAGTGAGAGGCATATACATCTTCTGGATTGGCAGGAGAACGACTAACATCATCACTAGTAAAAGCAAGTGAAGGAGTACCTCTTTTCTCAGCAGCTCCCCCTGTTTCAATGCCTTCAGGTGGAGAGAAGTACTCTTCATGTTCTGTTTCTTCTTCAGTGACAGGATGGCCTTGTTCTCCTTGTTGCTCCTTGTCTGCATCTCCTTTTTCCTCTGTTTCCTTCCTTATCAATTCCCTCTCTTCACTCCTCTTCTTTGTCTCTTCTAGGTCTTCTCTATCCTCTATCTCTGGAACAGAACGCTGCAACTTCCTTAAGGCAAGAGCAGAAATGGTAACATCATCATCATCATCATCTTCTTCATCCTGCAAGATGATCGCTCTTCTTCTTTTAGATGGAGTTGTCACGGGCTCCTTTCCTTTTCGCTTTGCAGCAACAGAGTCTTGATGAGATTAGAGAGGAGTCTTTTCCTTGAATTTCTCTAGAGCCTTGTTTAGCTCTTTCAGGCGCATCTTAGAAACTATCTTCAGCCCTACCACCATTTGATCACACGTCCGAACACACAGAATTCTTGGAGGCTGAATGTTAAAGTGTCTGAATAGCTTAGTAACAAGTGCTGAATAGGGAAGTTGACCCTTGTCCTTCACCATTGATCTATACATGTGAAACATGATAGTATGCGGCAGAGAGAACTTTTTACCAGCATTGATAGCGTACATCAGCTTTGCTTCTAAATTGGAGACGTCAGTCTTTGACGTGGATTTGGGTCTAAGACAGTTGATTACAATCTTGTGAAGCAAGATATTCGAAGCATTCATCCTCGAATAGGAAATTCGGCCTTTTGCCATTCCATCTCGAACAAGCTCCATTGTTGCACGACCAATAGACACGCTAATTGATTGAAATAACCCTCTCTCTACGCCAATCACATCAGCCAGAGTGTCCATGTCAACCACATAATCCTGGTCTCTAACACTAAAAAAGAATCTATTCGCATCCAAAAAACTTAGATTGGAATAGAAATAAGTAGAAAGTTCTGGATGGGCTATAGTAGAGTCAGAGCAAAAGCGTTCAAGTTGAAGTAAAGTAAATTTCTCCCGCAACTTCACATTCAGAGAGTCAAGAAAATCGAAACCACACTTCTTGGGTTCATCACCCCTCACTTTAACAACTTAGAGTAAGTTTGCTTGTGTTCCTTGGAACGAAACAAATCTGATTTTGTTCCTCGAATGTTCGCAGCAATACCCATTCTAGGCTTAAAATGAGTAAACATCTTTTCATCATCATTTCCATCAAACTGACTAACTCCTCCAAAACGTGGATCACTTGGGAAATTTGCAAAGGCCATATCTGCAGAACCAACAAGAGCAATCCCCAAATGTTCCATCGTTTGCAAAAATTGGGTTTCATTTCTGTACCCCTTTTCTTTCAAAAATTCATCAATAATGGTCATTGGAGAGAGCCTCCATCCTTTAAGGCAGAATAAAGTTTGAAGTTAAAGGCAGGCTTTTGAGTTCTTACTGGTTCAGCATCTTCGATAACTTCTTCCTCCGTTTGTTACTAAACATTTTGTGGTCTAGCCTGAGGAGAATGACGCGGTTGAGAATGTTGTGGATTCTGCTGTTGGCTTGGAGAATCTTCTTGCTCGGTAAGGTCAAAGTACGTAGGACCCTCTCTCATATGATGTGGTCCCCTGCTTGCAATCCTTGAAGACTTTCTTTAGAAAGACATTCTCACAGTCTTTGAGAGTTTCTGAACTCGATTCGCGAGAAAGATGAAAACTTTAAGGATTAAACCAGGGAGAAAAAGTAAGAAGGTGGAGTTCTGTGCTTTTAGGGTTTGTGAGTAAAAAGAAGAAGAAGAACAGTATATAAAGCAATCGAACCGGGGTATATGAATTGTCACAAAAAAAAATGCCTTTTCAAAAATAACTTCCTTTTTTAAAATAAATAACTACCATAAAAAGATAACTTCTTTTTCAAAAAGGAATGATTGCTGTAAATATAAAAACTTGGAAAGATAATATCAATCAATTATGGATCAAAAGACAAACGTACCTTTTTCAAAAAATAAATTTCTAAAATTGAAATAACTTACGGTCGAGATCCTTGATCTTCTAGTCTGAACATCTTTTGGCTTTTATCCCTGAGTCTGAGCTTCTTCAGACTTTATAATATTAAGCTTGTGTCGAATAGACTCAAATTGACTTTTCTCCATGGTTTTGTAAAGATGTCCACCAGCTGATTCTTTGAGTCAATGAATTGAATTAGAATTTCTCCATTTTAAATATGGTCTCTTATAAAGTGATGTCGAATCTCTATATGTTTTGCTCTTGAATGAAGAATTGGATTCTTGGTAAGATTGATTGCGCTTGTGTTGTTACATTTAATCTCAGTGCATGAGTCTTTGATTCCAAAGTCTCTTAACTGTTGTTTTATCCATAAGATTTGAGAACAACAACTTCCAAGAGCCACATACTCTGCTTCTGCTGTTGAGAGAGCAACCGTACTTTGCTTCCATGGGATCTGATTGAAATCTGGCACAAATACAAACACTAAACAATATGTCAGGTCTAGAGGCAGTAAGATAAAGAAGTGAACCAATGATACTCTTTCTGAACTTTCTTTCCTCCTTCATCTTTATCTAGCTTCGAGGAACTTGACATTGGTATATCGACTTTTTGCAACTCTTCAAACTGAATTTCTTAACAAGTTCTTTAGCATATTTTTCTTGATGAATGAAAATCCATTCCTTCAATTGTTTCACTTGTATTTCGAGAAAGAAAGATAGTTCACCCATCATGCTCATCTCAAATTCCTCCTGCATAGACTTAGAGAATTTCTTGCACATATTTTCGTTAGGAGATCCGAAAACAATATCATCAACATAAATTTGAACAAGTAGAGAATTTTTACTTTCTCTTTTAATAAATAGAGTGGTGTCTACTTTACCTTTCACAAAGGCACTTTGGATTAAAAACTTACTTAACCTTTCATACCAAGCTCAAGGTGCTTGCTTTAATCCATATAGCATTTTTTTTAGTCTGAATACATAATCTGGTTTCCTTGGATCTTCAAAACCGAGATGTTGTTCCACATAAACTTCCTCTTGAATGAGTCCATTCAGGAATGCACTTTTGATGTCCATTTGAAATAGCTTGAAATTTTTATAGCAAGCAAAAACAAGTAATAAACGAATTGCTTCTAACCTTGCCACTGGTGCGTAAGTTTCATCATAGTCTATCATTTCTTCTTGCGCATATCCCTTGACCACGAGTCTTGCTTTGTTCCTTATGACTTTTCCTTTTTCGTCCATCTTGTTCCTGAAAACCCATTTAGCTCCAATAATAGATTTACCTTTTGGTTTAGGAGTTAATTCCCAAACAACGTTGACACTGAACTGTCTAAGTTCTTCTTGCATATTTTCAATCCAACTTTCGTATGTTAAGGCTTCTTCTATGCTTTTGGGTTCTATTTCAGAAATAAGAGCCACAACGCTAGACTCTTCATGCCTTTTGGATCTTGTTTGTATCCCTTCAACGATGTTACCAATGATGTGTTCTTTGGGATGACTAGACTTGTGCTTCCAGTTGTTGGTTGGTCTGACAATCTGCTCATCTTTTTCTTCATTTGATTCTTCAAAATTCGTTCGTTGTTGACCTTCTCGGATCTGTCAGTTATCTCGAATCACCCTTTCTATGGCATTCGTTCTCAAAGGAATTAGACTTTTGTAGAGTCTAAAGGAATTAGAGTAAGTTTGGAGTTTCTTCTTTAGGTTGAGTCTGAATCAATTGATTTTGTAAAAAGTCTTGAAATTTGACATTCATTGATTCTTCCACAAATTAAGTCTTCTTGTTGTATACTCTGTAGGCTTTGCTGGTGGTTGAATATCCAAGAAAGATTCCTTCGTCTGATTTTTCTTCAAACTTACCAATGCGATCATTTGCATTTTTCAAAATAAAACATTTGCAGCCAAACACATGAAAATATGAAACAATTGGCTTTTTTTCCTTTGAACAACTCATAAGGAGTTTTCTCCATAATTTGCCTTAAGAAAACTCTATTAATGATATAACATGCTGTAGAAACTGCTTCAGCCCAAAAACGAGAAGAAATGTTATTTTCAATTAAGAGAGTTCTTGCCATTTCTTGCAATGATCTATTCTTTCTTTCCACGACTCCATTTTGTTCTGGAGTATATGGCGAAGAGAAAACATGCTTTAAAACACATTCTTCACAAAAATTTGCAAAGTCTTGATTCTCAAACTCACCTCCATGGTCTGTCTGAATGCTTGTTATAGTATATCCTTTCTCATTTTGAATTTCTTAGCAAATTTTGATAAATGAGAAAAAACTTCATACTTGCTTGATAAAAAGAATACCCAAGTATAGCGAGAATAGTCATCTACGATTACTAAGCAATATTTCTTCCCACCAATGCTTTGTGTTCTAGTTGGTCCAAAGATATCCATATGCAGAAGCTGCAAAACATGATTAGTTGAAACTTGATTTACAGGATTAAAGGAATTTCTTACATTTTTTTTCCCAAAACACATGGTGTGAACTGTGACTTTTGAAATCTTAGGTTGGGCAGTCCACGAACAAGCTTTTTGGAGGAAATTTTGGCTATTTGCTTCATATTGATATGGCCAAGTTTTCTACGCCAAAAATTCTCTTCATCTTGAATAGAAATTAGACACTGAGAGCTTTCTGATTTGATATCCAGTAGATAAATGTTTCCATATCTTCGACCAGTAAAGGATTGAGACTCATCCTTACTAGTTCCTGAACATATGCCTTCTTGAAAATTGATTTTGAATCCAGTGTCACACAATTGGCTTATACTGAGAAGATTATAGTTTAAGCCTTCCACCAATGAAACATTATTGATTGTGAGACTCCCAATCTTGACAGTTCCACATCCAATAATTCTTCCTTTGCCATTTCCACCAAAAGAAACTTTTCCACCATCTATTTGGGTAAGCTTTATGAAGCAATTTGAAACTCCTGTCATGTGTCTCGAACAGCCACTATCCAAATACCATTTGATCTTTTTCTTGATAGTGACCAACAATTATGAAAAGATTTCAAGTTTTCTTTGGTACCCATATTTTCTTGGGTCCAGGGGAGTTAGTACCAAAAATAGTCTTTGCCCAGTTTCTCTTAACAGGTTTCCAAAGTTTAGGACAATCCTTCTCAAAATGTTCCGAGCTATTACACTTTGAACATTTAAGAGCACTTCGACCAACATATTTTACAAAAACTTTTTGAAAGTTTTAATAGGTCTTTGTTTGATTCTTTCATTTACTTTTGAGAAATCAATTAAAGTAACAGTTTCCGGTGTCATTCCCAAACCTAATTTATAAAAATAAGGTTTTTGAATTGAAAGAATTTTATCAAGCTTTTCAGATCCATTTGAAAACCTTTTTGAAATATTTGAAATGTCTTTTTTCAATAGAATGTTTTCTTTGGAAAGAAAATCTTCATTTTCTTTTGAAGTTTTAAAATTGTTGTTCAGACTTTCAAATCTTTCCTTCCAAGAAATTTCCTGTTGCCTTAGTATAGAATTTTCCTTTTTTAGTTCGGATATCCTTTTAAGAAATGCCTTAAGGCTAAGACAGAGTTCATCAATATACTTTGAAACTTTAATAGGAATTTTAAAGTTACTTACCTCAATTTCCTTATTAGAACTGAGTTTGAGTTTGTTTTAGTCTGAGTCTGATTCTGAGTTTGCCATCAGACAAATGTTGGCATATTCTTCATCACTCTCTTCACATTTTGTGTCTCTCCAAGTCTCTGCTTTGAGAGCTTTCTTGAATTTCTTTGTATTTCCTTTCTTTTTCTTCAATAGAGGATAGTTGGGTTTGATGTGTCATTTCTTCTTGCATTCGAAGCAAATCACATCTTTGTTGAACTCATTCTCTTCAATTGCTTTATTATGAGATCTTTGAGTATTTTGCTTCCTCCAGTTGTACTTTCTTCCTTTTCTGTTTAACTTTCTGAACTTCCTTATCATGAGTGCTAATTCTTCATCATCCAGATCATCTTTTGTATCTGTAACATCATAATCATCATTAGACTTTAAAGCAATTGACTTTTTACCTTTAGGACCTTCATTCTTCCTCGATTTGCTCCACTTCGTAAGATTGAAGTGTGCCCACTAATTCATCGACAGATAAAGGTGCGATCCTTTGTGTTTCTCTAATGGAAATCTTGATGTGATTTCAGTCTTTAGAAAATCCTCGCAGCAACTTGTTGACTTTCATTTGCCCTGAGATTGGTTGACCATGATATGCAAGACCATTTACAATTTCTATAAAACGGCTAAATGGCTTCATTTTGAAAGCTTCATATTGTCCAAGAAGAATGTTGATCTTCGTTTCTTTAACTCGATCGGTTCCTTCATAAGTAATGTGCAACCTATCCCAGACTTCTTTTGTTGTTTCACAGGATGAAATTCTGTTATACTCAGTAGGAGATAAAGCACAGTATAAAGAATATATAGCTTTTGCGTCAAGAGCTTGTCTCTTGGTTATCTCTTCTTGTGTCATCTCTCTAGCATCTGTCACTTCCTTCCCTCTTTCTGAAGTTGAAGTTATTGTAGAAATAACTCCTTTTTCCACCACATCCCATTCAAGGGGATCTTTCGATTTTAGGAAAGCTTTCATCTTGTTCTTCCATATGTTGTATTCATTTCCATCAAAGTAAGGAAGTCTGGTGTTGCTTTGACCTTCAACCAGTCTTGGAGCCAAAATACTAGCCATAGATCTTTAGCTTAAGAAGTAAAACACTTCTTCAATAAATAAGCACACAGGCTCTGATACCAATTGAAAAGGGCTAGTGAATACACCTAGAGGGGGGTGAATAGGTGTATATAAGAATTGTCGCAGGACTTAAAAAGATATTTTTGGTTTTAGTATATGTGGACAATAAGACAGAATTCAACTTTTAAATGAATAAACAATTCGTAAGCATAAATAAGAAGTTCAGGGATAAGAGAAAATAAACACAGAGTTTATAGTGGTTTGGCTTAATCCAAGCCTACGTCCACTCTCCCGCACTGACAGCCCACCGGCTGGATTTCACTAAGAATCAAAAGAGCCGTTATAATATCACGTCCTTGATTCCACAGTGTAGAGACTTTGCTACACTTCCTCAAAGTCTCACAAGTATCTAATCTCTCTTTTGAGTACAGATTTCTCGCTCAACAATTGAATCAACAAAGAACAAGGAGCTTCAGACTTTGGAATTTCTCTATCACGCACACACTCGAATAACTAGAGCTTCTTCCTTATATACTCCTTCATGCCTTCATATCCGTTAGCACTTTCCAAAGAAGTTCTTTCATCTATCCGTTGGGCGCAATCAATGAGGAGGATCTTCAAGTTACTTAAGGAATGTGATGATAGCCCACCAATCCTGCTCGCCCATACAATCAGGATCTAGGTTTCCATAAGTAGAACCTTCCAAGTATACCTTGCCAAGCAACGAATCCAATTTACTCGTATCAAATTCAAAACGAATAAAAGGTCTCGAGATGCTATCTCCAGCCGTGAGAAGCTTCTTTAGCCGCTCGAATCAAATCCTTAAATAAATACTTAATTCTGGATAAGTCTTCTTCGACGGTCTAGTAACTGTCAATGAGGGCAGACTTTAAAACTTCAATTTGATGGTCTTCAGACTTTGACGGAAGAGTCTGCAAGTCTTCAGACTAGACTGATGGAAACGTTTTGTCAACTTCAAAACATATAAGGAAGTTTTCTCCAACACAATTGACCCGTGGTCAATTATTTTTGAGCCACATTGTATTTTTTCGACACATTGGTAACTCTCGGTTGTCGTGAAAATCTCGAGGTTTCAAATACGGACACAGGGTACCAAAATGACAGAAAAATCAATCTAGTGCCAATCGACAAGAATTTTGCAATTAGGTGGAATCACCCACACTTAATCACATGGCTCTGTCGAATCGACCTATCTCCAGTCTCTAATTGACTTTTAACTGCGCCGTAATGACCCTTGCAGATTAGCATGATCGAGCAGTCGATTCCTGGTTGAATTCTTAAGTCTATTGTGTTAAAATCCTTTAATGATTTCACCAAATAGACTAGTTATCTCATGAGTAATTAGCTCAAATAATAGAACTATAGGCGTGTCGATGAAAAACCCGACTTATTCAATTGAAAACAAATCCTGAAAATCAGGATATCACACAATAAGTAACGTCCATGGTGACATCCTCTTTCTCCCACTCAAACAAATCATCTCTAATCTTCAACTTGAAGAATTCTTGTACCATTCCGCGGCATCCTCTCTTGGCTGCAAAAGTCTCTCCTTTGAGTTCCACTAATATGAGTTTCCATACCTTAATAGACTTATCTTTACAAGGGATGACATTCCATGTTGCGTCTTTAACAATGAATGTGCCTAACATTCCCTTCAAGTCCACACAATACACAATGCCTTTTGCATAGACAGCTTGCCAGCTTGAGTCGAAATCTAGATCTACATGGCTAAAACCATGTCAAGTCCAATTTTTGTCTAACCCAATAGTGAACGTGTCAATTAAGATTCGATTGTTGAGAGGGTGTATAGGCATACTCACGATGAAGACAGTGCAATTTGAAGACATGAGAGCCGCAGTGAAGGTCCCCGTGCTTATAAGCTGGTTACGCCAAGGGAGGTCAATTTAATCTCGAGTTATTGGGTTGAAAAGGAAGATGGATGAGACCTCTCTCGACGAGAGGAGGAGCCATCTATG